>ML777381.1:443138-476737 GCA_009831015.1 Picea engelmannii | reverse complement strand
AACAAAGATGCAATCAAATTACTGTTATCCAACATCATAGATAACAAACAATGGTAAAAGACATCATCACCATGCAATGTAAAGACAACCAAAATTTGAATGGGGTGCCTCATTCGATTCATCTCCAAAATGACCCAATACATCATCACATAATAGTTCATCAATGATGAGAATGCAACAAGAGTATAGTTCAAGACTTTGAGAACAATCTACTAATCAATATGTGATTAAAATACATATTGCAATATAGATGACTAACAAGAAAATCCTCTGATATGTCAAGGCCTTTACATTTTCACCAATGGGACCAAAGGCCAAAAGGTATATTCAAAACCAAGAATCCGACAACCTAATTTAAATTCCTTATTTCTGAACCAACTTCTTCCTTGGCTAGGTATATTCATTCATTTACCACTAAGCCCTTCTATCACCGAGTATACCGCCTATTATTATGGGTTTTGTCTCCATTTATGGTTGATGCTCTATAATGCTACTAACAATTTAAAATTTGCATGCTATGACTTAAATATATATAATTTGCTCAATATGTACCACCATGTCCCTCCCTCTAGTCACAACATGTCTTCCATCAAAATCAAAATGAGAGACCAAACACTATCTTTTAAGAAATGGCTATCAATTCATGGTATACATATTTTTTTTAAACATTCATTTCATTTTATTTTAGATATTGTTTAGAGAAATCATGATAACATCATTAAATTAACTCTTGGTTGAAAATGAAAGATAAAGTCCTACAATGTTAAAGTATTAAACCTTTACAAGCATACTTCTCCTTCACGAAACAATGGTGAAGCTTGAGTTGGCTCTCCAAATGTTATGTGCTTGCATTATGATGTTCTAACTTGTGATTCTCGATAAAGTTTGACCTTAGTGCGTATACTTTTCCATAAATTTCTATTATCGTCTAAATTTAACAATGAACTAGTAGCCAAATAATTTAGGCCATAAATTGTCTTCATTTCACATCATTTCAATAGGAAACCCAAATAAATGTTTGTATAAATTCTCTATTAGATTAGAGGTACTATTAGTTACACATTATTATTAGAGTACAATCATTTTGATGTTGAATGTGCATCAGCTTATTCGTTTATAAATTTGAAACTTTTATTAAATTTGTAACAATTAAAAATGCACAATAACTTATATTTTTATAAATTTATTATTTTTATTAACTTATATAATTTGAGTGGGCTTAATGGTTAAGAACATGTGTTTCCTCCTCAGAGGTTGCAAGTTTAAATTCAAAGGGGGGTAGAGTATGTATACCTCTGTAGACTTTAGCAGTCAAATCACTATGTGGAGGGGGTTCCTTGTCCCACAAACAAGGGGGTCTCATACACCAATTTAGTACCTTTATTAACTTATAACACATAGTAGAAAAAAATATTTGATTGAGTGCGGTTGTTTTCTAGAATGAGGTTCCAGGGTCAAATCCCATGTTTAGGGCCTCACTTGATGTCCCCACCGGATTAGGCCTGTAATCAGGCCGAACGATTTACCTCGTTTACCATCCACAAAATCTGGATAAGTACTCGGGGTTTCTCATGTTGTATTCCTAGGTTAATTTTTGTTATTATTATATTACTTTATAAAATTAATATATTAAAAATTATAAAATGCTCAATATAAAGTATAAAACAACAAATTAATTTTCAAACATTGTATGAACATAAAATAGTGCATTGTCAAACTTAAAAGTACCTTTCAACATGGCTATGTGTACAATGGGCCTTTATATTGTTCAAGTCAACTGAGACTTGCCCCTGGCCTCATCCACTTGCCTTACAATATCTTGAACCCGTATTAACATACGGACTTTGCCCAACATAATTTAGACTTGTATCATCAAAACAATATGATACACAATAAGAACTCTACCTTCCCACCAAACTATGACCCGTTGGACTTCCTTTGAATTAATAGTCATCATTAACATTATGTGTGAATTTCGTTGCATTTCTCTCACTTCCTAACTCTCATCCTCATGAACATTGAGTGTTGCATTAATTTTTTTACTAGTGCACTTTAAAATTTTGGCTAGAAAAGAAACAACAATTTATGTTTCCTTTTTAGACTAATTATGAATGTTTTTCAATGGATATTTTTTGTTGTGACTTGTCCCTCAAAAGTTCAGACTTGTCATTTTCCAACTTAGACGCGTTTGGTTGTTGCTATTATTATTGCCCAAGCTATTATATTACAAGAAAAAGACATTGAATTAGGTTTGGGCTTGTTTTGAAGCCTTTCAAAGACTTCTCCATAAAAAAACCATCTACTAAATTGCTTTGTGACTTCAAATTTCAAAACCCTATTTACTTTGTCGTGTTTTGATGGAGCTTAAGCTAAAATGATTACTCTAGTTTAAGAACTTACTCTAATATATAGTATATCTGTGATCCTTTCCCTTCCTTGCTTTGTTTCTAAAATGTTTAGGGAATTGATCACCTCCTAAAATTTTCCATGGAGAATCCTTAAGTAAACATGAAACTTCATTACTCTCATCCCCAATATGGCATTAGGTTTTAACCAGTGCACTTTGAAAATTTAGCTAGAAAAACAACAACAATCCTTGTTTCCTTTTCGTATTCATTTTGAATGGTGTTCAATGAATAGCCTTCAAAAACCTTCTCCAGAAAAAGTCATCTATTAAATTGGTTTTTTACTTCAATTTTCAAAATCCTATTTAAACCCTATATTTACAACTATTGTTTTGATTACTATATATTGTTTCATTACTTACTCAAAATAACTTCCACTTTTTAGCCAAACTCTAACACTAAACATGTCTAAAATATTTGAAACTCATTAAAGCTGATATCATTGTGAAATATGTCTCACTTTGATACAAAATCAGATCCAGGAGCTTGATGGAGCTCAGAAAGGCCTAAAAATCAATGTTCTCAGAATGGCTTCAAAACGGACGTGTGCGTAGGCCTCGTCGATACAAACCCAACACAACTTGAACGAGCTCAAACAGACGTCGTATGCTCAAGTTATGGAGATCTGTTCATTTTTCCAAACAGGGGAAAAAAATGCTGATTGTACAGTCCGTACAGTGCCATGTGGCAGCTAACTTTACAGGTCGTACGACCGTACAACTGACGTGGAAACACAGTTGGCGCATATGTGGCGGATTCCGTACAACTAACGTGGCATCTTTTTGGAGGTGACACATGGCAGGGTGATTGGGTGTACAGACATGTGACGTCGACTGGTACAGGGGTCCAATCAACGAGTGACACGTGTCACCCTTGCAGTGGTGACACGTGGCACATATGATGTAGCATGCCTGTATGATCCGTACGACACGTGGCAGTGGCCGATGGCAAGGCAGATGATGTGGCAACTTGGAAAATTCGGATTAGACACTTGACATCCAGTTGGACGAGTGATGTGGTGCCACGTGGCCCAAACATGGGTTGCCATGTGGCACCCATGGATTGGTTGTTGGTGCATTTGCAAAAGTTAATGGAGCGGACAAGTTTCGAACCTTAGACCTATCCACCAGGCAAGGGTTTGGCAGGGCTGGGCCAGCCAACCTCCCTGTGTTTGGTAAACATATGTTCGAACTTATATTTAAGTTTGGTGAATGTTGGATTTCGGGCGGAGCAGGGATGGGGCCTAGCCCCAGCCCTCGACGTAACTATATCATGAGACCACGCGATGAGACTTGGGCTCTTCCCTTTGGCACAGATGGACAACACCCCAGCCCTCGGCGTAACATACAACCGTTGTAACGTGACCAATGTTTCAGCCTTAAACCGTTCGACACAGAGGTGGATAGGGGTTAGCCCCCGGTTCTCGTTGTATGCCATATGACCCATGTGTTGGTTGCTAGCGCGAAGGGTTCGGGACTAGGTCCCATGGAATAATGACATGTGACCAGTATTTATGAAGAAGGGGCCAACGCGCAGCCCCTAGGGGGTTGGCGCTTGGCCACATGTATTCATGTGACCATGCAGAGGGGGCACATGCCCAGGAAAAGGGGCTTAGCCAAATTATTTTGCAAAAGTGGTTTTTTAACCATAGATATGATTTTTCAGTGATTTTTAGGCCCGTTTTTGGAGATTTTGGCCAATATTGGGGGATATTGGGCCCTTTTTGAGGCCAAATCTTGGGGGGAAGTTGGGAGATGGTTACCAACTTTAGATCTATATAAACAAGGCCTTATTAAGTCCATGGGAGGAGATTCAGAGCAGGTTTATGCTGAAGATTTGCCAAACCAAAGCCATTTTTATGCAGGGAAGCTGTTGAGGAGCGCACCTTTGCAGGCCATTTTTGGGAGCTCCGGTCATCCGATTTGAGTGTCGATTCTTCTATTGGGTTCTAGAGATCTGGTAGAACAAGACCGGATCAGTTTTGTAACATTTTGGCACTGCTTTGATGCACTTATTGAACTTTTAACATAAATAAGAAAGCCTAACCCATTGAGACCAAGGCCCGAAGATGTAGGTGAGATTGTCAAACTCCGTTATCACATTGGTGTTATGGTTTGTTGTTGTTTATGCTTCTTTTCAGTTATGTACATGTTTATATGGGTGTGATAACATCTCATATCTTCTTCCTCTTTCATTACACTTCCTAGTTGGTTAAATAACACATGCTTAATAACTCAACCATAGTCATTTAAAAGATCTTTTGGAATCACACTTCCATGGCAAGATATTCATCTTGTCCTTTAAAACAAGGACATGTAGTTGTTTTTTTTCAATCATAACTATTTTCTACATTATAATTTTGTGGCAAGAATAAGTAAGTAATTTTTTTCTCAATGAAAATATCAATTACATAAAATAAATATCCATTCTTCACCCTCAAGATTTGAATTCGTCTTAACCTCCCTTGACACTGAATTTCTCTATGTTTGGAGACTTTAGTCGCCTATATTTCTCATACTCTCTCATTTATCTTTGCATCATACTAATTTTCTTGGCTATAAATAGTCCGACAACTAAATTCATAGAAATTTCACAGGTCTAACATTGCTCATTTTCATCAATATAACGTTGCTCATTTTCATCCAAATTTTGTTCTACTCCATTAGAAATCCTCATCTATATCCAATTCCTTTCCATACATGATTTGTTCTCCATGATGAGGTTATCATATCATTTCTCACACTTTTAATTGCTACCCCAACTATACAAAAAAATTTGCCATCTTGTAATCCATGCTTCAATATGTGACAATCTCTATGGATCCGACTAATAGCTACTTAAAATTCAAGCATCACGTTGCTTACAGCTATAGATCCAAGTATGGTCTTGTTGTCTCTTTAGAGAACTAGAGACACTTGGTAACTTCTTTAGCTACCCCGACTAGAGATACATGGCCTTATACACGTAGTGAGCCCTTTGTCTCCGCTCTTCTATCCTCTAGCCATATCCACACCTTCAACTAACTCCCACCCAGTGTATCACTTCCTTTTTTACGGTGCTCCTGACTAGGGGCACCAGGAAACATAGGGATAGATATGATCCTAGATCAGTGAGGATACGGGGCACTATTTCTACCCCCATGGGACCCCAACAGTGTCGCCAAACTAGATCTCATATTAGCAAACAGACCATTCACCATATGAGATCTTCCTTCCAGACAACAACACAATAGTCATTCCAACTCCTCTTTTGATTCTTCTTCAGAACATACATCTATTTTTAGTTTTCTACATTTGGACTCAGATGTTAAGATAGATGGTTCTAGTGGACCAGAGTAGCCTCATACCACTGGCATCATAGATGCTAGATCTTCTCTTTTTCTTTTGTAAATAAAAATGGATGTTTCCTATTACTGTGCTTTTATAATACAAAAATGCCACATGTTATCAATCTGCCACCTGTTCCACCAAATTAGCGGAAACCGGAGTAGGTGGCAAACTATGATATTTTTAGTCAAAAGAGCTATCTGCCATCTTCCCTGCCAGATGGAAACCAGAGCAGGTGGCGGATTTATGTTCTTACAGACCCGTTCTAGGAATCTAAGACAAGCTACCAACTGAAAAAAAGAAAAGAAAAAAAGAACAAAACTGTAAATCTGCATCGTGCCAGTACAAAGAGCTGGGAAGAGATTGTATGAGGTATCCATAGCAAAGAACCAGAGATTACACATTATCACCTAGGGGTACGTCGTCTTGAGCTCCGGTGAAAGGGTCGTCCCTGGGCTGGAGCACAAAAGGGCTTGCACAGGTCAGGAAACACTGAGTTGTTGGTGTGTTCGAGAATGCCTCAAAGCATGTCGATCCGCTGACTCATGAGGGTGTCTCGGTGGATTTGGTCCGCCATTTTGCTTCTTATCTCAAAGATGAGCTCTAGTTGCTTCGGGTTGAAGAAAGGTGGCAGAGAAGGGCCGAATTCAAGGATTGCAGTGAGTGGTGGAGGCGCCAACACTAGGTGTCCCTCCATCGCGGTGTTAATGTCCTCCTACGTAGTGCCAATGTCCTCCGCCATGACCACCCCGCCTCTATCCCAATTTAGCTGTCGGTGTCCTGAATTGAAACATTTGAATCCAAGTGGAGGAATTCTCCTGGGAATTCCACCTCAACTATAAAGGTGGCACCCTCCATGGCATCCTGAGAGCTTGTGCTTGCTGTGTTGTCGCTGGGGAACTGCAAATTGTCTAGAACTGTGAAGAGGGATTCTAGAGGAACTTGGGTGGGTTCCTCCAGAATCACCTCCTCGACATAATCCATTGGTGGAGCTCTTGGCTTCTCGAAGTGTTGAGTCCAAGCTATGGACATGGCTCTTTCCAACTATTGCACTCGTCGTTGTTGGGATGCTAAACTATACCAGGCTGGGTCGCGCCTCGACTTGCCCCTCTCCCTTGACATGGCTAGGCGAGGAGGGATGAGAATTTGTTGAGTGACCGCTATGAATACCCACTGCTCATTGGTCCAGTTCTCAGAGCAAGCAAGGTGGTGGAGCGCGAAAGAGAAGTGGTGCCAACCCCATCCGAGTGGGAGAGATAAGCCCGGGGCTGACATGACCCTTGTACCCTCCCAACCTCTGCCATTAAACCTTGGTGTCGCCATTATCCTAACTCGAGGGAGTTGTCCTCCCATTCTCTACAGGCAGTAATGGTCGCCCTTCATTCAAGACCGAGGTGAAGGGCGACGACCTACCATATTTATGGCTTGGGTCTTGGGCAGGCTATGTGGCCTCCCGTTGCTATGTGGCACCCCATTCGAGAAATGCTAGATCTTCTCACCTTGTACATCTCTCCACTTTTGGAGTCAACTCTCTAGGTTTTTAGATTAGACTTATATTCTATTTTACTTCCTTCCTTTTGGTTTTATATAGGAATCGCTTTAGCACTCTCGCTTTGTATAGACATCATTGTACCTAATAGTCCCATAGTCCCATTGACCTACTTTAGTGGTCATTTGTTGGACATTAGTACACATTTATCTTATCTTATCTTATTGTAATGTTTTGTTGGATTTAGATGTGCCATAATGCAAAGGTAGTTTATCAAAACCAAACTAGTATTAAAACATTCCTTGGAGTGTAACCAAAAGTTGAAAAACAATAACTACATTGAAATGTGTCACTTGGTACATATCACGATATCATATTTTACACTAACTTATTAGAATTTGAACTGAGAACCAGAGTAAACTATAAGCGAAAAAACCTTGCTACTATTCTCAGCTAACCAACAAAAGATCAAAGGAACAAACATGGCAACTCAACAACCTACAAGAACAACTCCATGGCAATTATGCCCATCAAAAAGACCTCAAAAAATTATAACAAAGGTCGTAGTAAGCAATTTGTGCTCCATTGTTGTTGTAACACACAATTTACACTTTATATTCACTGGAGGGATAGACAAGTAAATTGAAACCGACTCTCATAAATCCCTCTTCATATGAACTGCATTGAAAATAAATTATTTCGTCGAAACCGTGAAGGATAAGAAATGTAATCATACACCTTGCAATTTGAAAGCTTGTATCTAGGCTCTTACTACCTTGCTACTATTCTCAACTAACTAACAAAAGATCGAAGGAATAAAAGTGGGAACTCAACAACCTACAGAACAACTCCATGCCAATTATGCCCATCAAAAAGCCCTCAAATATTGATAACATATGGCATAGTAAGCACTCCATTGTTGTAGTAACACAATTTACACTTTATATTCATTGGAGGGATAGACAAGCAAACTGAAACCAACTCTCATAAATCTCTCTTCATATGAACTGCAATGAAAAATAAATTATTGGTTGAAATTGTGATAGAGTTAGGGATTAAAATCCTCTCTCCAGATAGTGTACTCAATTATGGCAACAAGAAAGGAGCATTCTCTGGCTTCTTGGGTGTCTCAATGGGCTTCTTGTGCATCTGCAGGACACGTAAACAATAAAATAAACAATTCAACAAACAATAGGTCAGACTTAAATGATGCACAAGAACAGAAAATAATGACTATGACTATAAAAACAAGAACAAGTTAATGCACAGTTTATTCTGATTATTCTATACTTTTAGAAGCCAAATGGTGCAAATTTAATCCCTGCCAGAAAATTTAGAATACCCATTATTTACAATTCATGTAAATGACATTATTATTTTAAAAAATGTAGCAGATTATCTGACCATCAACAACATAGCTCTATTGCCATAATACCCACCAAAGAGTAAATCTCTGTTGCCAGAATTTTCTGGGTTCACATCAGCTCGCTACAGCTCGGACTCTAAATCTCTTAAATTGGTCTGCTGCCTTCCTTGACTCAGGCTCGAACATTTCCCTGACCCGATAAGATAATTTTATTAGTCCACAAATGAGCAAGGATCAAGTCATTGGCCTTCTGCCCATCTTGACTAAAGCTCGAACATAATTAGGTCATTGGCCTGTTGCCTTGCTTGACTCAAGTCCTTGATGAGATAAGATAATTTTATTAGTACACAAATGACCAAGGGTTAGGTCAATGGGACTAGAGAATACAATCGATCACATTGGACTATCGGAGTGTCTATATCACTCCTAAATGCTAAAATAATGTTAACATAATAAAAGATACAAATGACACATGAGGAAATCACTCCTAAATGCTAAAATAATGTTAACATAATAAAAGATACAAATGATACATGAGGAAAGAGAAAAGCATGATAAAGGATGAACTGAAATAATTTTATTATTAATCCACAAATGATTAAGGATTAGGTCAATGGGACTAGCGAATACAATCAGTCACGTTGGACTATCGGAGTGGCTATATCACTCCTTAATGCTAAAATGTTAACATAATAAAAGATACAAATGACACATGAGCAAAGAGAAAGCATGAACTGAAATGACAAACCCCAGAGAGGAACCACTACTCAACATCAGTGCTAGAAATAGAAGTAGATGCAGAGAAAGTAGAGACATCTATGTCATCGACTATCACTGCCTAGGAGCCAATGCAGACCCTGATGATGTACTCTAGTGAGTGCCGGGAGTTAAAGGGGTCCTCACTGGGTGACCATAGGAGGATCTTTGGAGTGATCGGATCGAGCTCTCTTAACATTCGAGCCCAAGAAGAATCTCGTGATGGAGGTTCGACTGCTCAATATGGCTTGGGCGGCACCCTGCCTTAAGGAGCAGATGTGACTTTCTGACCTCATATAGATGTGAGATATCACTGGCCAGACAGGATTAAGCATAGTCGCAGAATTAGGGTCACGTTATCAGGATATTTCTTCTGCCGTTAGTCTGTCATTTTGGTAACACCAACAGAATATTTACTTTTCTGGCTTCATGGCTCACTCTACAGATTCATTGTGTCTTCAAGGGTTGATGGTCTGGAAATCTAGAATTCATTCAAATAAGGCCACAATCATTGTCATGGGACTTCCCGTTTTAGTTTGATAATCCTCCACGCTAAGGCTGTTTTTTCTTCACATCTGACTGATGTCTACTGTGTATGCTCTGTCAGTGCTTAATTATTCTACTTCGTTGACTAATCAAATCCTCACTGTCTCGCGGCCATGTGAGTAAGGATTTGAATAAGGACTTCTCCTTACTTTTTCATTTCTAGGACTGTTATGATAATTCGTTATATTGTTTATGCAATAGAATTAGTCCTACCTTCTTGCTCCTTACTCAGGAGTTTCTCATCTTCTCTTTCTCGCTGCCCATTTTCTCTCTATGCCCCTTTACAGATCCCTTTCATCCTACTTGGTATCCACATTGCCTTTTATTTATTTTAAGATTTAAGCCTTTGGAAACCTTCAGGATACACTTACTGGTTTTCATTGCATCTATTTTCTCTGTATGTTCCAGGAAAACCTGTCGAGCATGTCGATGTTAGGCATCCACAAAGAAAAACACCTTGAACCAACCGTACAAGATGTAATTATTATTTTTATTCAACTAACCATTTACTCTGCATGTACTTATAAGAGAAAAGTCTCTGCCTTGTTCATACAAAACCTCCAGAGAGCCGAGTGGATTGTCCTCTCCAGAACTGATGGCATATTAGAAATCTGCAGTTCATGATTTGCGTGAAGAAAAACTCGATTTACCAGAAACGATCCAACTTTCTACTTGCCTTTGAAAGCATCGGATGGCCTGAGGAGGGCGTTTACCATTTTTGCTTTCTTTCCTAGTTTTCAGCGGTGATTTGTTTCTTTACACTGTGTTTCCATGTCAATCACGATGGCCGTCTAAGGATTCTAATTTTAGTGACCCACAAATATTCCAGAGTCTGCATTATCTCTTTAGCAGCAGTTGTGTATAGGCCACGTCAAAAAGTTGAAGTGTCATCAACCTAAGAAAATTTTGTCCATCAGCCAAGAGAAGTTTATTGCCACAAGAACAAAATTGGCCACTGGCAAACAAGGTTCAAACTTGCTCTTTGTACCACTTGTGATACCCCTTGCGGTAGTTACATGACACCATGGTATTCATAAGAAACGACTCAAGCCCATACGGTCAGAAAGCCAAATAATTATAAGTGAATGATGGAAGGAATAATTGATAGGAAGTCAAGAACATCGTCATCTTATATAGTTCTTGTTATTACATAATCTTGCATCTTAATGCAAAGTTTTCACACTTACAAAGTTTTTCACACTTACAAAGTTGAGTGGAACATGGAAGTGTTGTTACTATCACATGGACAACAACTTTCTCCATTTTAGTGAAGGACAAGTTCAACACAAAGGAGACTTCCCTAGCAATCCTTAGGGTTCCTAAGGCAAGAATCAAGATAAGGTCAAGTCTAAGGTTACCTATGTAACAACCCAATTTACCACTGATTCAATATAATAGATGGTTAGACCCTTTTATGGTTAAACAATTATGTTCAGCACTCAAAGGTTCGTATCGTCTCCTATCATCAACCATAACAATCTCAAAAACTAAGAACCAAGCAAACACATTACAAGCTAAAGAAAAGACATAAAGCCTTCCATAAATATGCTTCGAGGAAAAAGCATTTCTTATGGGGGAGGCAATGTAATAGACATAAATATAAATATAATACAAAATCTATTGATGATTGCAGCTTCATGAGACATTCTCCAGATCGTTCTCCTCTGGACTGAGTTGAGATAATATGTGAGAAGGCCTATGTGATAGGCTAGTCATACTCCTCTGGACTGAGTTGCTCTCCAGTTCGTACTCCTATTGATTTAGTTGAGTTGATCTGTTGAGAGTGACGTCCCTTGTGGTTGAGCACATGTGGACTTGTCCCTAGTGGAAGAGCACTCGAGGATGTGTGTGAGACCCCTTGCTATATTGTCAAAGAATAAGACTATTGTGAAACCCTAATTTGTATTGTGAAGGGTACAAGTCGACCCTACTATGTAAAGATAATTAATATTGTGTAAAATATTAATTATATTATTGAGTTATACAAGTTGGCCCTATTGTGCCAAGTGACATGCTTATTCGTTGAGTTAGGTCATGTATATATTAGAGATATAGATCCCCATTGAGGATCATCTCACTCATACACACTCAACGCATGGTCTGAAATTGGAGAGCTGTAATTTAGTGCGTACTTTTATAGGTGCTATCTTTCTCGGTCATAGAGGGCCACTATTGTTGGCATCTATATTTTCGGTGGAGAGGGTTTCTTCTCTTGGAAATAGAGCAAAGGGTTGTTGGGTTTTTCCCTTGGTTGAGAAGGGTTTTTCCAGGATAATTTCCAGTGTCTTGTGCATGGTTGTTCTTCTTGTGATCTTGGTTTACTGCAACTATTGTATTGTTGTTGCACTGTTTATGGTTCAAGTTCATGCTAAAACAAAAATAAATTACATGCGCTTGAGTCATCTTTAAAAATTCAACATGGTTACAGAGCAATGTTCTTGAAGATGACCTATTGCACAAACAATGAAGGCAGGCCGTGGAATTTTGAGAGATGCTAAACCCCTGTCGTTGGTGTAAGGAAAGGGCCGTACCTTCTGTGAAGTTTAAGACTGGTCGCAAGCCTATTATCCTTGGTCGAGCCTTGATTAGAGTCTTAAAAGGGAAACCACAACATGGAGAAGCCCCTCTAGGGCTATCACAGCTAGAAGGAGACCTAACCGCAGACTTAACCAGAGACTTAAACCATCCCCTAAAAAAATTATAGACCAAATTTTGAGGCAGATCTCAGGCAGGCTCTGAGGTATCTTGGAGGCAGTTTTTGTGGTAGATCTGAGGCTATGACAGCAAGAAACCTGAGGCAGTTTTAAAGTGACTTCTGAAGCAGCTTCTGAGGTAAATCTAAGGCGGTCCTGTGGTGTTTTTGAGGCAGTCTCTGTGGTGGATCTGACACAACTCTGTGGCAGGTCTGAGGCTAGTTTCAGTTGAACAAAGCCAAATATGAAGTGAACTCCAGGCTTGTTCTAAGGCCCATTCCTTCACAGAGATAAGGCCAAATCTGAGATCTTCTGCAGGATGAATTTTCTGAAGCAATGAGGCATACTTCATGCGACGTTTGAGGGCGAAGTTTGGAGCCATATTTTTCATAACCAAGCAAAGATTGCGGAGCAGCTAGGCCAAATTTGAGATTCATCTTGGGCACAAATTTCAGGCTTACTACAGGAAGTAAATTTCTGAAAACTTGTTTCAAGAATGATCCTTGGCGTGACTTTTGAGTGTGTGCTATAAGTGCACCTTATTCAAGCTTTAGTGAATATCGAGGAGAATAGACTTGCAGCTAATGATGTGCAAGGTTCCCATTATGATCAAGCCCTTGTCACTATGTGAATCATTGTCCTTTGTGGAAGAAAGGAAAGCAACATAAGCCAACTCAAAAGAAGTCAATGAATGCAAGAAAGAACAATGAGGAGCTCTTCTCTATCTCAGTGTTCTCAGGAGGACCAAATGCAATATTGAGCGTGATTGTAGACTAAGGTAAGTTTTGGACTACATTCATTATTTGATTTCATCATTACTCTGTATTATCCCTGGTATGAGATTCCTCATGACTTGGACCATTATCCTTGGTACAGGAGTCTAAATTCTCTTGGTTGTATATTATCCTAGTACAAAAGGCCATTTTGGTTGCTATCCCTATGGGAGGATAGATTTCTTACTTTATTATAGAAGGGCCATGATCCCTAGTACGGGAGCCCATATTTCTCCTTTCTTAATAAAGTATTGTAGAGGCAGTAGAGGACCTGAGAAGGCATGGGATGTCTCCAGGATAGCAACACATGAAAATGATGATGTCAAAATTTCCTCTAGGAAAAATGTTTATCCTTCAGACTTTAGAGGGAGTGACTTGACTCAAAGGGAGTCAAATTGTTTGAGAAGAAAGTAGAGCTAGCAGAATTTGTTGGGTTTAGTGAATCTTCGAAGGCATACCAGATCTACATCCCCGGTTAGAGACAAATCGAGGTTAGCAAAGATGTCACCTTTGAGGAAGAGATAGCCTTCCGAAGATCCGGAGAATCTCAGATGGAGATTCCCCCTTCAACAGTTTAGAGGGAGACAGTTACTAATCCAGTTGATCCCGTAGCTCCAGTTGATGTTCCCAGAGACATTGAAGTAGGCCAGAAGAGGCCTACATGGGCTCGACAGACTTTGCAGGAGGCAGAGGAACATGCAGCTCCTCGTGGTACATTCTGAGAGAGCAAGAGACCATAGATATTTTCGATCTATGTTTCAGCTATGAGCCACATCATGATACCGAGCCTTCTTGTCATGGAGAAGAAATAGGTCAACAGGTTTGGCAAGATGCCATGACCGAAGAGTATCAATCCATCAAGAAGAATGATGTGTGGGATATTGTTCCGAGACCGAAAGGGAAGTTTGTAGTGACTTCCAAATGGATCTATAAGATCAAACATACATCTGATGGAAGTGTCGAGAAGTACAAAATGAGATTTGTGGCTAGAGGATTCTCTCAGGTGGAGAGAATAGATTATGAGGAGACATTTGCTCATGTTTCCTGATACATTTCCATCCGTACGATTATTTCCCTTGCAGTATCCATGGGTTGGAGACTACATCAGATGGATGTGAAGACAACCTTTCTCAATGGAGAGATTGAGGAAGAAGTTTACATTGAACATCCAGATGGATTTGTGATACATGAGAAGAAGTCTCATGTGTGCATGTTGAAAAAAACCCTTTATGGACCAAAGCAGGCACCTCGTGCATGGTATAAGAAGATTGATGGATACTTGATGAGTTTGTGCTTCAACAAGAGTGTTGTTGATCCCAACCTATACTACAACATTGTTGGTGACGAGTGCTTGATTTTGGTCCTATATGTTGATGACTTATTCCTCACCAGTTCAGAAAGCCTTATTGTTGAATGCAAGCATGCATTGGCTTCTGAATTCGAGATGAAGGACCTTGGTACGATGCACTACTTCTTGGGATTAGAAGTGTGGCAAAGAACTAATGAGATTCTCATGAGTCAATGGAAATACACAATGGAGATATTGAAAAAATTCAAGATGATAGACTGCAAGCCCATGCCTACACCGATGGTGGTGAATCTGAAGAAATTGAGAGACATTTCTTCCGATTCAGGCGAGATTGATCCACATATTTACAGACATCTAATTGGATCATTGATGTATATAGTTAACACCTGACCCAATATATGCCATGTAGTAAGTGTACTCAGTCATTTTATGAGTCAGCTGAGACAGACACATTGGATAACAACGAGGCATGTGTTGAGATATTTACGAGGCAAAATTGGTTTTGGACATAGATATGCCTCCATGTAGACATGAGATTGCTGGGATATGCCAATGCAGATTGGGTAGGGAGCGCAGTGGATCGGAAGAGAACCTTCGGTTGTTGTTTTACTTTGGGATCTGCCATGGTTTCCTGGTGCAGTAGAAAACAAAATTTTGTGGCTTTGAGTGCCGCAGAAGTAGAGTACATTGCATTATGTGTGGAAGTCTGAGAAGTAGTGTGGCTTTGCAAGGTCCTTGCAGATTTATTTGGACATGAGATGGATTCCACCGTTATCCATTGTGATAACCAGAGTTGTGTGAAGCTCTCAAAGAATCATGTGTTTCACGATAAATCGAAACACATTGAGATCAAATACCATTACATCAGAGATATGATGTAGAGGAAAGCAGTACATGTGAAATACCTTTCTACACACGAGCAAGTTGCAGATGTCTTCACCAAACCGCTTGCCAGGACGAAGTTCGAGTACTTCCATAAAAGACTTGGCCTAGTGGAGAATGCCTCCCTAGCTGAGAGGGAGTGTTGATGATTGCAACTTCATGAGACATTCTCCAGATAATTCTCCTATGGACTGAGATGAGATCATCTGTGAGAATGCCTATGTGATAGGTTAGTTGTACTCCTCTGGACTGAGTTGAGATGACTTGTGTTGGTCTCTTGTCGTGCTCCTCTGGACTAAGTTGAGATGACTTGAGATGGTCTCCTGTTGTACTCCTATGGACTTAGTTGAGTTGACTTGAGATGGCTCTCCAGTTCGTACTCCTATGGATTTAGTTGATTTGATATGTTGAGAGTGACGTCCCCTGTGGTTGAGCACATGCGGACTTGTCCCTAGTGGCAGAGCACTAGAGGATGTGTGTGAAAGTCCTTTCTATATTGTCAAAGAGTAAGGCTATTGTGAAACCCTAATTTGTATTGTGAAGGGTACAAGTCGGCCCTATTATGTAAAGATAATTAGTATTGTGTAAAAGATTAATTATATTATTGAGTTGTACAAGTCAGCCCTATTGTGCCAAATGACATGTCTATTCGTTGAGTTAGGTCATGTATATATTAGAGAGATAGATCCCCATTGAGGATCATCTCACTCATACACACTCAACGCATGGTCTGAAATTGAAGAGCTGTAATTTAGTGCACACTTTTCTAGGGTTTTGTCTTGAGGGCCACCATTGTTGGCCTCTATATTTTCAGTGGAGAGGGTTTATTCTCTTGGCAATATAGAAAAGGGTTGTTGGGTTTTTCCCTTGGTTGAGAAGGGTTTTCCGAGGATAATTTCTGGTGTCTTGTGCATGGTTATTCTTTTTGTGATCTTGGTTTACTGCATCTATTGTATTGTTGTTGCATTGTTTATGGTTCAAGTTCATGCTAAAACAAAAATAAACTACATGTGCTTGAGTCATCTTTAAAAATTCAACAAAATCAATAAACCAATAATTAATAATTACTAATAAAGAGACACCTCATAATGAGGGTCACATCTCTTCACGAAAGAGCACCCCTGCGTGGGTATATATACGACCCATATTCTCACTATAATAATATCATACTATCTATCATTATTCATACATTTATTATATCTATTGTTATCCACATCAATTTCTGTCAAATTTTATGCGACTAATTTCATATCTGAAAATTATTTCCAAGTGACCCAAACAATAAACCCTAGGGCTATTATCACTGAATAATTTTACGCTGAAATTATGACAGAAAATTACAGCAGTGGAAACATAAAGATCAGAGAGAAATTTTCCATGCACATGAGACACAAAATTTTAGTTCTATAAACTGTCAAATTCAAAATTTCCTCAGGGAAAAATCAGTCCTCCCAACAATCACAAAAACACTAAATCTGAGGACAAAACCAGTCCTCTCAAAACCACAAAATATCAACAAAATACTTGGGATAAATTCCCACTTACAAATCTGCTGCAGGCCTGCTATACGGCTTGTTGACATCAGCCATACTGACTTGTTGTACTGCCCAGAAAATTCACTCGTACGGCCTGAATCCCTCTCACACGTGCGTTTGTATGGTACTGGTCACACATGTGACTGTACAAACTATTCCATACCATATGTGTGGTTGTACAAACATACTGCTCCTTCCACATGTGCGACCTTCTCATCTCTCTCACATGTGCGATGTTTCTCTCTCCTCCTCCTGTTCACTCATGCAACCTCTCTTCCCACGTGTAGATGTCCTTCTAGGATGAAAAAATGAAGAGAAAGAATGTCCAAGAATGCTAGGTCAGATTTGCCAAAGTGCAGAATTACCATTCCTGAAATCACCCAGCCTCCTAGCATAAGTGCTCACTCACTTATGCTAACTCCATGATGTCACAATGAGATTATCACAACCTCTCCTCTCCTTTTATAGGATTCTAATGTGAGTTTAAAATCCCTTAGCTTACTCTAAGGAGCCCTCCACTAAACTCGACACTAAATTAGAATTCTTTATTCCTCCTTGTGGGTGTGACACCCCAACACAAGCCCCCAAAGCATATCAACAATCCCATGAAGCCCCAAGCTCCAATCCAAGGGGTTTTTCACCAAATGAAAAATTCCAACGTGGTACCAACGAAGATTCCCACATGCCCAACACTAAGGCCACTAGTAGGAATACCTCCCGAAGCTACAAAAAGCATCAACACTCCCTCTTAGAGAGGGAGGTATTCCATCCTCCATCATCTAGAAGTATCATTATCTTCCATACTGGAAGTAGCTTTTCCTTCAACATTGGATTTGCTACCACAACTGCACTCCAATCCTACGGATCAACTACTTCCTCTGTCACAAAAACAAATCCTATTGAATGGAACGGTCCCTCCTAGGAAGACATGCTGCTCCTAGAAGCCTCCCGCTTCCGAGTCTCCTGCCTAGCTTCCTTAACCCATGATACCTTCCTCTTAGTCTTGGAAGATGCCTCTCTCCCATCTGAACCTGAAGGTAGACTCCCTCTAAATGACTGAATCACCTCTGGGCCTCCTGACTCCCTCTGAAGTTGAACTCCCTATGAATATCCCAACTCCCTCTGAGTCTGCACCACCTCCGGAGCTACCTTCTCCCCGACCTTTATCACTCTTATACTGCTGGCCATAGCTCGCATAGGTTGTCCTTTCATCCTATACAGGTTGCTCTCTCTAACTACAAGAACCACTGTTGATTTGAAGCTAGATCCTTTGGAAACAAATAACACTTGTCCATCCTGGAACTATACATAGTATCCCTTCTTCTAAATCTCTGAGACTAAAAGCATACTCCCCCTGATTTCTAGCACCCATAACACATTTGTCACCCTCAACACATCTCCTATCTCTAACTAGAATCGTATTGTTCCAGTTCCCTGCACTGCATGCTTGGTCCCCATACCAAGCTCCACACACATCAAAGTCGCTCTTTGTGAAGCTCTCAAATAACTCTCGTGCTCCTGTCATATGAAATGAGGCTCCACTATCCATAGACTAGGTCCCACTATTGGAGACTGTACCTGAAAGGGTGGAGATCAATAAGAACTCCCTTTGAAGCTTATCTGCAACCTCAACAACTGTTTAAATATTGTAACTGCAAAGAGTATTCTATTTATTATTGAGTCATTAGTCATTAGATCAATCCCCTTTGTGGATTGATCATGTCGAGCATTGTAATTGACCAAATCCCCTTTTGCAGATTGGTCAAACCCTAATTGTATTATGAAAATTAAGAAGTCGGCGCCCAGGCCCAATTAAAGTGGTTTTAACCACTAAGAAGACAAGTCGTCCTTGCCCAATGAAGAGACACCTTTCCAGCGTCTGCCAGCTAGTATAAATAAAGGAAGTCAGTGCCTCATTATCTCACTCACTCATTCCCTCATCAAGTGCACAAGTTTGGCAGTTGCAGTTGGGAGAAGAAAGAAAGAGAAAGGCGCATTGCACAATGTTGGATATTCTCTAGTGTTTTGGTTTATTGTCTTGCCATTGTATTGGCTATGTATATTAAGGAAATTTTTGTTGGGTTTTCTCCCCCATGAGGCTTTCCCAGGACAAATGTTATGTATCTTGTGATTTTGTTTCTCTCAGTGATCCTACCTATGATATTGTTATCTAGTAAATTGAAAATAAACCTAATAATAGCTCAAAACTTAACATGGTATCATAGTTAAGTTGAAGAGAGCACCTTTCACTGGATAAGCAAAAATGTCACGGTTGTCGTACAAGAAAATTAAGGTTTTCTATTGGAGAAGAATTTCAGCCTAAAACTCATCAAGGAGGTGAGCCCTAGCCTAGCGAACTCTTTGGCAGACTCAACGCACTTTTTCAGTGGACAAAACTCCCAGAAAGTTAAACCCTAGTTTTCACTGGTACGTGAAAACCAGGAAACCAGAACCAGTTCCAGAAGTACCAGTCCAGAATTTCGCTGGCCCAGTTTGAAGGTACACAATTTGGATTTTCTAAAATCTGACTACACCAGGATACTCGCCTCAACCAAGCGCACCTCCTGGTAAGTTCATAATTAAATTCTGAGCATTTTCAATTTTTGGTCATTTTCCTAGATCCAGGTCAAGATGTCTGCAAGCACTAAGCTTGTTGACAAGCTAGAAGGTGTGGAAAACTTCTATGCCTGGAAGTATAGGATTGCACTCATTATTGAAGAGAATGACCTAGCAAGATTCATTAAAGAAGATGTACCAGAACCTACTGATGTTGCAACTAAAGCAAAACACCAAAAGGACACCGTTAGGGCCAAAAGAATCATTGCAGACTCTATTAAAGATCACTTGATTCCTCAAGTGGCTTCAAAGAAAACTCCAAAAGAAATTTTTTATGCCCTAACCAGAATGTATGAAGGAATGAACATCAACCGAAAGACGAATCTAAGAACTCAACTCAAAAGTACAAGGATGCAGGAAGGAAAAACAGTTCAGGAATATTTCTCTAGAATATCACAATTCAAGGAACAACTAGAAGCAATTGGTTATACTCTATAGGAAGATGAACTCATAATGATAGCCCTTAATGGTATCACAAGACCTTGGGATGCATTCATCCAAACTATTTGTGCAAGAAAGGAGAAACTACACTTTGACAGTCTTTGGGAAGAATGTGTTCAAGAAGAAGCAATAGTACCTAACCGAGAAGCAGGACTATCAAGAGACGAAGATCAAGCCCTAGTTGCTCATACTAAAGGAGGAAGGAAGAGGTCTCACTTCCATAAAGAAACTCATCAACATAAGGAGTCTCACTTCCCAAACAAATTCATCCATAAAGAATCTTACCCTCCAAGGAGATTCCAAAAGTTTCAGAAAGGTCAAAGAAGATAAAAAGATTTCTCATCCTACGAATGTTACCATTGTAACAAGTTGGGAAATATTGCTAAGATTTTTCTAGCTAGAAGAGAAGAATACAAGAAGAGAAACATAAGGCACCATGCCCATACAGTTGAAGATGAAGAGCTACCCACAAAGATGATAAAAGAACAGTTTGAAGACTATGTCTTAATCTCTGCCCTCTCAGGATCAGTGTCACCTGGTGAGAACACTTGGATCATAGATAGTGTTGCTTCCAAGCGCATGACAGGTCAGAAAGTTACACTTGGAGATGATTACTAATACCCTATCAAAGGACTAGGAGAATCGAATTACAAACTTGATTCAGGGACCCCAATGAAGATGAAGGATGTACTTAGACTATATGTACCAGGTTTGACAAAGAACTTACTTTCTATCTCAGCTTTAGATAAGAAAGGATTCACAGTTACTTTCATTGATGGAGAAATTATTATGTGGCCCAAAGGAAAAACCATAGAAGAAGCAATTATTATTGCAAAAGAAGAAGGTGGCTTGTATAAGCTAAAAGGTCACTCAGAAGCAACCTTGAATCATTCCATTGAGAATCCATGTGAACTTTGGCATAGAATACTAGCTCACATCAACTACAAGGCATTACCATATGTAAGCAAGGCAGTCACAGGTCTACTAGAATTCAAGGTTGACCATGAAGGTGTGTGCAACAGATGTGCACAAGGAAAGAACATCAAGAACCCTTTCCCGAAGAGATATAGTAAAGCATGTATATTGTGGCCCAAGGCCATCAACCTCCATCAGTGGGTATGTATACTATGTGTCTTCTATTGATGACTATTCTCACAAAACCTGGGTGGAGACCTATGTCTCAAAAATGTCAAGGTTCACAAACACACCAATTTGGATCTCACTAACTCGTATATCTATAACAGCCCAACCAAAATCCAACAAAATTCAACATCCTTAATGAAGGTTTGGATGTCAAACTCGAGGATATTGAAGTTCTCGTCCATATGCATGACAACATGTCGCTACAAAGAGCACAAGAAACCCTCCAAGAGATAGAAAAGTTCAAGTTTAGTGATTTGAAGCCTTCTTTTGTGCTTTGGATAAATAGGATGTAGGATTTCCCTACCAATGAATATTTATTGTGCTTCTCAAGATGTGTACATACACTCATCCTAGTTACCTACCCATGCAGGCCCTAAATCTCCTCCACCTCTCTATACATCACAACAAGTTGACTAAATAGGCCAAGTTCACACTTGACTAGCGCAATCATGTGCTTTACGATTCAAAGCCTTATTATTTCCCATTTTGCATGTGGTATATAGTTATGCTAAGTATTTTAATGTCATTTTCATCGAGCTCCCCCAAAGGTCTCAACACACTGGCATCCTAGTTCCATAGAACTAGTATTTTTTATGCATTCTCTTCATGTACACCTAGACATTAAAAGAATGAATGCAAAAAAAATTAGCTCAAGAAGCCATGCAGGAAGCTAACATGGGGCTTAGACTCCCTGTGATGGAATTCATTTTTAGAGTCTTCCTGATGTTCATAAGATGACGATCAAACACGCTAATGGCACCAATGTGAACATTACTATCTAATTAGGTTGTTAGTGTCAATTGGACACTATCTAAAGTTGACCAAGCATAACACTACTACATGAAACCCCGAGAAGGAAGGTGCATAATTCAATTGAAAAATAGGGAAGGGGTTTTCCAAGAATAACTATCGGAACCTTCCAATAATAATCTTCAAGTTGGGCACATCAATTAGGTTGGAAATAGAAGACGGGCACTGAAACATGTGTCATGAATATTCTCTAAGGAGGTGCACTAATTTGCCAAGAATCACTATTGTATACTATCTAGAATCAGTATTGATAACATCGACATCGGCAAAAACATGGCAAGGATCCGAAAAACATCGTTTCGGAAAAAAATGGAAAAAATTGGCAAACTGCGACAAAAATTAAAAAATACAAAATATGTTCATTTTTTCAAAATTTTAAACATATAAAGCAACAACAACATAAGATAAACACATTGGCACATAAATATCAAGAAAGCATTGATATATATGATGTAGTGGATGCCAAATAAAAAATGATACATCAAAGTCGATATCGAATCTTGATCCTTGATAGTTGTCCAATATGAGACTCAAAAGTAGAGAACCAATACCAAATGACATCACATATATAAATGTACCTCATCATCATGAGGTAGATGTACAATGCAATGTTTTAAAACTCAGACTCAACCTCAGAATCGGTCGACGGTCAACTCGGACTCGGACTGGAACTCGGATTGACTCAGACCGATCTAATTTCAATGACTTGGTTTCCTAAAAATTACATAAAATATTTAAATTTTTATGAAAAAATTATATTTTAAAAATTCCAAACCATGATTCCAAAAAATTATTGAAACTTTGAAAGAAAGCATTATGAATAAATGAGCAAGAACATTTAAATGACAAGTAATGTTCCACCATCGCTTATATTTGGATCCTCATCATTGGTATCACCCTTTGCCTCTACCTTGATCCTCTAGAGACATCAGTGAACACCCCGTAACTACTTAATCGAAGCCTTATAATATGGTAGAAAAAGCTTAACATGACTAATCAATGATTTTGGTTTGAGTGAAAGGTACATTTTTGCTAAGGCAATGTCAAAGGAGTTCAAAAATCAATACCACCAACATGAAGGTACATAAAAGGCTTGGTGCTCTTGATTAAATGTCAATCCCATACCCTCATACATGATAGAATCCAATGAAAATGTTGCAATCCTACAAATCGTGAAATCCTAAAAACTGGTAAGTCTGTTGGATTTTGAATGGTATATGAAATTCTACTTTATCCATATGAAGTCAGATGAGGTTGGAACCACTCTCAAACATCCTGAAACAATTAATCGTAATGTAAAAGATTTAAGTAAAAGTTGACATCTACTTCATATAAAGGAAATGTCAACTTTTACTTTAAGAATTTAACATTACCATTAATTGCAAGTGTTTTTGGTCAAACCCTTTTAAAGAAAATTTCAATCTTGCATGTTGGGTGGGGTACCTACTCGATCGAGTCAAGCCCTTCTCCTTCTTTCTCCATTAACAAAAAACACGAACGACAAAAAAAAACACAAAAAAACAGCTTTATTCCCATGGTTTCCATTGGCCAACGATTTTTTCTAAATAATCATGATTCTTCGGCAAAATTCACGATTTTTTAGGCCGAAATTTCTTCGTCCTGAAAAAGTCACGATTTTTTGGAACGTCGTTGATTTTTTGGTGATGTTATCAACTATTTCTATAATAGCATCAAGTGGGTTGCCCTTTTCCTCTCAAGAATAGACTAAGTGTGTGAAGGATATGATGAACTAGATAAATTTGAAGGTGGAGTGCTCTCTTTTGGCTCGAAATAGATGAAGCATCCTCAAAATAAAACCTCTAAAAAACACTCCATTATCCTAGAATAGAAGTGAAATTTCAAAATAAGACTTGTAAGTGAGCATTTCCCTTGTGTCAAGAATAAATTACAGTAGTTATTAATAGACCAAAAGTAGGCACCTCTTCTTGGCTCAAAATAAAGAGGGTGTAATCCAAAAAAAAGCACAATGGAAAAGATTCCAAAAAAAGAAAATAGATAAAATTCCCTTTTCCAAAAATATCTTCTTGTGGACTTAATCACCTACCTTACCAAATTGTGTAACCTGCACTTGTAGCTAAACAACCGAGTACTCCATCTATAACTCATTCAACCTGCTACTATTTGTAGACATGATAAAACCCTAATTTTTCACATGGACAAAATTACTTGAGATTTCTATGTTTTTTTCTCCATCACGACATGAAATTAATCACATATACCAATTTCTAAAAATGAAAACCCTAAAAAAAAATTGTCTAATCATCACCAAAAGTCGCACACATGCTCTCCTCCAAAATAGGTTTGTAAAACCTAATCGGTTCCTCAAAATAACAAGTTTAAAAAAAGACTTTTCTAAAATAGGAAATTTGAAAATCTAAGAATACCCTTTTGACAACCACTAGATGGATACTCAAAATTGGAAACAATTGCTAAAAAAAAAAAACTTACGAAAAATAACAATCTCAAAATTGAAAAGCACCCATTTGAAACAATCACTCTCTGGTGCCTACTCCAACTGTTGCATGTATGTAACATGCATGCATGAGAACCCCGGTAGAAATAGAACCGAAGCACTCGATATGGTGTCCACCATGTCACAGTGAAAATATTTCAAAATAAAACTTCTCCCAATCTCGAACACAAGAACTAAAAGATGTACTCACAAATGCCCTAGAGCTCAACACTAATATAGCTAGGAAAATTCACAATTAACAGTAATGAATTTCCAAAACAACAATTTCAAATTTCTATTAAACTAGGATGAGACAAATAGAAAATATCTTAAAAAATTTAAAACAATTTAAATCAAATTCATATAATTCGATACAACCATTTTCAAATACCATGCAATTGAGAACATAGAAGATCATATCGATACATAACCAGAATTTCTCTAAATCGATACATAACTAGAAAACCAGAAGCACCAGTCCAAAAATCCATTGGTCAAGTTTGAGGGGGTAAAATTTGGATTTTCAAAAATCTGATTGCACCAACTTACTCGCCTCAGCTCAGCGCATCTATCCCCTGGATCATAATTTCAAAATTTGAAGTTTGAAAAATTAGGGTTTCCTCATAAAACCCTAAGTTGCAGTTGCAGTTTCATAATCAGTTGCAGTATCAATTGCAGTTAGAGTTTGAAGTATCAGTTGTAGTACCAGTTACAGTCACCCTTGAAGTTTTAAGAGTTGGTAATTATTACCGCTGCTACCAGATGGTGCCACTACCTACAAATGCCATCAGAGGTATGTACTCACACATGTTTAAATGGTTAAGCTTTAAAGGGTATTTGCAGGAGAAGGGATCTCTTGCCATAGATCTAGAAGGATCTCAAGATCCAACACATTCAGAAGAATAATGCAACTCAGGTTTGATTATTCTGATATGCATCTATTTGTTATGACATTATTTTGATCAGTGTTTCATGTTGAAGCTATGACCATCATACTAACCTTTGGTCAAAATATTAGATGGATTAAAGTAGAGATCATAGAGTTTATTCTCTAACCCAACCTTCTTTCAAGAGAGCATATTATCCTAGTACAAAAGACAGGTTGAAGAAAGCACTTGTCATCTTGAGTGAAGGAGACTTGGAAGAAAAGAAAGACACGCTCATTCTTGAGGACAAGACTCCAGGTTCCAGGTTTGATTAATTAAGTTGATAAGATTCAAAGTTGTCATTAACAAGTTGATGACTACCCCTTTACAAGTAAACACTATAGTTGAGATAGCAGTCCTTGAAAAGTATTATACTTGGTAGCATGTGAGCATATTGAGATAAATGCTTAATGCAATCATTTGCCTGATACAACTAACATCTCCTCTAGGAGAAACCTCTTGTGTTAGTTCCAGGTTGACATGGAGGAATGTTTGATCACAACACTAGAAGAGTGTTGACCTCATTTCATATTGAATTCCTTACTTTTGATCTTTACTTCAGACAGGTTACAAGTGATATCTCTAAAGGAGCTACTGTGATGATTATTCGTGCTATCGTCTTATCTACTATCATCAAAAGGATATTATTCTTGCTTGTTGTTTTGTTGACCTTGTTTCAGGTCACAGGTGATAACCCCGAGGAAGATATATTGAAGGTTGCAGAAGGAAACATATTAGATGAGACATGAAGCAAACTATGTACATGACCATACACACTCATGTACCAAAGAATATGAAGGAGAAGTTGTCTTTTAAGATTCAGAGCATCTCATATGAAGATTGATTGTAAGGAGTAGATGGCTCCAAATATGACTGAACATTAGATCAAGATCTCATAGCAGAATTGTTCAAAGGATAATGAAGCCACTTTGACAGAAAGCATAACTCGTTTGAAGCATGACTCGGTCCTTCATATTTAGACTTGGTATTCAACTCCAAGTATACCCTGTAAGAGATGACGAAGTCCTTGTAGACTCAGAAGAAATCGAGAGTAAGCCTGATCTCAGAAAGGATCATATGAAGAGAAAACTTCCACGACTGGGAGACAGATGATGTGAGAAGACTAGATTGTGACTTCAGAGACTCCTAGGAGATATGAAATCTCTTGGAATATTTTCTTGTTTCTGTGACAAAGAAGGAAGCCAGTCATAAAGACTAGGATTCTTCCATGAGACTAGAAGAGAAGTCAATATCGACTTCCAATATTGATCTATACAGATCAAGCATGTTGCGTATGTACAAATCATGATGTGTGTCCAGAGGATTCTCCCAGCAAAAGGGAGAAGACTATGACGAGACACTTGTTAAAGAAATAGTTCCAGTATTTATGAAGACAACCAGAATAACCATGATTCATATATAGTATGAGATGCAGGGGGAGCAATCCCCATACCTAAAATTGAGTGGCAGTTGGTGCAGAACATTAGTTGGGTCATGGAGACATGACTACAATAAAAGATAGTGTTACCTCCATGAAAGAAGAAGAGCTATCTTTAGTATCATTTATTGAGCCACTCTCAGTTTCAGATGAAATTGTTGCCATGATGGAGTAGAGGACTTACTCCCTGATTTCAGTAGTCACAGTGAGAATGGAGCAACCATTCTCAGCCTTAGAGCAGGTGCAGGTGCAGGTGCAGAGTCCCAATTCCAAAAGTAACAGTTGCAGACAGAGTAGAGGACATAGTCCCAGACAGTGAGACAGATAAGTGCTTTGCAAAAAGCACATAGAGATAGCACATGATTGTGCAGATTGAGTTGCAGCTGAGAAAGTGTACTAGATTGGTACAATGTAATGAGAAAATTTGATTTGAAGATTGAAGATAGAAAGACTCATGTCTGCCAGTTGAAGGAAACTTTGTACGTGTTAAAGCAAGCTCCTAGATCTTGGTATGAAAGAATTGACAGTTTCCTGACGAGCTTGGGCTTTACCAAGAGTAAAGTTGATTCTAACCTATATCTCAAGGTTATGAATGATGAGCCAGTGATGTTACTACTATATGTAGATGATGTATTCTTGATAAGATGAAGAAAAGATCATCACAAATTACAGAAGAAGCTTGCTACAGAGTTTGATGGAAGACCTAAATGCATTATCTCTTAGGTCTTAAAGTTTGATAGAGCACAAAGAAGATCTTCCTTAACCAAGGGAAGTATGCAGTTAAAATGAAGAGGTTTGACATGTTGAAATGTATATCCATGTCGACACCCATGGAAACAAAGTTGAAGCTCCTGGTAGATACCTCATCAAGATTGGTTGATGTTACTCTGTACAGACAGGTTATTGGTTCAGTGATCTATCTGATGAATACCAGTATAGATATATGTTTTGCCTTGAGTCAGTATCTGGTAGAACCTAGACATGTTCACATTTTTGCTGCAAAACATAGGGTGAGATACCTTAAGGGTATGTTGGATTTTGGTCTCTATTATACTAGAGATCATGACTTCAGACTGAGTGGTTACACAGATTCAGATTGAGTTGGAAGTGTTTCTGATAGAAAGAGCACTTCAAGATGTTGTTTCAGTCTGAGGTCAGCCATGACTTCATGGCAAAGTAGGAAGCAATAAAGTATTTCTCTTAGCACGACAGAAGCAGAATACATTGTTGCATGTTCCGCCAGTTGTGAAGCCATATGGCTTCGGATATTGTTGACAAATCTACTTGATCTGGAGATGGAAGCCACTGTGATTCTATGTGATAACCAAGTTGTATAAAGATGATGGAGAACCAATCCTCTGTCTCGTGTAAAGTTTGAGCACTTTCGAGACAAGCTTGGTATAGTCTGAAAGGACCTCCCTCGAAAGGGGGAGTAGTGTTGATGATACTATGGTATCCTGATCAGTAGTGGTAGCTCTGTTAGGACTTTTTTAATCCTAGGGAATCGTATGATTCCTGGGCAGATCCCGAAGGTCCAGTACGGACAGTCTGTCAGAGTACCACGTGGTAGCTCTGTTAAGATTTTATATCCTAGGGAATATTATGATTCCTAGGCAGCTCCTTAGGGACTGTCAGAGTACTACAAAATGATGATGTGCCAACTTAATTGTTGTGATTATGTGCCAACTTAATTGATGTGATGATGTGCCTGCCTAGTGCTGTGATGTGTCAGCTTAATTGTTGTGATGATGTGCCAACCTTGTGTTGTGATGATGTGCAAGCCTCATGCTGTGATGATGTGCTAGCCTCATGCTGTGATGATGTGCCAGCCTCGGGCTGTGATGATGTGCCAACCTCATGCTGTGATGATGTGCCAGCTTAAGTGTTGTGATGCCAGCCTCGTGCTATGATGATGTGTTGCCAGCCTCGTGCTTAAGACTCTCAGCCCAGTGTTGATATTGATGACGCTCCAGCCTTTGTGTTGTGTTGTTGTTGTTATTGATGATGATGATATATTAGTGTTATACTAATCCATGTTGATGCAGATGTTGATGAAGCCACTTTAGCGTCTTGCTAAAGATGATGTTGATGATGCCACTTTAGCTTCTTGCTGAAGTTGATGATGATGATTTTATTTCAGCTTCAATGCTGAAGATGATGATGTTACTTTAGCCTCATGCTAAAGATGTTGATAATATTACTTTAGCCACATGCTAAAGAAGATGATGATGTTACTTTAGCCTCATGCTAAAGAAGATGATGATGCTAGATAGTGTTGCTTCCAAGCACATAACAGGTCAGAAAGTTACACTTGGAGATGATTACCAGTACCCTATCAAAGGAGTAGGAGAATCGAATTACAAACTTGATTCAGGGACCCCAATGAAGATGAAGGATGTACTATATGTACCAGGTTTGACAAAGAACTTACTTTCTATCTCATCTTTAGATAAGAAAGGCTTCATAGTTGCCTTCATTGATGGAGAAGTTCTTATGTGGCCCAAAGGAAAAACCATAGAAGAAGCAATTATTATTGGAAAAGAAGAAGGTGGCTTGTATAAGCTAAAAGGTCACTCGGAAGAAGCCTTGAATCATTCCATTGAGAATCCATGTGAACTTTGGCATAGAAGACTAGCTCACATCAACTACAAGGCATTACCATATGTAAGCAAGGCAGTCACAGGTCTACTAGAATTCAAGGTTGACCATGAAGGTGTGTGCAATGGATGTGCACAAGGAAAGAACATCAAGAACCCTTTCTCGAAGAGAGATAGTAAAGCATGTACATTGTGGCTCAAGGCCATCAACCTCCATCAGTGGGTATGTATACTATGTGTCTTTTATTGATGACTATTCTCACAAAACATGTGATGAGGTACCTTAAGGGTAAGTTAGACTTTGGTCTCAGTTATAATGGAGATCATGAATTCAGACTAAGTGGATATACTGATTCAGATTGGGATGGAAGTGTCTCTTACAGAAAGAGCACCTCGGGATGTTGTTTCAGTCTGGGGTCAACCATGATCTCTTGGCAGAGTAGGAAGCAATCAAGTATTTCTCTCAGCACGACAGAATTAGAGTACATTGTTGTATGTTCCGCCAGTTGTGAAGCCATATGGCTTTGGAAGTTGTTCACAGGTCTGTTTGATCTGGATATGGAAACAACCTTGATTCTATGTGATAACCAGAGTTGCATAAAAATGACAGAGAACCCTGTGTTCCATGACAAGTCAAAACAAATAGAAATCCAATATCATTACGTTCGTGATATGGTGGAGAGAGGAGCCATAAAGCTCCAGTATGTTGGCATGGATGAATAGGTCGCAAATGTGTTGACCAAACCTTTGTCTCGTGTAAAGAGACAACAAGCTCGGTGTATAGTCCGAAAGGACCTCCCTTGAAAGGGGGAGTAGTGTTGTGATGTCAGCCTTGTGCTGAAGATTTCCAACTTTGTGTTGATGTTGTTGTGATGCTAGCCTTGTGCTGAAGATTTCCAACTTCGTGCTAATGTTGTTGTGATGCCAACCTTGTGCTTAATATTTCCATATTCGTGTTGATGTTGTTCTAATGCCAGCCTTGTGTTGAATATTTCCAGCCTCGTGTTGATGTTGTTGAGATGCAAGCTTCGTGATGAAGATTTCCAACTCTGTGCTGATGTTGTTGAGATGCCAGCTTTGTGCTGAAGATTTTCAGCTTCGTGCTGATGTTGAAGAGATGCTAGCTTCATGCTGAAGATTTCCAACTTAATGCTGATATTGATGATGATCCAACCTTCGTGTTGTGATGTTGTTTTTGTTGATGTTGTATTAGGCTCGTGCTGATATTGATGATGATGCATTAGTATTATACTAATCCATGTTGATGCAGATGATGATGATGATGTTAATCCAACTCCTTGTTGTGCACAATGATATTGATGATGAGAAAATCTTCTGATGATTTATAGATATGCCAGACAGTTTTCCAGATGTTGTTGATGTTGTTTCCCTTTATCTCTCCTAATGATGTTGTAGAATACCCTTCTCGTTAAGGGGGAGTGTTGAAATACTGTAACTACAAAGAGTATTCTATTTATTATTGTGTCATTATTCATTAGATCAATCCCCTTTTGTGTATTGATCATGTCGGGCATTGTAATTGACCAAATCCCTTTTTGCATATTGGTCAAACCCTAATTGTATTATGCAAATTAAGAAGTCACCCCCCAAGCCCAATTAAAGTGGTTTTAACCACTAAGAAGACAAGTTGGCCCTACCTAGTGAAGAGACACCTTTCGAGCGCCTGCCAACTAGTATAAATAAAGGAAGTTGGTGCCTCATTATCTCACTCACTAATTCGCTCATCAAGTGCGCAAGTTTGGTAGTTGCAGTTGGGAGAAGAAAGAAAGAGAGAGGTGCATTGCTCAATGTTGGATATTCTCTAGTGTTTTGGTTTATTGTCTTGGCATTGTATTGGCTATCTATATTAAGGAAGTTTTTGTTGGGTTTTCTCCCCCATGAGGGTTTCCCAGGATAAATGTTGTGTATCTTGTGATTGTGTTTCTCTCAATGATCCTACCTATGCTATTATTATCTAGTAAATTGAAAAGAAACCTAATAGTAGCTGAAAACTTAACATCAACCTCTGTTACTGATGCTATGGAAATTGTGTAGCATAATGACCAAAATCATGACAAGCAAAACACTTGACCTTACTTAGGTCCTTCTTCCTCCTTGGCTCTGGAGATACCTTTCTCTGGAGAACCACCTCTTCTTCACTTCCTAGTATGAGAAACCATTGTCTAGTTCTCATCATTGCTTCCTTCTTCTTGTCATTCCTGGACTCTAACCGAACCTCCTCCCGGATACAATCAGTCCATAGTCTGTCAAAGCTTGGTAACTTCTCTCATGCACAGATCCCCTGCACAAATGGTTCCCAAGACCCGGGAAAACCTCAATGCCACATTCACCCACTCAACATCATCAACTACCTCACCAATGGCTACAAGATGATCACGAATCTGAGTGATCCTCATGAGGTAGCTAACAACCGTGTCTGAACTGGACATCTCAACAGCTTGGAGCTGGTGCTTTAAAATCAATTGTTGGCCTGCATTCACACTTTGGTACAAACCCACCAAAGCATCATACATTTGTTTAGTTGTCTTCTTCTCAGAGATATGAGGAATCATATGATCCTTTACAGAGTCCAACAATATTCGCTTGGTCTTCACTTCCTTCTTCTTATAAGTTGCCAATTCATGCAGATCAATGGGACTTGGAACCACACCTCAACATACTCTTTGGGGTCATTCTCCTCCAAGAGAAGGAGAATCCTAGCCTTCCAAGCCCGAAAATTTGTTTCCCCTTCCAACCTGTCCTCAATATTCAAGGTGATCACAATTGTGACCTGCCTAGAACAAGAAACAAAAATCTGCAACAATAAATATGTTGTACAACCAATCTGCAGTTGCTTGTGTCTCAAGATAACCCTTCTCTCTCTTCAAAGCCTTAGCTCTGGTACCATGTCAAATTTTATGCAACTAATCTCAAATCTGAAAATTACTTTCAAGTGACCCAAACAATAAACCCTAGGGTTGTTATCACTGAATAATTTTACACTAAAATTATGACAAAAAATTACAATAAAAAAAACATAAAGATCAAAGAGAAATTATCCATGCACATGAGACATAAAATTTCAGTTTTGTAAACTATCAAATTAATAATTTCCCGTGGGAAAAATCAGCCCTCCTAGCAGTGACAAAAACACCAAATCTGAGGACAAACATGTCCTCTCAAAACCACAAAATATTAGCAAAATACTCGAGATAAATTCCCACTTAAAAATCTATTATAGACCTATTGTATGGCCTGATGATGCCAGTGGTATGGATGTTGATGTCAGCCATAAGGACTTGTTGTACTTCCCAGAAAATTCACATGTGTAGCCTAAAACCCTCTCTCACGTGTGACTGTACTAGTGAGAATACGTCCTGAAGCTGCAAAATGCATCAACAATTTCTACATTGTATTCCAAATATTTTGGACATTAAATTGGTGAGCTAGATTTGGTTGTCACAAAATCATTTTACAAAGTTGTGAACTTTAGAAGGAAATGATGTTCCTGGGCTAGTGAGTGCCTCTTGCCTTTGCTGATATTTTTACTAATACAAGAATTAGGGTTGGATGGTAGATTTCCCTCACATCATTATGTTGAAATATTGTAACTGCAAAGAGTATTCTTATTATTATTGATATATTATTCATAGGATCAATCCCCATTGTGGATTGATCATGTCGTTTATTGTAATAGGACCAAATCCCCTTTTACAGATTGGTCAATAGACAATTATAATAGGCAGAATAAGAAGTCGGCCCCAACAGTTAATAAAGAGACCCATAAATATAATAAAGGTGGGTTTACCCACCCAGCTTGAGAAGTCAGCCCTGCCAGTGAAGAGACACTTCACACGTGCCAGACTTGTATAAATAAAGGAGGCTAGCACCTCACTTAGACACAACTCACTTGCTCAGTTTGAGAGACAAGTTTTGATCTGTTACCGGCAAAGGAGAGAGAGAGTGGTGCATATCTTGGAGAGGACTTTCTGTTTTAGCATAGAGATCTCTTGGCATTGTATTGGCTATCTATATTAAGGAAGTTTTGCTGGGTTTTCTTCCCCTAGAGGGTTTC
>ML777381.1:397538-420819 GCA_009831015.1 Picea engelmannii | reverse complement strand
AGGCCGAAACTCAGCTAAAATGCAGGCGGCCATGTCGTATGATGTTTCGTACTTGTGAAACGTTGTATAGTACGGTCGCTCGCATTTCGATCGAGTTTCGTACCGATTTCGGTGTTTCGCCGAGTTTCCAGTACTGGGACAACACCATCTTGGTCGTTTCCTGCAACTTAGGTTTAAACCATTAGCACAATAATTGCATATAAAGGATCACTGAAAGAATAACATCCACAACATACACAAGATTTACCCTGGGAAAACCCTCTAGGGTAAAAACCCACCAAACTTCCTCAATATAGATTCACCAACCAAGAACAATGCCTCTCTCCAAGAGAGAACTAACAAAGGAGAAGATCCTCCTCTAACCCTTGACTAGGGAAGAGTAGCACACCACTTAACCAAGAGATACCCAAGAGATGAACCAAGAAGTTCCAAAATGTCACCTCCTAGCTGCAGTAGCATCTCCCTCTGAGACTTGCACACTTCCTCTTCTTATATGCAGAGCTAGTGTGTGTGTGTATTCAAATGAGGTGTTAGCCTCTCTTAGAAATAGTAGTTGGCAACCTAAAATTAGGTCTGGGCCGATCGGTCAATTTACCCTTTTATTTTTCATTTTACTTGTCAAGGCACAATAGGGTCGTCTTAACAAAAATAATATAATAATATTCTTTAGGGTTTGTCTTGGTCAAATACAATAAGGATATCTTCTAAATCTACTCAATCGTCAACAAAATAATGGCTCAGAACTTGATCACTATACTCATGGGTTTTCCCCAGCTAGTAAAAGGATATTCTCTTAGCCCAAACTTGCTCTACAATAAGGTATTAGACCCACAAAGAGGGAAATGACCCTACAATAGAAAAATTCATCCTCCTCAAGCACAAACGTCTCTACAAATAAGGAACTCAGCCGCCAAACTTCTACTCAGCCATACACTAATAAAACTAGTCATAAAAAATATAAGCTCAACTAGTAGATGAAGCACAATGAAGAAATCTTAGATGATCTCTTCCCAATGGACCGGTTAGGGTGGATAGTCTCACCATTGAAACCAATATCTTAAATATCCCTTAGGGTTTTTGTCCCAAGAGTTCACGAAGCCACAAAGAGCTCTCTCAAAGAAATTTTAGTAAATGTCAAGTCAAGAATGAGAGAGGGCACCCTCATTTTCCCTTTTTATTCTTTGGTTGACTCTTTTGTGCCCATTTTAGCTTTTAATAAGTTTAAGTGAATTTTCATATTCTCAATAGTCACTTAGGCAGCTTTTTACCACTTACTCAATGTCACCTTTTAAAATTATTTAATTGCCGCTCCGATGAAATTAAATAAATAATTGATTCCCTTTTTACCCACTGGCTATAGCCTACAGGAATTACTTAGGCTATTTTGCCAATCTTCTAGAAGACTCATTTGAAAAGGAACATTACAGTCCTCCCTTCTTGAGATTGCTTGGTACACAATAGCAAATTTGGATGTTGCAAGATTTTATCACTTTCCCATGTGGAATCCTCTGCTAGTAAATCTCTCCATCTGATGAGGTATTCTTGGATCACCCTATTACGCAGTATCCTCTCTCGAACCTCCAATACCTCCTCAGGAACTAGTACTAATTGTCCCTCATCCCATGAAAGTAACTCTGCCAAAGTAGTAACCTGCTTCCCCAATGCGTTTTTGAGGCATGAAACATGAAACAGATTATAATTTTTTTCTCCCCCCCCCTCCCCTGACAACTCCAGTTCACCACTTTGCCAAGGCTCTAAACTACCCTATAGGGTCCATAAATACATGGGTTAATCTTTTATGATCGCTCTTCGTCAATGAAGACTCTCTATATGGTTGTAGTCTCAAGAAAACCAAGTCTCCCACTTTGAAAGTGTGCCCGACCCTATGCATGTATGCATATATCTTCTGCTGATTTTGTGTCATCTGTAGATTGTCCTTGAGAGCCTTGAGTATGTTATTACTCTCATGGATCAAGTCCTTGGCTTTGGGAGCCCTACTATCCCCAAACGCCAAGTCAACATAAGAAGCAGCATCATAACCGTATAATGCTCGAAATGGCGTCATACCGATGGAAATGTGATATAGGTGGTGTTATAGCAATGTTCCCCCAAATGCAACGACTTCACCCATTCCTTCTGCAGCCTGGGCACATAGTTACGTAGATACCCTTCTTCGTCGGTCCCTCTGTCTGAGGGTGGTAACTAGTGCTGGGAGTCAACTCTATGTCAGCGAACCTAAACAACTCTTTCCATAATGCGCTAAGGAACATGTTGTCCCTATTACTGAAAATATATCTCGCCAACTCGTAAAGCCTGAATATCTACGTGAAGAATAACTTTGCTACTTGTGTTGCCTTATACTCAGAGGATATGGAAAATATATGTTCAAATTTAGTTAATCAGTGGTGTGAGCACAAACATCTGCAACGACAAAAGTAGCTCAAACGCGCTGTGAACTCTAGATTTGGAAAGTGGTGCTAGCAAAATTGAGCTCACAGCAGGCCGGCCAAGTCTTTTGTTTGGATAGGTAACAACCATGAGAACAAAAAGAAATGATTCAAAAGCTGTCAAGTTCGGGCTCAGATTGTAGGAACAAACATATTAAAATTGCAACGGTGGAGATCCAACATGCCACTCAGATCGACAGTTTTCGTGCATTCAGAGTGTCAAAATCATGCAGGGTTTAACATCAAGAGCGAACCCACGAAGTACCGAAACCCCAAAGTGTAGAAGCGTCAAAGTCCCAAAGAGACACGTCACTTCGGGCATGTACTACTTCGGGATATTTCCATGCTTTACATCCAGAAACCCCCAAAGTCCGAAATGTCGGAGCCACATGGCACTCATTCGCCAGAGACAGGTGGAATTCATCTAGTGCTGACACGTGGTGCTCATTTGTTGAGACACGTGGCACTCATTTCAGGCCAACACGTGGCACTCTTTTCCCGATCCCGAGGAAAAGAGCACTTAATGAAAAAGGAGTGGTGGTTGAAACCTCGACTCACTCCATAAATAGAAGGCATGGAGGGTCTGGCCGAGGTACCCCTATGGACGGTTTTTCCTGCAGGCCCATGTTGATATGAGCTCACGTCCGACAGAAGGATACACACACAGTTTGACAGAAGGATGCACAAACATAAAGCTTTGAATGGGATGGCCAAATCAAATTGTTGGCAGTGGTGAGCTGAGTCGATTATAAATAGATCAGTTCTATCTTTTGTTAAAGGTCGTCAACTAGTTGAGTAGAGCTCCCTATTTTGTAATATTTTGATAACAGAGTTGTTCTCTGGTTTTGTATGAGATTTGAGACTTTCAAATTAATAGAAGTCAGTTTCTTTCATCATCTTGTTTAATCTGTGTTGAAACACTCGTGCATGGAGGATGCAGACAAGGGTTGTAGTTGTATTGTAATGTAGATTTGATTACAGTATTGGTGTGACCAATTTTAGTCAGTTTCTTTGTTATCTTGTTTCTTCTTATGCTGAAATGCTCATGCATGGAGGATCCAGACGAGTTGTTGTAGTTGCATGGTAATGGAGGTTTGATTATTATGCAGCTGTGATATATTTCAATGTCTGAAACTTAAGTTCAAGAGTGCTCTTGTGCCTGAGTTTTTCTTCACCAAGCTACTTGAAGGCCGGATGCTCATGGCAGACTTGTCCACCTTTCTCACTAAGTCTTCCTTTTGCTCACCTTTAACCTTAAACCATTGACTGAATTTAATGAGGACTTCATTTCCTTATGCATTGCTTGTCCATTTTCTGTGTTAAAACATTCTTTTATTGAGCTTTGTCCATTTGACCTCCATTCATAAAACCTACCTCCACAAACATTTTGATGGGTACTGGGCTTATCCTCTTGTAGTCTGAGAGTGACTCTCAGTGCTAACAAGTCGATCACTACATATATAGAATCTCTTCATTGGACCTTTGGTAACCCTGTGATAAATTCCATAGATATGCTTTCCCATTTCTGCTCCGAGATGGGCAATGGTTGTAGTAATCCTGCCAGATGGGTCTGCTCTGACTTGTTCTACTTACAAGTCACACACTCTCTCACATGCTTCAGTACATCATCTTCGAGGCCCTTCCAAGTGAACCTCTCTCTGATCTTCCTATAGGTTTTGAAGTATCACAGATGCCCTACCAATGGTGCAGCGTGCATAGCCACCATGATCTTCTCCTTTAGTGTAGATTTTGAGACTTCTTTGTAGTAGATGATACCATCCACCACTTTGTAACTGCCATCCTGTAAATTGCAATCCATCACCTAACAAGCAAATTTGTTCTTGGAAATTCCATCAAGAGATGAGATTTCCAATCATCCAAAATCTCTGCAAGTGAAAATACCTCTGGCTTTCTGGAGAGAGCATCTGCAACTACATTATTCTTTCCATTAACATACTCAATGTCGAAATCATATGCCTAAACTTTGATAACCCATTTCTGTTGTCTTTAATTCAAGTCCTTCTGCCCCAAAACCTGCCTCAAGTTGTTGTGGTCTGTCTTAACCACAAATTTTCCACCTACCAAGTATTGTCTAAACTTTCCCAAGGCATGCATGATGGCGAACATTTTCTTATCGTAGATGGAGTAGAGTATTTCCGATTATGTGAGCTTCCTTCTCTCGTATGCTATAGGATGCCTCTGCTTCATCAAAACTGCTCCTATGCCCTCACCCGATGCATCACACACAAGCACAAAGGGTTGAGTGAAATCAGGAAGTGCTAGAACTGGGCAAGTTCTCATCACCTCCTTCATCTTGTCAATTTTTTTCTAAGCCTCATTTGTCCACTTGAATGCCCCCTTCTTTGTTAGATATGTGGGTGGTGTAGCCAACTGTGAAAACCCCTTCAAAAACCACATGTAGTAGCTGCAAATCCCGAACAAACCACGCAAGTGTGAAATATTTTTGGGCGGTGGCCAATCTAGTATGGCCTGAATCTTTTCTCTGTGCACCTATACCCCCTGAGCACTAACCACATGACCCAAGTACATGATCTTTGTCATGCCAAACTTACATTTTGACTCCTTGGCATATAGTGATTGCTCCTCCATGATACTCAAAATCTCCTCTAGATGTCTCAAGTGCTCCTCCCATGTCTTGCTATAAATCAAAAGATCATCAAAGAAAACCAATAGAAACCTCCTGAGATGCTTTTTGAAGATGTGATCCATGCAAGACTGGAAAGTGGTTGGTGGGTTGGTCAACCCAAATGGCATGACCAAAAATTCGCAATGCCCATAATGGCATCTGAAAGTAGTTTTAGGAATGTATTTCTCTCTGACTCTAACCTAGTGGTACCTCGATCAAAGATCAATTTGCGAAAAACACACGACCCCGTGCAACACATTGATCCTGGGAATTAGGTACCTTCTTTTTATCGTCTTTTTATTCCATGCCATGTAATTAACGCACATCCATGTAATTAAAGATAATTATTGAAGGGATAATATTTATCAGCATGCCATGGGGGATTAAGAAGGCATCGATGGAAGAATGGGAGGAGGGTGCAACAAAGTTTTTGGAAAAGAAAATAAATTATAGTCATCATTATTTGGACTACCAATTGAATTCATGATTTTCAGGAAACAAATCTTAATTATTGAAAAGTTATAGCATTAATTGTATGGTGGACTTCATTTGTTGCAAATTGTGGAAAAATTGCAAATTATTTCTTATGTGAAGGAAAAAACTTAAAAACAATAGGCTAATTTCAGCAACTGTTATAAGTTGATGTCATTAGATACAAGTTTAGTTAAGGCCGACTTCCGCACATGCATGCCATGATCTCATAATTTCCAAGAATTTCTAGTTTGATTCATGTCAATAATTGGCTAAGTTCAAAAACTGTAGTTATTGTAGAGTTTAAAAGTGTCAGTTGAATCTAGCATGGTAAGTTGCAACATGAGGCAACTAAGTTCAGGAGAATCACATGTGACCTAAGGAGATGTTATGTGAGATGAAGAGTGTTGAATGTTCACTCAAAAGGATTGCATGTTAACTGAAGAAAATTTTGTAAAGATAGAAAACAAGGGATCAATAATGATGTGGGACTTATAATTGTGCCTTCATTGTGCCTTGGTCAAGGTGACAAAATAATTGTGTGGACTAGTCACTCAGAGGAAGGTGATAGGCATACAACTCATGAGGTTGAGTGAACACCCAAGAACTAAGCAATCCAAATTGATTACTTGGTGGATGAGCATATTTGCCAAGAAATAACAATGTGTAACGGGACCTACAATGGTGGATTCCTTATGTCTTGGTCAAGTTGCCAAAATAATTGTGGGGACTAGTAATTTGGAGGAAGGCAGTAGACATACAAATCCTAAGAATGAGTGAACACCCAAGAACTAAGCAATCCAAATTGATTACTTGGTGGATGAGCATATCCACCAAGAAATAATGATAAGTTGACGAGACCTACAATCATGGATTCCTTATGTCTTGGGTCAAGGTGCCAAATAACTGTGGGGACTAGTCATTTGGAGGAAGGCGATAGACATACAAATCCTAAGGATGAGTGAACACTCAAAAACTAAGCAATCCAAATTGATTACTTGGAGGATGAACATATCCACCAAGCAATAATGATACGTTGACGAGACCTATAATCATGGCTTCCTTGTGTCTTGGGTCAAGGTGCCAAAATAATTGTGTGGACTAGTCATTTGGAGCAAGGCGATAGCCATACAACTCCTAAGGTTAAGTGGACACCCAAAAACTAAGCAATCCGAATTGATTACATGGTGATTCAACATGTCTACCAATAAGAAGTGGAAAAGTCCTTATCATCTTTTATCCTTCTTTATGGGAAAAAGTCATAGAAAATCGCATTTGATTGGGAGAGATCTACTAAAACATGGAAACAACAATTATTCATGGTATGCTAGACAACCTTTTCTACTAAAACATATAAGATCAAATAAAATATAGAATTTCTAGTAAGAGTAAATTTATGCTCAGTCTTCTAGCAAATTTTTGCAAGGTCATTTTCACTACCAAGATATTGTTAATCTTATGACATTGTTACATGATATAGGTTTGCTTGGCTCAAGGTAACAAAGAGAAAATAAATCCTTCTTCCCATGATATGCCTATCTTCCTCATACAACAAATTTTTGAATGGTGTATGTTGTCGTGAAGAATTACAAGAGTTCAAATAAGCCAACAATATTTTGAGTGGAAATGAAATTTGATGTTACTATAAAAGAAGGAAAACCATAGTAGTGGAGTGGTGCTAAAATGGATGACGGGGAGATAGAACAAGAATAGAGTTACAACAAGAACATAAAATGATTATCAAAGGTAAGTAGTTGTTCATTTGAAGGTGTCCCTCCCTTCATATTTTAAAGGAATTAATGGGTTGAAGGCTTGTTTGGTTTTAGATGGCATTAGGGGTGGCATTTTAGTACCTTCTATGCTAAGAATAGGTTTGTTGAGAAGAGTAACTCAAAAGGTATTCTTCCATGTGTGGCGTCCTAGCATGGTAGAGGACAATGAAACTTGGCCAATTTGATGTGTTAATCTCTTTCCTAAAGTTTACTTAGGAAAAAGTCACTTAAATGTGTTATTCTTTAATGTTGACTTATTGAACACTATTTATAAAGTTAAAAGTGAAAATAATTAAAGTGATGGTTCTTTTAATCTTGGCCATCCATCTCATGGAGAGGATGAGGGTTGATCTCAATCTTTGATCTCTTTGCAGATAGGGTTTTCACTTGCTCATTGAGATAAAAGAAATCGACTTGGTGGCTAGGGCGCATTACTCATTAAGAGAGGGTGAAATTCAACTTGGAGAAGGAGTTTGTTGGAAGAGAAGATTGCAGGAAGGACAAAGGATAAATCAAGCAAGGATCAACTTGCTTTCAAGACATTTTGCAAAGGTCATTACCTTCAAATTTGAGAGTCGTCGTACAGGGCGACGCGGGGTGATGCAGGTCGTCGTACACTTAGCGCAGAGGCTCACGCATGCTACATTATTCAGTCATTTGGAAGGGACGTACAAGTGTATTGGAAGAGAAAAACTAGGTTTTCACTTAGTCATTAGTTGGATCGATCCATTTGTAAGAGATCTCTATATTCATTCTGTTGCATAATAAATTCCACAAACAGAAGAACGGGTTTTCCCACATTGGGTTTTTCACGAGGTTATTTACCCAAAAATATTTACGTCTCTCATGGTTGTGATTGTTGTTATATTCTTCATTGTTGATCAGATTTATTTTCTGCTGTGCATTTAAAATTTTGTGAATAAACCTAGTTGTAGCCACTAGAGAACAATTTCAGAAATTTAGGAAATAATTTATGAGTCAAATATTGTTGGAAATATTGGTTCATTTTGCTGGGTTTTAGAAATTTAACATGGTATCAGAGTGGTTTTGTAGAAGTGACAACATCAAGGCGGATTGGTTCAGATCTGTTGAAGAGGAACTTGCACAAGGGTGTTTATAGCAGCGCAGATTTGTTTTGTACAGGGTTTGGACATGTAACACTATTCAACAATGGCCACGTCTTTGAGGGTTGAGGATAGGCTACAGGGGGCTTAGAACTACCCCACCTAGAAAGAAAGAATGACTATGGTGTTGGATGTCAATGATGTCCCTGAACATACACCAGAGATTTCAGCTGCTCCTACAGATGCAGCCCAACTAGCCATCTGGAAGAAGGGTGGGGCTAAAACAAAGAGCCTAATTCTTGATGGGATTAAGGATCATGTGCTCCCACATCTCTCGGAAATGAATACCGCAAAGGATATGTGGAAGGCCCTGAGAGACCTCTACCAACCAAAGAAGGAGAAAAGGGTAATGGTGTTGCATGAGAGATTGTGTGGCACTAAGATGGCCAAGGATGAGAAAAGGGTAATGGTGTTGCATGAGAGATTGTGTGTCACTAAGATGGCCAAGGGTGAGGGTGTTGTTTCCTACCTTACCAAGATTACGCAGATGAGGGATGAGCTTGTAGTAGTGGGCAAGAAGACAAAAGTTTATGATTTGGTGTGGTGGCACTGAATGGATTTTCAAAGTCATGGGATGTATTTGTCCATGGAGTTGTAGCTCAAGAGAAGCTCCCTGAATGGCAACGCTTATGGGATGATTTTGTGCAGGAGGAGATCAGACTTGGTCAGTGTAGCAGATCTTCATCTTCACCACATATTTTGGATGAAGAAGGCTTGGCTCTTGTGAGAAAAGGCAAGGGAAAGAAGAAGAAAGGTGGAAAGAAGAAGGAAATTGACTTTTCTAAAGTCAAATGTTTTCAGTGTCACAAGATGGGACACTTTTCCTCATAGTGTTTGGAGAAGAAGAAGAAGAATAAGCCACAAATGGAAGCCTCTGCAGAGGTGGAGGAATTTTCCAAAAGCTTCAAGGAGAACTTTTGCTTCATTGCTTGTATGGCGAGCTCATCTATCTCAGACATTTGGTTTGTGGATAATGGAGCGTCTTGTCGCATGACGGGGCGTGCAGGGAGTTCTTTACCAGGCTACAAGAGGGAGGTGTGAATCTTCACATTGATCTCAAAGATGAAAGGCACTACAAGGCGCAAGGGGTTGACACGGTTTCTTTTCAGAGGGAGTTTAGTAAACCACTCCAGTTTGTTGATGTATTATATGTTCTAGGATTGACAAAGAATCTCATTTCAGTATCCAATCTTGAGGACAAAGGGTATGAGGTCTCTTTCCGTAAAGGAAAGTTGTTCGTGAGACCAGCAGGGTCTAGAACAAATATGGACAAGATCATTGGGGTTCAAGAAGAAAATGTATACATGTTATAGTTCGAGCCAGCGGGAGCATTGGTTAGTACAACCACGGATATGGGAGAGTTGTGGCACAGGAGGATGATGCACTTACACTTTGGTGCGTTGGGGAATCTGAGATAGGCAGTCACAGGATTGCCTAGGTTTACAAAAAAGAAATATGACCCTTGCAAGGGTTGTCCAATGGGAAAGCATGCTTAGAGACCATTTCCACTGAGCGAGCACAGATCCAAGGGGGGTCTTGGATATGATACATTCAGATGTATGTGGTCCTATGAGCATGGAGTCAGTGAGTGGCTTCAATTACTTTGTATTATTCATTTATGACTACTCCAGGAAGACCTGGATATTCTTCCTAAAGACCAAGGATGAGGTCTTTGACAGGCTCAGAGAGTTCAGAGCAATTGTAGAGAACCAGAATAGGAGGAGGATTCAGGTGTTGAGATCAGACAATGGGGGTGAGTATACCTCCAAGGATTTTGTAGAGTATTGTGCAGCAGAGGGGATAAAGAAGGAACTCATAGTTCCTTACAATCCTTAGTAGAATGGAGTGGTCGAGAGAAAGAACGGGACCATAGTCGGAGCAACACGAGTGATGATACATGATCAGTGTTTGCCACTATTTTTGTGGGTTGAGGCTAGTCGCACTGTTGTTTATATTCAGAACAAGAGTCCCCACACAGTGCTGTGGAAGTTGACACCTGAAGAGGTATTTACAAGTACTAGACCGGATGTGAGTCACCTTTGCATCTGGGGCAGCATATGTTACTGTCATGTTCCTTCAGAGAAGAGGACAAAGCTGGACCCCACAGCGGATAAGGGGATACTTGTTGGCTACAACGAGGCTTCCAAGGCCTATCGGATCTTTGCGCCAGCATGCAGGAAGATCGTGGTATGTAGAGATGTACAGTTAGAGGAGGAGTGAGCCTTGAGGAGGTCCAGGGATTTTCCAACACAAACAGAGGACCGACAGAGACAAGACTCGGGGGTCAAGATTGAGGAGGCATAAGGTCAGAGAACAAGATCACAAAGTCAGACACAGGGTACCGGTACAGGTACTAGTGTTCAGAGGGATACTATTCGACAGGTTGAACAAGAGACTGATGAGGAGTAGGAGCAGTATGAGGCAGTTCCAAAGGAGCAGGACACTAGGCCACAACCTAAGTGGTACAGGTCCACAATCAGTTATTCCAGACAAGTAGCACCTCCAAAGAGGACATTAAGATAGAGCAGACCACCAAAGAGGTTTGGGTATTTGTCATTGATGACGCATCTTATTGATGCAGATCCTTCCAATTATGAGCAGGACACTGGGCCACGGCCTAAGTGGTACATGGCCACAATCAGTTATTCTAGACAAGTAGCACCTTCAAAGAGGACATTAAGATAGAGCAAACCACCACAGAGGTTTGGGTATTTGGCATTGATGATGCAGCTTATTGATGCAGATCCTTCCAATTATGAGCAGGCTGCACAACATGGAGTGTGGCAGGAGGCCATGATAGAAGAATATGCCTCCATTATGAAGAAAGATGTATGGGAGGTGGTACCTAGGCCAAAGGATAAGAAGGTGGTTAGATCCAAGTGGATCTACAAAGTCAAGCATGTAGTAGATGGAAGCGTGGAGAAATATAAAGCGCACTTCATGGCCAAGGGGTTCTCACAGCGTGAGAGAGTTGACTATGAGGAGAATTTTGCCCCGATGCCTAGATATTCCTTGATCCAAGCAATTATATCTTTAGAAGCAGAGATGGGATGGTGCGTTCATCAGATGGATGTGAAGACTGCCTTCCTCAATGGAGTTGTTGAGGAAGAAGTCTACATAGAACAACCTGAGGGATTTGAGGTTGGAGATAGGGAAACACATGTTTGCAAGTTGAGACGAGCCTTGTATGGGCTCAAGCAGGCACCTCGAGAATGGTACTCGAGGATAGATATTTACTTGAGAGAGATGGGATTCCAGCGGAGCAAGGCTGATTCGAACCTATATTTCCTTGTAGGTGAGGTGCCTCTCATACTGGTGTTATATGTATATGATCTCTTTCTTACTAGAGATGAGTAGTTGATTGTAGAATGCAAGGGAAACCTTGTAGTGAAGTTTGAGATGAAATACCTTGGATTGATGCATTACTTCCTTGGTCTAGAGTTTTGTCAGACAAATGGGCGCTTCTTCATAGGACATGGGAAGTATTTTGTAGAGATATTGCGCAAGTTAAATATGATGGACTATAGGCCCATGTCTACACCTCTTGTGAAAAACTAGAGGAAGGTTGATGCAGCAAATTCAGAGATAGTAGACCCCACTATCTATCATCAGTTGATTGGGTCGCTCATGTATCTGGTCAACACCAAGCCAAATATCAGTTTTGTAGTAAATTCCTTGGGTCAGTTCATGGTGGACCCTCGAAGAGTACATTGGATAGCTGTGAAACATGTACTTCACTACCTCAGAGGTACAGTGGAGTACGGGTTGTTATATGAGCGTAGTGGTGGAATGAGATTGACAGGCTTTACAGATGTTAATTGGGCAAGGTGTGGAAAGGACGGGAAGAGTACTTTGGGTTGTTGTTTTAGCATTGGATCGAGCATCATTTCCTGGTTTTGTAGTAACTTCCTTGAGTCAGTTCATGGTGAACCCTCGAAGAGTACATTGGATAATTGTGAAGCATGTACTTCCCTACCTCAGAGGTACAATGGAGTATGGGTTGTTATATGAGCGTAGTGGTGGAATGAGATTGGCAGGCTTTACAAATGTTGATTGGGCAGGGTGTGCAGAGGATGGGAAGAGTACTTTGGGTTTTTGTTTTTAGCATTGAATTGGGCATCATTTTCTGGTTCAACAGGAAGCAACGTTTAGTCGCATTGAGCTATACTGAGGCAGAGTACATGGCTGCTAGTTTGGAAGCATATTGGGCACTATGGTTGAGGAAGTTACTATTAGGATTGTTCAGGCAGGAACTAAAGGGTACAATGATTCACTGTGACAATCAGAGTTGCATCAAGCTCTCTGAGAATCTTGTGTTTCATGATCATAGCAGGCACATTGATATCATGTATCACTTCATCCGAGATTCTGTACAGAGAGGTGTTGTGAAACTTTATTACATATAGACTGATGATCAGATGGCAGCCATATTTACCAAGGCATTGAGTGGACAAAAGTTTGAGAAGTTCAGAGATAAGATGGGATTGGTGAAGAATCCCTTCCTTGTTAAGAGAGTGTTAATAAGAGTAACTCAGAAGGTCTTCTTCCATGTGTGGCGTCCTAGCATGGTAGAGGACAATGAAACTTAGCCAATTTGATGTGTTAATCTCTTTCCTAAAGTTTACTTAGAAAAAGTCACTTAAATGTGTTATTTTTTAATGTTGAATTATTGAGCACTTTTTATAAAGTTAAAAGTGAAAATAATTTAAGTGATGGTTCTTTTAATCTTGGCCATCCATCTTATTGAGAGGATGAGGGTTGATCTCAACCCTTGATCTCTTTGGAGATAGGGTTTTCACTTGCTCATTGAGATAAAATAAATCGACTTGGTGGTTGGGGCGCATTATTCAATGAGAGAGGGTGAACTTCAGCATGGAGAAGGAGTTTGCTTGAGGGTTTCCTAGAAGAGAAGATTGCGGGAATGATAGAGGAGAAATCAATCAAGGATCGACTTGCTTTCAAGACATTGTGCAGAGGTCGTTACCTTCAGATCTGAGAGTCGTCATATAGGGTGATGCAAGTCGCCATACGCTTAGCACAAAGGCTCACACACACTGCATTCTTCAGTCATTTCGGTTCAGAGATAAGATGGGATTGGTGAAGAATCCCTTCCTCATTAAGAGGGAGTGTTGAGAAGAGTCACTCGGAAGGTCTTCTTCCATGTGTGGTGTCCTAGCATGGTAGAGGACAATGAAACTTAGCCAAGTTGATGTGTTAATCTATTTCCTAAATTTTACTTAGAAAAATTCACTTAAATGTGTTGATTTTTAATGTTGAATTATTGAGCACTTTTTATAAAGTTAAAAGTGAAAATAATTTAAGTGATGGTTCTTTTAATCTTGGCCATCCATCTCATTGAGAGGATGAGGGTTGATCTCAACCCTTGATCTCTTTGAAGATAGGGTTTTCACTTTCTCATTGAGATAAAATAAATCGACTAGGTGGTTGGGGCGCATTATTCATTGAGAGAGGGTGAACTTCAACTTGGAGAAGGAGTTTGCTTGAGGGTTTCCTAGAAGAGAATATTGCAGGAATGACAGAGGAGAAATCAAGTAAGGATCGACTTGCTTTCAAGACATTGTGCAGAGGTCATTACCTTCAGATATTAAAGCCATCATATAGGGTGATGCAGGCCGCCATATGCTTAGCACAAAAGCTCACGCACACTACATTCTTCAGTCATTTCGGTTCAGAGATAAGATGGGATTGGTAAAGAATCCCTTCCTTGTTAAGAGGGAGTGTTAAGAAGAGTAACTCGGAAGGTCTTCTTCCATGTGTGGTTTCCTAGCATGGTATAGAACAAGGAAACTTAGCCAAGTTGATGTATTAATCTATTTCCTAAAGTTTACTTAGAAAATGTCACTTAAATGTGCTATTTTTTAATGTTGAATTATTGAGCACTTTTTATAAAGTTAAAAGTGAAAATAATTTAAGTGATGGTTCTTTTAATCTTGGCCATCCATCTCATTGAGAGGATGATGGTTGATCTCAACCCGTGATCTCTTTGGAGATAGGGTTTTCACTTGCTCATTGAGATAAAAGAAATTGACTTGGTGGCTTGGGCGCATTATTCATTGAGAAAGTGTGAACTTGGTGAACTTCAGCGTGGAGAAGGAGTTTGCTTGAGGGTTTACTGGAAGAGAACATTGCAAGAATGACAGAGGAGAAATCAAGCAAGGATCGAATTGCTTTCAAGACATTGTGCAGAGGTTGTTACCTTCAAATCTGAGAGTCGTCGTATAGGGTACGCAGGCCGCCATACACTTAGTGCAGAGGCTCACGCACGCTGCATTCTTCAGTCATTTCGGTTCAGAGGATTGAGATATGGTCGTACAAGTGTTTGGAAGAGAAAAAATAGGGTTTCACTCAATCATTGGTTGGATCGATACATTTGTAAGAGATCTTTATATTCTTTCTGCCGCATAATCAAACTCCACAAACAAAAGAACGAGTTTTCCCACATTGGGTTTTTCCTGGGGTTGTTTACCCAAAAATATTTGTCTCTCTCATGGTTGTTATTGTTGTTATATTATTCATTATTGATCAGATTTATTTTTTGTAGAGCATTTAAAATTTTGTGAATAAACCTAGACGTAGCCACTAGAGAACAATATCAGAAATTTAGGAAATAATTTATGACTGAAATATAGTTGGAAATATTGGTTCATTTTGATGGGCTTCAGAAATTTCACAAGGTTGCAGAAAATGTGTAGAGGGGGGTCGTACCATGTGTGTTTCAATACGGAGACACATAAATGTGTGTGGTATGGCCCTAAAATGCATTTTCATTCGTACAAATGCATCCCACGTGTGGGAAACACATTTCATATGGTTAGAAACATGTTTCTGGTCCATACCATCGTCCATACAAGAAGTTTCGAAGAGAAAAATGTTCCAATTTTGAATGGGTTTCACCGTTGTGACCCACCAATTTGGAAATAAACCATAATTAGAGGTTAACTAATCATTAATTAGAGGTTAAATTTTGACCGAGCTTGACCAAAAACGTTGGAGCCTGGCAAGTAATGGTAATGTTAAATTTTCAAAGTAAAATTGTTTAACTTATACTTAAATTTTTAACATTACCATTAATTTTTTTAGGATGTTTGAGAGTGGTTCCAACCTCGGACTTCATATGGAGAAAGTAGAATTTCATATCCCATTCAAAATTCAGCAGACTTAACATCTTTCAGGATTGACAAGTTCTGGTGCTTTTGTTGAATTCTATCATGTATGAGGGTATTAGATTGCATTTAATCAAGATCACCAAACCATTTATGTGCCCCGATGTTGGTGGCATTTATTGTTGAACTCCTCCGTCATGGCCTTCACAAAAATGTACCCTTCACTCAAGACAAAATCATTGACTAGGCATATTAAGCTTTTTCTACCATATTCTAAGGCTTGGATTACGTTATTTTATAAAAATTGGATGGTGTTGGTTGATGTCCCTAGAGGATCGAGGAAGAGGAAGGAAACAAAGGGTGGAACATTACTTGTCATTAATGTTTATCATTTAAATTTTCTATCTTATTTATTCATAATGCTTTCTTTCAAAGTTTCGATGTTTATTCATGTTTCCAATGCATTTCCATTTCGAAAACTCATACTTGTTTCCCTATATCATGCAACTTAGTGATAAGGTTTCTCAAATTATTTATTCAAATCCGAAGGTTCGAGAAAATTTTGATTATGGCCCTTTGCCTCATTCAGAAATTTAGACTTAGCCTTTTGGTCAGAAGATGGGGTAGCCCCAGTGAGCTCTCAACATGTGTTGGAGGGAACTATAATTCAGCCTTCTCAAGACCCTATTTCTCCTTCTAGAAGGATTGATTTGGATATGGGAAACAAGAGGACATGGCTTTCCCCCCTCAAAGATCCAGCTCAAAACTTAGCTTTGGACATATATTAGAGGGGTAGCTTCTAGGAAAGGAAACTCTATTATTTTCAAGAGAATGAACCGAAAAGCTCTCCAGTAATGGGGGAATCTTTGTTGGTCCACTCACCAAACAATGAGGAATCTTGTCCAGGAGAAGAACATTTGGATGATGTTTTTGAACCTTCTTCCTCTTGTCAACAATATATGAGACCTAGGAATCAAAGAAACAAGTGTTTTTCAGCAAGTATGGGTTTAGATTTGGACTCAATCAATGGTCCTTCCACTTCTTCTACAGGGAGAGTCTTATTTGCAACATGGTCAATAAAAAGATAAGAGAGAAATTAGTTAAGGAAAGAAAAAAGCTTTGAATGGGGTCCTTGGCAATGTTACCAACATCACGATATTATCGCCAACATCGTGATATTATCATATTTTGGAGGGCCGGCGATATTTTCAGATATTTTCCGATATTTTTCAATATGTAAGTTTTGCCGACATTTTTTTTATATTTTCCAATTTTTCCCCAATATTTCCGATATTTTATTTTCCCAACCCTTGGCAATATTTTCAACAACACAATATTGGTAACACTGATCCTTAAGAGCAAGACACAACACAGTGCTGGTTCAAAATGATCATCCCCTCCTTAAATGTTCAAGGTCTTGGCAGTCCCTCAAAAGGACTCTCTTTAGCCCATTTAGTTGAGGTTCATAAGTTGGATGTAATTGTTTTATAGGGGATGGAGTGTCAAGATTACAACCCTCTTTGTGAAATATTTTGAAGGATTGGGGTTTCTTGACTCTTGATGCCAATGGGAATTATGGGGATCTTTTAACTGCTCAGAGAAATTCTATTGCACTTCTCAATTCAGGTCTCTGGACCGAGTTTTTTTCAAATATTTGGGATGAAGACCTCGATCATTAATTGGTATGCCCCATATGTGTCCAAGCAGGCATACTGGGAACTTTTTTTCTCTTTGGAATGCACCAAGGAGGACTATGTAATTATAGGTGGTGACCTGAATTTCATTTCATTAATTGGTATGCCTCGTATGCGTCCAAGCAGGCGTACTAGTATCCTTTTTTCTCTTTGGAATGTGTTGACTACCTATTCAACTAGGGGGTCAACTCCATGTGCCGTGAAGATATGCATCATCAGATGCAAGTATGTTGAAGACATTTTGGTTCTACTTGGGCATTTTATGCCTCCAACACAAAATTTTGTAAACAAAATTTCCACACCCCTGCGTGGGTTAATAATGTAATAAGTCTGCATGGATCATAGTTAGGTCAGGTACCTTGGAATGTTTTCATTGGGAGAGTTCTTTTCATCGAGGGTTTTTTATCCTCAGGTTGTCAACTGGGATTTTCAGCCTGGTTGATTTCCCATGAGTTTTTCCCCCACACTTGCAATAATTCCTCCAAAGTAGTGAACAACGTTCTAATGGTCTCATCCTTTGGTAGCTATTGTTTAGGAATGATGTAAATGACCATGTTAGACATTGTAGAAAGTTTCGCGGAATTTCGTCGAGTCTAGATAGGTTTTTTTTAATTAATTAAATTTAATTAATTTTCCTAAGGTTGGGATTTTAATTATTTAATTAATTAAATGTTTTTGAGCAATTATTGTAAAAACTGAGTCTTTGGGCTTTTGATAGGGATATTTGTGCTCAAATAAAATGGAATGTTTTCATTGGATCATAGTTAGGTCAGGTACCTTGGAATGTTTTCATTGGGAGAGTTCTTTTCATCGAGGGTTTTTTATCCTCAGGTTGTCAACTAGGATTTTCAGCSTGGTTGATTTCCCATGAGTTTTTCCCCCACACTTGCAATAATTCCTCCAAAGTGGTGAACAACGTTCTAATGGTCTCATCCTTTGGTAGCTATTGTTTAGGAATGATGTAAATGACCATGTTAGACATTGTATAAAGTTTCGCGGAATTTCGTCGAGTCTAGATAGGTTTTTTTTAATTAATTAAATTTAATTAATTTTCCTAAGGTTGGGATTTTAATTATTTAATTAATTAAATGTTTTTGAGCAATTATTGTAAAAACTGAGTCTTTGGGATTTTGATAGGGATATTTGTGCTCAAATAAAATGGAAAGGCACCCCCTACACCCATGGACCAAGTTTCAGCTCAGTTGGACAAGTTTTGTTATGCATTTGTCCACCCGGAGTGTCGGTCAGTCAAAACAACAATTTTAATTGCTAAGTCATTTTTGTAAATTTTGTAAAATTGAGTTAATGGGTCTATGTGAAGGTGGAAAAGAGAAAATATGGACATTCCTAAACTACCCAAACCAACTTACCCACCTTATAAACTTTCTATACCCCCTAACTCACCCACTCACTAGAACACCCATGCCCCTAGGGGGAAAGGCGCCCCCCTCACACCCAAAACATTAGAAACTCAATTAAATTCAGGTGTGGGCCCCCCTCTCTTCCCTAGTGCGCCCCTCCTAGCCTTACACATCATCATTTTATGGCCCACACCCATCCACCTCATGAATCCAACCAAAACTCTAGAGGTGGTGCGCCACCCTTCTTGAGATTCACTCATGAACTTGAGATTTAACACTTGGCACTCATCCAAGTGCCTTCACCTTGCCTCTACAACTATAAAGAAACCCCTCCTCACTCATTCACTTGACCATTCTTTGAACTAACGTTATGCTACAGAAATTTCGCCCCATCCATCTTGCTCTTGCCATCTCATATTCACTCATTGTCTCTTGAAAGCATTGGAGCAATTAATTGTTGCAAGGCTCTCCTTTTGGATTCAATAAAAATATTTGGAGGATTTTGGAGATCTAGAGTAATCAGATTTTCTCTTGCACATAAGGTGATCTTGTTCCTTTTGCATTTTGTGAGTTTTTGACTAGTTTCCTGAGCAAATTAGTTTGTTTGGGTAGATCATTTGACATTAGTGTTGCTAATCTATATATGTAGGGTAGTTATCATTGTGAAGTACTTCATTTTACTAACCTATCCTATCATATTATGCTACTCTTTGCCTCACGTCTTGCTTGAGTGTGCAGATTTTCCTCAAAGGCGTTGGTTGGAACAGACTTTAGAGGGGTTTCCAATCAAAGCATCCATACACTCCTTGATTTTAGTTTGGATCTAATTTATTTCTGATCATTTGCATCATATTGTTGTAGCTAACATATCTTAGATAGGTCAAAACTTTCTATATTTCACTTGGAGATTTCATGTGAAAACTTTATGTGTTTTACCAGAAAATTTTCTTAACATTTTTGTGTTTTGCAGCATTTCTAGCAAGCTTTTGCTTGCTGGTTTTTTGCAGATTCTTACCAGGGACAAGGGAAAACGCTGCCAAAATTCACTCTCACAACATCCCCAAGAGGTTCCATTGGTTGGGTAACGAATCACCTACTTTCTCTCCTTGTATTTTTCAGTTCTTTGCTTTCATTTCAGCATTTTGTATCATTCAATATAAGTATTACATTGCCTACACCTTGGGTGTGTGATTGGCCAAGCCAACCCCCCAATATCATTGGGCTAGTTTAGATTTTCTTTCCATTTTCTTTTATTTGTTTTTCCCCACTTGTCCACAAGACAAGGTAGTGTGGCCATATAACAGTAATAATCTCATTCTTTTATTTTTCAACCTTCTTTGGCTAATAATGGTAGGCTTGCCTCCACCTTGGCCATTGTGAGTGGTTTGCTGCAATATTTTCCATTTCATGTTATTACTTAACTAATATTGCCTACTCCTTGGAAGAGTAATCCCCAAAATCGTGAGGATAGATGAAATAGTGCTTGACGATCTACATTTTATCACGGTTTAAAATTATCTAGAGTAGTCATCACACATCTATCTTTTAATCTCTTTCATGTTATTTCTTTCACATGTGTTTATAATGTCATGCTAAATGGTTTAATGCTTTGGAATCTATCTTAAGTGGTGCAATTCATTTATTTCTTAAGGAATTTGGCCATTTATTTCTTGCAAGCATATGTGAATCACTAAATGGTTTAGGATCTAATTCTTTTAATTCTTGCCAAGTATTTCCTTTTCAAGCACGTCTTTTTCAATTAGCTAGCATACACGTGGATGAGTGATTAAGTCTTAAGTTCAATTCTTGTTATCATTCGGCAAGTTGTTCTTGCCTTTGCTTTTTTTGCAAAGTTATATGTCATGATGATGAATGAGATGCTATGTTAATGATGTTTATCTTTTGAGCTATTACAATCATGTTATCATATGTTTATGGTTTAAATCTTTACTCTTATAACACATCATTTCAAACACTTTGCAGTTTCGGTTTTGGGCTTAAATCACACTATTCAGACACTTAAAACACCTCTAAAACACTCCAAACACACCTAAAGACTCACCCCCAAGTCATAATAACATTTTAGACAACTTATGATAGCCTAATTCCACCATCTCCACCATCTAAAACAGGTTTTGTTATCGCTCAGTTTGTAGTTTAGGTCAAAGGCTAAAGAATAGAGATCAAACTGGCGTAACATGAACCTTCCCCACCCAATGTCACCTCAATGGGGAGGTTCTTTCTATTTAGGGAGGCTAGCCCAGGGCAGACGTCCCCGACAACTTGGGGTTTGAAGAGGCAAAAGGTATTAAGTCAAGTTTTAGAGTTCCCTCCTCACAGGTTACCACCAGAGTCAGACAGTCCGGCTAATCAGCCAATAAATGAAGTGTATGCCCTATTGAAAACACCTGCCCAGAAAAAAACAACAACAATACAATACAATACAATATATATATATATATATATATATATATATATATATATATATATATATATATGCAGGCTATAACTCAAAGGGTTAGTACTTCAATGACTATCTACTATTATTCAATAAGCAATGTAAAGTAATAGATACAAGATGAAGTCAACGTTTTGTTAATTAACCATGAAAGAGAATCAATTCATCAATATCTATCAAGATGACTAGGCCTACAGTGTATCCAATCAACAATTTGCTCAATAAATGCTTGAAATCATCATTTAATTGCTTATATTCAACTTTTGTTGAGTCAAGATGAGATAACCAACTATGACGTCAGCCTTAATTAGGTTAGTTTGTTAGTTAGGGTTTCAAAATTTAAGGTTTTGAGAAATGTTTTGTACACTAAGACTTCAACGTTGGAGGTTAGATATCAGTGCCTTGGGGTATATGGAGTCAAGTAAGAAGAGGGCACAAGGTTTTGAAAGGATGATGACTTAAAGACTAGAAGGAAGGGTTCCAAGGTGCTGCAAAGGCAAGGCCCTAGAATCAAAACCCTAGGGGAAAGAGGCTCACTCCGGTGTTGCTTAAGCAAGGCCTCATGCTCTTTCCTCCTTCTTTAGGTCAACTTGGCAAAACGGCTAGCATGAATAATAAGTCTAAGGGAGAAAGTGTTGTAAGGACAAGGCTTTCAAACCCTAGAAGATGAAGGCCCTAGGTGTAGATAACCTAGGCCTAGGACATCACCCTCTCTCAACCTACAAAATTCAACGCTATCTTAAGGGAAGAAGCAAGACAAGTGTAGCAAAGGCTAGGCTCAATCCTTCTTCTTCAATGGCTGAAAAATCTTTCTCTAAGGGGACATGTAACAATGACCTACTTGTGTGTTTGTTACCTAGGGTTTTAAATCAACAATATAATAAGCAAATGTAAGAAATTACACCTACAACCATTCAATTAAGAAGTTTTGCAAGAAAATTCACTTACATATCATGAAGAGAAGCATAAGCAAACCCTAGTTGTAAACCTTCTTTGAGAGAAATGCCACAAAATGCCAAAAATATCCTTCCAATAGCAAGTGCGCCTCACTTAGACAACAAATATACCCAAGAAGGGCGCAAAAATCAGACCTCACAAGTGTGAGGGAATTGTGTTATGTCAAAATGAGGGAAAACATCCTCAATTTATATCATCCAATGACCTTTAATTAAAATTAGGTCATTAAAACAGTCGAGAAGGCTAATAACTAAAAAATCATACTGTTTTACATTAAACTGCTAAAAGAAAACCCTAAATGAACAATTGGCAAGACATCTAGCCCCTTTGAGGGAGACGTTGGCCCTTTTTAGGGAAAAACATTGCACTGGTTGACAAACGTTGGCCCTCTCTAAGCCTCCAAACTCTGCCACACGTGCCAAAATGCTCTGTCAAGGCGCCATACACTGGAGGTGACGTCAAGGGCTCCTAGATGACGTCCTGGGCCATCAAAGTGACACGTTCCACCTGCATTGGGTCAACCCCCTAGGGTTGGGCTTAGCCAAGGTGTCCTGGATGAAAATATCCTTCTTCTTCTCTCGTGCAAAGGCTCGATCAATCATTGTCCTGTCTCTGCCCCTAATGAGGTCCCAACAACCATCTGATGGTCTCTTCAGCCCCGTGGAGGTCCAAACTAATCATCTCCCCATGTGTACCCGTCCACTTGGTACCTGTCCGTCGGGCATGGTCCTGCACATCAAAAACTTCACCCTCCATGGGCTCATTAGTCCTAGGGATCATAGCAATATCAATCATATGTCATCATTAATTTTATCAAATGCATGCATAAAACCCCTAGCCTAACATCCAATAGCTCAAAGACATTACAATGACCTACTATACAAAGCTGAAGAAAAAGACAAAATGCTCTATTGGGCCAACATCCATAAGAAAAGGAAAGTTTCCAGAGGATATCATCCAAGCCATGTATCACGAGGTGGTGTGGTCCAAGGATGTCCAGACATAGTGAAAGACGGGGGTGATATTATCCATGGGTGCCTTTGTAGGAGGCGAGTTGTACCTATCATGGATGCAATTCTTTCCAAGCCCTTTATTGTCTTCATTCTTTCTTTTCTTTATTACTTTTTCTTTCTTTTTATTTCAAAGTCTAACAAGAGGACATTGCCTTGTCGTGGTGACCAGAGCTGACAGTGTTACCCACAAGTACTTTCACACAGATGATAAGG
>ML777381.1:379279-391647 GCA_009831015.1 Picea engelmannii | reverse complement strand
TGATAATATGGTGGGAGCGGACGATGGTTCTGCAAACCCCCTTTGGTGGCTAACCAAAACCCATGAATACCAACTTGCTAAGCTGCCCCATCAATTACCCCAACAATGGTCAAGAAGATTAGTGTAAGGTCCAAGCAGTTATCAGAGATGAAAGAGATCTAATGCATATATAAGAAGGTTATAATGATCAAATATGACACATACCATGATACCTCGGACCAATTACCTCATGAAGCAAGAGCCTTTTCTGATGCAAGCCCAGGCCGGTAGTGATGGAGGTTGGTACTGCTGACAGGACAAGTCTGGTTGAGAAGAAGAAAAGATGGGCCCTCAAGGGCCATGCTCAAGTCAATCTGCTCTCGTACTCCATGTCTAGGACCATGTGGGCCTCGAGACATGATCTCCTAGTTATCCCTAGATATCGGGGATAACAGAGCCTATAAAAATAACACTGACTTGGTGGAATAATCAAGTTGGAGAGGCTGGTATCTCAAAAAGACTCGATCATTTTTTAATATCAGTCTCTCTTTCCAACAATTGAGAAATCCAGGTCCTAGGTGGACGCTAGTGATGCCTCAAATCATGCATTGATTATCCTTCCAGTGGAAAGGAAAGACAATAAGCCACGAATCATTTCAAGTTCAATGCTTCGTGGTTGGATGACAAAGAATTTCAAAACCTGGTGACAAAGGAATTGTTGTCTATTTTTTTGGGGTATAAATAGAAGCTGGTTTTTTTTATATGGAGCCTATAAAAATAACATTGACTTGGTGGAATAACTTGGTAGAATAATCAAGCTGGATAGGCTGGTATCTAAAAAAGACTCGATTTTTTTTTAGTATCAGTCTCTCTTTTCAACAATTGAGAAATCCAGGTCCTAGGTGGACACTGGTGGTACCTCAAAATCATGCATTGATTCTCCTTCAACCGGAAAGTAAAGACAATAAGTCACGATGCCTTTTAAGTTCAATGCTTCGTGGTCGGATGATGAAGAATTTCAAAACCTGGTGACAAAGGAATTGTTGTCTATTTTTTTGGTATAAAATAGGAGGAGCTAGTTTTATTGATATGAAGCCTATAAAAATAATGCTAATATCTAAAAAATACTCTATCATTTTTTAGTATCAATCTCTCTTTTCAGCAATTGACAAATCCGGGTCCTAGGTGGATGTTGGATGTGCCTCAAATCATCATGCATTGATTCTCCTTTGACTAGAAAGGAAAGACAATAAGCCTTGAAAGTTCAATGGTTCGTGGTCGGATGAAAAAGAATTTCAAAACCTGGTGACAAAGGAATTGTTGTCTTTTGATCCAAGTTTGGGTGACTCTGAAAGTTTTCAGTCTGCAAAATCTCTTAAGAAATTGAAAGGAGTGATAGCTAATCGGGTTCATGATTAAAAAAAATTGACAATGACCTAAAAATCTACAGAAAAAGACATTGCAGATGTACAAACTAGCAATGAGACAAGTCTTTTTAGCATGGAAGAAAAATCAATGCTTAAGGAACTGAAAGGAAAAAGAATTAAGATATTAGCATGGTTGGGAGGAGTTGCATTTAAAATTTTATGTGGTTGTCTTCAAAAAATAAGGTTATGACTTGGGAGAACATCAGAATAGGGGTCGACCAGGTCCAAGTACCTGTCTTTTCTGTGTGGCTGCTGAGGAAAACATATCACACTTTCTAATCCATTGTTCTTGTGCTCAACAAGTATGGAAGGAGGCTGAAGGCCCTCACAGGTGGAGTTCAAAAAGTTTGGATTGGCACTACTATTGATGAATGTTTTAAAAAATGATTTGATAAACAAGAATTAAAGAGGTTAGAGCAGTGCCCTGTGCCCTCTGTTGGGGGGTTTGGCTGGCTAGAAATTCTACCATTTTCAAATCATGTCTAGGGTTGGTGCTTTAGTTTCAAGCTGTAAAGTTGCAGTAAGTCCTAAACCAACCAGGTGGATAAGGATTGACAAGTCTGTTCCATGGAGTTTCTTTGATGGAGCTTGGAAATGTGATTCCAACATTAGTAATGTAGGATGTTTGTTATATTTTTCACATTCTCATTTCATAAAGTTCAAAGCATGGATTGGTCTGAGATCTAACAACTATGCTGAATTGCAGGCTTTGAGGCTTTTATTAAAATGTGCAAAGGACCAGAATATTAAGAATATGCACAATATTCATCTAAGGTCGATGGGTGATTTGTTGTGGGAGGTAGCTGTCTCTTTTGAGCATATCACTTTTACTCATGTTTATCGAAATTTGAACCAGGATGTTGGCATGGTTTCCAAGGAAGGTCGACATTTGGATGCAAGACTCATGTCTTTTGAAGAAGCTGATGAGGGCGTTTCTGTCATCACTTCCTCTTCTCTATGAGTTGGTAAGGGACAAGTCTTTCAGGTGTTTTATCTCTTTTTGTTTATATGTTTAAGCTAGATATGTTTACTGGCAAGCCTGTGTTCTGGCTTGGCAAGCCTGTGTTCTGGCTGGCCCTGGCCATAGGCAGATTAAATTCTACAAGTTATGTGTCCTTTTCTGGCAATGGAAGCATGTAATTTCATTCACTTTCTTGGAAAAAAGAAAGCAAGAATAGGGAATTAGAGTATAATGATCAAAAAACAATGTAGCCAATGTTTTTTAAAGGCTTTGAATTGATCCTTTTTTCGAGACAGTTACATGTATATATTTGGTACTACACCATTGAATAGTTGGGTTGAAATACTATGTCCTGGCTGGTCCTGGCCATAGGCAGATTAAATTCTGCAAGTCATGTGTCCTTTTTTGGCACTTGAAGCACGTAATTTTCATTCACACTTACATTTTTTTCTTGGAAAAAAGAAAGAAAGAATAGGGAATTAGAGTATAAATTATAATGATCAAAAAACAATGTAGCCTATGTTTTTTAAAGGCTTTGAATTGACCCTTTTTTTGAGACAGTAAAATGTATATCTTTGGTACTACACCACTAAATAGTTGGGCTGAAACGCTATGTTCTGGCTAATCCTGGCCATAGGAAGATTAAATTATGCAAGTTATGTGTCCTTTTTTGGCACTTGAAGAATTTAATTTTCATTCACACTTGTGTTTTTTTCTTGGAAAAAGGAAAGAAAGAACATAGAATTAGAGTATAATTATCAAAAAACAATGTAGGCATCTGTAACATATTTTGGAATTAAATAGAGACCTTGAGGCAGAGTCAAAGTTGAGAACAATTAAGACTTCCTCCCTTTGACTATTATAGAGACATGCTGAAAAATAGTTGGCAATATCTCTAGAAATGTGAAATGGGGGATAAGGAAATCCTCTAAATCCATAACCAGCATAAACAATTGGTAAAGATAAACAAAAACAAGCTGACACTTCCATGGAAATTGTTGAAAGGATGTTACAGTTATATGGATTCTCTATAGAATGAAGAATGAAGAAGTTGTCAATACTAGATATAGATACGCTCTTGACCTATCTCGTGAAATAAAAAAGCCTATACCCTATATAACTTGGAAAAAAGAAACCAAGAATAGGGAATTAGAGTATAATGATATAAAAACAATGTAGTCATCTGCAACATGTTTTGGAATTAAATACAGACCTTGAGGCAGAGTCAAAGTTGAGAACAATTAACACTTCGTCCCTTTGACTATTATAGAGACATGCTGAAAAATAGTTGGCAGTATCTCAAGAAACGTGAAATGGGGGATAAGGGAATCCTCTAAATTCATAACCAGTGTAAGGAATTGGTAAAGATAAACAAAAATAGGCTGATATTTCCATGGAAATTGTCGAGAGGGTGTTACAGTTATATAGATGCGCTAGAGAATGAAGAATGAAGAAGTTGGCAATACTTGATAGAGATACTCTCTTGACCTGTCCCGTGAAATAAAAAAGACAGCCTAACCATGACCCACTTAATATTTCTCAAGCTTTGTGAGAGGTTCAAGTGACCGTAATTTCTTCTCCTAACCTAATTTTGAGCCCTACATGCCCATGCCCTTAGCTCATATGTACTAAATAATTGCTAACATGGATGATAAGCCTAAATCCTATATAACTTGGACCCTATAGCCACCTAGTGCAACATGTAGGAGAAATTAAATTCCACTTAGAAGCAACTGTGAGAGAAAGAAGGATAAACCGACATTTCTTGCGCTTATTCAATACATCTCTTTTCCTTCTCCGGATCTTAAACATCTACCCACAAGCACCCCAACAACTCACAAAATACTATCTAAAATTATTAATGCTCAACCGTTAGTCATCAAAATTTCCATAAGAATAACGATTAGAGTTCCAATGGCAATCAACATGGGAAACAACAATTGAGATAGGCTCAAGACAACCAAAGGAATCTTCCTTTGTATCATATCAATTCACAAAACGACAACCTTTACGATTCCCAAACTTCCCAAGATATGTGTAATGAAATATGTTTTTTAGATGAATTACATTTTTCTCCAATTGTAAGAACAACATTTGGACAAATATAGAGCTGAAATTATGGAATAAATATTCCAAAACACACACACACACACACACACACACACACACACACACACACACACACACACACACATATATTGGCGTAGAACCCTGTAAGGATAAAAATTCATGTTGTAAACAAGAATAGAATTAAAATAAACGAGGATATCTTTAGCCCACATATTGGTCTCTAAACATTATGAAGTTATTAACTTATCTTATTGGAGAATATTGTTGCAGGAAAACACAAGATATCATCACCCTTGTGGAAACCCATCTTAGCCAATTTCCATTGTATTCATGTTAGGACATTTTGATTTGCATATGTCATGTTTGTAATCAAGTTTTCCATCCTTGAAGCATTATTTCAAATTCATTTGGATACAATATGTTTGGAACCTGGTTTTGCCTCATTTAGACATTACTTCAAATTCATCCCATTATAGTATTTGGAGTTTCAGTGAAAAACATAGTCCACAATAGTAGTTCATGAATTAAGGTTGTGTACACCAAATTGTTAACTAAAATTGGTCTTGAATGTAGCCTTTAACTTTTCCCTTTTCATTTCTCTCTCCTCATAAAAGTTTGACCATGGCTAGAGTAAAAGACAACTTTCATAATCCTCTAAGGTTATAAGTTGGATTCTCCTCCAACTTGTATAATCTCCCATTAAAGTGGGGTAGGGGTCCCCCGTGCGGTGTTTTCAGATCCCTAGGGCAAGTGCTTATTCCTGGGTTTGGTGGGTTGTGGGAGGAGGGTTAACAGTGTGATTTCGTCAATCCCTCCCACATCTAGCCCCTCAATACCGTAAGTAGTTCTCTTCAATCAATCCACTCAATCAATCGCTTTCCGGGCAAGGTTGACATTACCAAACTAGGCTTTTAGTCGTCAATCAATCATTTCGTCCAGCCCGCCCGGCTCGCCGCCTATTGGACCAGCCAGCCAGTAACTCTCGAAGCAAGTAATGATCGACCATCTGCCTACACTAAAACTCAAAGAAATCCGTGTCAAGTTCAACGTCTCCAATTCTCAAGAAGAGATCGACGGTTCATAATCCAGGTCTATCTAAGTAAAGCAACAAATCCATGTTCGTAAAGCCCGCAAAGCCAACAAATTGCAAGCCCACTGTAAAGTTCTTGTCTCCAGTTCGCAATCAAGATCCGTAAAGATAGAGCTCGATCTCAGGTCTTCGGTCGCAAGATAGAGATCAACAGGCAGGTCGAAGCATTCAGTCGAAAAGTTCGATCGATTAGCAGGTAGTTGTTTTTCCACTGTGGTCTTTCAGTAAACATCCCTAGCTCTTGGTGGGTTGTTTCATGTAGGTCGATATGTTGCATATCGTGGAAATATGGGTGAACTCAATATATCGTATGGTGGCAACTAGGGTAACATCATAAACATCATTCATTGATTTTATGGGGGAAATATACCACCTATTTTGTGTGAATACGGGGGAATATCATCAATCTCATTCCATGGGTCGACGGGGGGCTTGGGAGGGTGAAATGAGGAGGACTTGAGGTTCACTGCATCAGGTGAAACTTTGGGTTGTTGGGTGTGATGATTACTGCGAGCTTGGGGCGAACGTCCCTAGGTCTTATTGGGTTGTTTCCCTAGGCCTAAAGGTCGAGTAGGTATAGAGAGAATATCTGAGGCAGGGATAGACATTGAAGATCAGGAGATAAATTTGCACTTAGTTTTTTGCACTTGGTCATTAGACTTGGAGCTATATATAGCCATCGTTTTATTAAAGCTATAGTTGTTCATCTATCCTCTCGTCTTTTGTTCCATTGTTCCACCCCCATCTGTTTGACCACCTCCTTTCGCCCATTGGACCTTTCCCATTCATTGCATCGTCATGTTCTGTACCATACCGTCCGTGTTGGAAACTCGAGGTGTACTATCTCGTCTGTGCATTTCCATGCCACGTCATGTTAGTTTCAATCGGCAGGTAGGCTCCACTGTGGGCTTCCGGTGAACTGCTTGAGGTGAACTTTGGACTTGATGCAAAGTGTGGACTTGAGGTTCACGTCCCTAGGTCTTGGTGGGCAGGTGGGAGTAGGCCCATGGTTGAATGGCCCTGGTGGGAGCAGGTGTGGTGGTCCTGGTGTTACTGGACTAGTGGAGTTTTGGTGTAGGTGGGTTGTTGGTCACATGGTTTCAATCAATAAAATCCAATCAATCATGGTTGTTTGGGGAAGACTCCTCATCCTCCTTCCTCCAACTCCTCATCGATCGGTTGGCTGAAGACTTCTAATCTAGCTCCTTCCTCCTCAAACTTCTAAACATCAATTTCCTAAGCATGGACTAAGCTCCTCAAATTGTATATCAACGTAAGTAACACCAAGTAGTATATCAATATTTGTGGTATGATCTGCAGTGTGGGATTGTCTTCTGGCTGATGGTGTGTTTGTCTTCTGGCTCAAGGTGAATGGCTTAAGGTTCAAGGCTAAGGCTAAAGTTGAATGGCTTCTCGCTGATGGCTAATGGCATAAGGCTTATGTTGAAAGGTGATAGGTGAAAGGCGGATTCTAGCGAATGGCTTACGGTTAATGGATAAACCTCCCTGACCTTAATGGCTCTAGCCCCTCTCGGAATGTATCTAACTATCCCCTTTCCCTGGATCTAGCCTCTAGCCAAACGTTATAGCAACATCAAGGCGCTCAACCTCAAAGCAAATGTCCTATCCCACCAATCATATATAAAATTTATGAAATGTCAATCTTCCTAAAATCGCTACTACGCCTCACTTAACCAACTTCAGAATGGATGGGATGCCCACACCGTGCCTTGCTTGAGAAATCTTAGTCAGTGAGTGATTGATAGGTAGGGTAGCGACACTTATCCTTATCAGCCGGAAGGACTACTCTTTTTTACAGCTAATAACAGTCAGTCTTGGATCATTGAATCGTTTTCACTACCCTCTTGGATTGAGGGAAGGGACTACAACCAACGGATATTGAAAGAGCGGCTTTGAAAGGCATTTACTTCGCTTGGAAACATGAACCTTTTACTTACGTGCATGCATGCTATTCACTTGTTATGTTTACCAGATTTTATCACTTCACCCTACTTAGTTTATGGAGGGAGGGAGGAGTGTTGCCTTCCCTTACCAATTGATTCAGCCAGGAATGCTTAGTGGAGTTGGTGGGTAGACACTATTGTTATGAATCCTTTACCCTACCTTCCCGTTATTTAAGTGTTTCCAGCAACCCTGCTTTACCAACCAGAATACCTCACCCTACTTAGTTATCCCTAAACATCTACTGAATGAATGCTTAGTGGGTACAAAAAGCTATATCCTATCTTGTCGGGCCAGGCTTCACCCAACCAACCCCATTAGATCCATTACCACAGCATCATTCTACGAACTTTAGATGCCTATGTTTATTATGTTAGTCTCTTTCTACCAACCACCTTCTTTACCCACCTATAGAACTTACCCAACTTACTGATCACCTCTTGCTTCAACCGGGAAGACGAGGGAGGGTAGGCATGCTATGAACCCCCATACCTTCCCTTGTTTCCAAACTCTTTACCCACCTGAATACCTAGAGACCTGCCCTATACCACTTACTGAATGAATGCTTAGGAGGTACAGCTATAGACTTCTCCGGGATGGCATGAAACAATCTTACCTTTACTTCAGTGTTTCCAAACACCCTCCCCACTTGAATCACTAGACCTTTAGCCCTATACTACGAACTTCATGAAAGCACTTAGGAGGTACAACTATAGACTTCCTCTAGGCAGAACGGGATGAAACAACCTTAACTTTTATGTTTTACCATACAACCTATATCCACCTTAATATCTAGACCTAGTATCCATAGACCAGTTGAGGAAATGAATGCTTAAGAGGTAGGGTACTCTGGACTGTTTTGATTGTTATCAACTACCCCGAATTACCTACCCGAATACCTATACCCTTCTATCTATACCACTTATCTTAATTAATCGCTTAGTGAATACAGAAAGCACTATACTTCATGCCTTGTAGGGACGGGATGAACGTGAACCCGACCAGCCAGATATAATTTATGAATTTATACAGACAACGTTAGGAGAGGATATGCCTATCTTGCTTTACTTTTACTGTTAACCACCTCGACACCCACTTCGTGCCTCTACTTGAACTGCCTTCCACGCACTACAAGGTAGCAATCTAAGCGGGGTCGGTGAGGTAAAGGAAAAAGGGACCCACATTTTTGGATAACAGTTTTGATGTGACAGTTTTTTGGACAAGTAGTTGGCCCATGAAGTGGTTCAAACATCTATTTGAAAACAGTGACAAAATCAATTTCAGAAACAGAATTTTCCAAGAAACCCTAACCCTAATTTTGTCTTATAAAGGGAGGGAATTTCCTCATTCAGAAGGCTGCATTTTTTAGGAGAAGGACCTATTTTTGCTGCTAGCTGGTTAGGTTTTCAGAGGATGAGAAGATCAGATTCAGAAGGCTAGGTTATGGATTTAGGGACCAGTGCTTTTTAGTCCGTACCATCTATTGTGAATGTGTATTCCTCTATGTACTCATTCTTTGTATTCTCCATGTAAATTAAGCTATATAATACAAATCCATGTGACAACTTTGACAGACCATTTCTGTTGTTGTGTCTTGCTCCAATATGGATGGAATGTGTTTGGAATGATATATCTATCTGATTATTGTTTCCAATCTTCGTAATTAATTAATTGCATACATAAAATGTTCATATGCTTTAATTTATTTGCAAAAATTCCATGGTTAACTATGAATTGCTGAAATACAACACCTGTGTGAATGTTAAGGATCTTTATTGCCCATCAGCAATGTTACATATTGCCCATAAGCAATGTTACATATTGCCCATGTTACATATTGCCCATCAGCCACAAACCCATATGCCTTATTTTACTTACATTTTTAAGATTTGAGAGCAATTGAGAGTAATTTTGAGACCCCTAGATATGAAAACCAGCTAAGAATTGATATATCTATATAACAAAAAGATATCTCTTAGCTCTAGATGTTCCTGGGCACTGCACCGAAATCACAACTCGGTGTGTCTTTAGGGCTACAACATCTTCTGGCACCGTTGTCGGGGAACGGAAAACGGAAAGAACCTTTTCCTTGGGCCTTTGAAAACCTACAGATATAAATCCTTACGGTGAATAGAGTTTAGCTTCTTGTTGTGACCTTTATTCACTTGGCGACTCCATTATTAGACCAACTTGGCTTCCAGTAGGAGACATACTAGAAGCAATCCTGATTCTGAAATTGATCCTCCATTTTATAACCCATAAATACTCATTCAGAGGCCAAATCTCAGATTCGAACCCGGCCAACAAGGCCTAGGAAGCCCCCACATTCTTTCAATATCAAGCTACAGATAAGAAACTCAAGTTAATGCCCAAATATAATGCATAAAAGAAAGGAACGACCGAAGAACATTTGGATGTATTTCAAAACTTTACAGATAACCTAAATGTAGAGAATGAGGATGTGTACATGAGGATATTTGTACAAACTCTAGATGGAGATGTACGCAAATGGTTCATAAATCTAGGAAATATAACTTTAGACTCTTGGGAAGCCCTAGAAGCATCTTTCTTAGAACAATGTGTAATGTCCACACTTTGGTACATCATCACAGGGCAGAGATTTATGATGACCAGAGTAGCCAGATAAATGCTATAGAAATTACATGGGTATTTGAGAGGCATTGTGGGGTCCATCTTGCATTGATGATCATATTCCATCATTATGATCCATTCCGCACAGGTTGGCTTTGGTTTCGTTGCATTCCGACGATTTCCATGATTTTGACTATTTTGAGCTATAAGCCAATGGAATTCACTGAAGAGGTCATTTTGGGAACATTACTTGGAGGAACCTCTCAGTGTAATAACTCATTGGAATCGAGAGGAGAAACACTACAGGATGGGATGGCTAGAAGTGACTTTCAGTGGCCAGGGAAGCCACAAGGAGAGAAAATGAGTTTTTCAAAGGTAAAAAGGTTAATTAATTAATTAAAGTGATTCAATTAATTAATTAAATATTAATAAAATGAAAGTCACTTTAGAGGGACAAGGTGAGCCAAAAAGTATAAAGGAAAGGCAAGGGTCACTTCTCATGCATTCATGTATGATCTTATTTTGATTTCTGGCTTCTAGCTAGTGAGCCCAACATTGGGGGTTTTGAGGGTTTTGACGGTTTTGACTTAACAAACCCTAAAGGACGATTCGGTGGTGAAAGATTCCACCTAGCTTGTCCCAAGCTTGGTCTCGGAGATGCAATACTCTCCCACACCATTCTAGTCAGATCTACATCAATGCAGGAGATTCTACACAGCCACAAGCACAGGAAGAGGAGGAGGGCGCACCATTGGGGGGGTTTCCAGCAAGGGGGGCGCACCGTCTTTGGAGAGAGATTTGTTGTAGGAGATTGGCAGGGCCGTTGAGGATTCTATCACTTGGGTTTTCATTACAGGGCCTTGGACATCAGATCTAGTGCTTTCTGAGATAGTTTTATGGCTCAGACTATTTTCTGAGCAATGGGGCGAATTGAAGAGAAGGAGGGCGTTTTTGAGATCCAGATATAATCCGTTTGGAGGGTTTACACTTCAGATATGACCCTAAGACTTCACCTAATGACTTTCAGTGTCCCGATCTATATTTCTGGAGAGTTTCAGATCATTTGGAGGCCTCCTTCAGCAGGGCCGAATTATCTAGGGCTTCAGTCATCCAGTGGGGCGCACCATTCAGTGGGGGATTTCATATCTACAGAGATTGAGAGGGGTCTTGGAGATTCGGGCACCTAGGTTGTTCTTACCATCACCCGATCTATCAGTTGGCATATTTCTTAGGGTGATTGGACACTTTTGGCAACAGGGCCGAGTTATTGAGGGTTTCAGCCTTCTATTGGAGCATGGCATTCTTCAACTGGAGAGTTTGGCATTAAGATCTGCTTGTATTGATCTTCATTTCTTATTCATCCTTTGGAGGCATCTTTTGTATTAGCGGGAGCATTTTGTAGCAGCTCTTATCTATTGTCTATCTTCTTGGCCATCTGTTGAGCATTCCAGAATGGCATCTTCATTGTAGCAAGTTTCTCTATTTCATGAATAAAGAAGAATTGAGATGTTTTGGCTTCTCTATCTTATTGCATATGGTTGAGGTATGTTCCATGGTTCTCTCTTTCTGTTATTTGCTGCATACACAGATATAAACACATCTAAAAAGTAGATCAGCAAAGTGTTTGACGAAATACCACAACCAAGAAAAAGTTTTAAAAAGACACCAAAACAGTGATGATCCTTGCATAATGGCTTCGGATCATTACACAATGGAAGAGAAAAATGACTACCAATATTACCTTACTGAGTTTGCTTCATTAAATAAAAAGGAGAATGAAAATGTGGAGGAATTCACAAAAAAATTGAATCAATTTTATAACAAGATTCCCACATCTATCAAACCTACCCCAACTACTGCTATGATAAACTTTTCAGGAGCCTTTGAGCCTTACTTTGCAGTCTTACTCAGAGAAAGGAGGTCCCGAACTCTACTTAGGATGCAGTCAGATGCTGTGGCCTTAGAAGGAAATATGACAGCTGCTGGAAATTTGGCTACGATCAAAGGATTGACCCAGACAAAAAGGTGAAGGATGTTGAAAAGATCAACCAAAAATACAAAGGAAATAAATTAGGGAAAGAAGAATCCTCCTCTTCCAATCTTGCAAAGAACTCTGTTGAAATCAGAATGGAATAAATGACCAGACTGATTAGAAATCTCTCAAAATAAAGTAAACAGAATGGAGCTGGAAGGGGCTAATACCATCAAACCCCCTCAACCTGGTCCTAGAAATTCTAACCCATTTAGGAAACCTTTTCACCCTCACAGATTATGTAAAGAGAACAAA
>ML777381.1:352475-364537 GCA_009831015.1 Picea engelmannii | reverse complement strand
CTAACCAAGAGGATGGGAGGTCTCATCACGAGCCGACCCATTATGTTCATAGGTATCCAGCAGTATGACATTGCCACTATCTGGTCACCAAGCCAGGGCAGTGACCTTTGGTTGCATGGCCAAGGGAAAGGGGGTCTCATCACAAGCCAACCTTATCATTTCTGCGAAGATACCAATGGGTAACACTGTCAGCTCTGGCCACCAAGCCAAGGCAGTGTCCTTTGGTCAGACCTTGAAGTAAAAAAGAAATAAAAGCAATAAATAAAAATATAAAGGCAATAGAGGGCTTGGAAAAAATGCATCCATGACGGGTACAGCTCGCCTCCTACAAAGGCACCCACAGACAACACCTGCCCTTGGTCTTACTATGACTGGACATCCCTAAAACCATATCACTTCATAAAACATGGTTTGAATAATCTTCTGAGGAAACTTTCCATCTCTTGTGGGTATTAGCCCAATAGGTTGTTCTGTCGATTTCTTCAGCTTTGTATAGTAGATCTGTGTAATTTCTTTGAGCTCTTAGATGATATGTTAGGAATTTCATGCATGTATTTGATAAATTTAATGATGAAATATGATTGACATTGCTATGATCCTGAGGACTGATGAGCCCATGGAGGGAATAGTACTTGATGTGCAGGACCATACCCGGCGGACAGGTGTCAGAGGACCGATACACATGGGGAGATGATTAGCTCGGACCTCCATGGGGCTGAAGAGCCCACCATATGGTTGCTGGGATGTCAGAGGCAGGACAACTTCATGATGAGCCATTGCATGAGGAAGAAGAAGGACGCCCCTACCAAGACACTTTGGCAGAGCCCGACCCAGGGGGATCACCCACTGCAGATGAGATGATGGCTTTTGATGGATAGGATGCCACCCAGGGCAGGCTGGACATTTTCTGGAGCATGTGGCAGTGTGTTGGGATCATTTGGCACGTGTGGCAGCTTGCAGGAGCCGTAGAAGGGCCAACGTTTTGCCTTTTGGATGTTGATCTTGCCCAAAAAGGGCCAACGTCCTCCTCAGAGGGGCCTGACATCTCCCTTTTAGCTCATAATTATGACATTTTAGCATTTAATGTGACAAATAATGTGTAAAACAGTGTGATATTGTTAATCAGCCTTGTCGACTGTTTTAATGACCTATTTTTGTAATTAAAGGTCATAATATTGGTATAAATAGAGGACGTTGAGCCTCATTTTCAAACATAACACAACTCACTCTCTTGTGAGAGGATAATTTTTAGTCTTTTGTCTTGGTATTGGCTCTTGGAGTTGAGGCGCTACACTTGTGGAGGATCATCTTTGGCATGTTTATGGTGTTTACTATCATTGGAAGGTTTACAACTAGGGTTTGATAAGCTCTTCATTGATTTGTAAGTGTATTTTTCAAGCAAAACTTCTTGATTGAATGGTTGTAGGTTAAATATCTTACATTTGTGGTTACATTGCTATTATTATGCTTAATCATTGAAACCCTAGGTAGCAAGCACACAAGTAGGTCCTTGCTTCATGTCCCCATGATAGAAACTTGTTTAGCCATTTGATTAAGGAGAATATAGCCTAGCCATTGCTACACTAATTCACCTTTTTCTGAGTTAGATTTGAAACATAAATTGAAGAAGGAAGACGTCCTAGGCCTAATTGATTTTACACCTAGGGTTTGACTCTTAGGGTTTGAAAAGCCTTGGCCCTACAACACTTTTCAGCCCTAGATTTATGTTTTGAAGCTAGCCGTTTTTGCCAAAGAGTTTTAAGGAAAGAGGGAGGAGCATGAGGCCTTGCTTAAGCAACACCGGAATGAACCTCCTCCTCTTAGGGTTTTGACTTCATGGCCCTGCCATTGCAGCACCATTAAGCCTAACTCTCTCGTCCTTAGATTTAGATTCTCCCGAGATTTTAGCCTTACTCCTTGACTCYATTTACCCTAAGGCACTAGTCTAGAACTCCAACGTTGAGTCAATTGTGTTAAAACAACCTTTCAAACTTCCAAATTTTGAAACCCTAACTAACCCTAGCGACTTACTAACCCTAATTCTATGATGACATCTTGCCTTTTTTGAACTCTTGCTTGGTATTAAAGTTGCGGCCAGGTCATCTAATGATAGACATAGAAGTGTTGAGTAATTTCATTGGCCTAAATAGCAAAACGTCCACCTCATTGTCTAGCAAAACTAACCTAGAATAAGGCTGACGTCACCCTTAGTAGTATAGTGACACAACAACTTTGTAAGTGAGCATTTGAATGATATTTAAAGTGTTTTGATAATCCAAGAATTGATTTTAAACATTGAATGCTATATCATTTCTGGTGTTATTGAGAAGTAATATTACAAAGCCTTAGTCATTTTTGCAATCATTGACTTCGTCAATAATTACTGCTATATACGCTCATATATAACAAGAATAGTCATTAATTTATGAAGTACTAACCACTGTTGCACGTTTTAGTTTTATTTTCCTTGTCTCGCAAACAGGTGCCTGATCAGTGGAATACCTTCATTTTGACTATCTCTCTTGGCAGTAATCTGTGAAGGGGAAAACCTACTTTGACCTTCTGAGCCTTAACCTCTTGATATTTTTCCTTTCAATACCCCAGATTACTAGGGACGTCTCCCTTGGGATTAGCCACCCTGAATAGAAAGATCCCCTCATCAAGGTGACAGTGGGTGGGGAAGCTCTTGTTACGCCAGTTTGAATCTTGCCTTCAAGCTACTTAACCTATCCTACAATAACAGAATCAAAGCAAAGGATGGGAAATGATTTGGTGCTTCCTTTCTCCCCTTATATCTCTTGAATGAGTAACTAACATCGCTCCCATCACATTATTGCTTGGTTCTTATTCATCTCGCCTTGCAAGCATGAAGTTATTGGTAGAGCAAGGAGGTATCCAAACCAACCCATTGGAGTTATCGAAATGAGAGCAGCTCCACATTTTTCCGATGGGGCTTCCCACTCCCTTCCTGGTGCCAACTGATATAAGTGTGAACCCACTTTGATCAATTAGGCCAAGTTGTGGGAATATAGAAACTATTTCCCTGCCGAGCTTGGTCACCAATAATGATCCTTACCTGTTATTCCCTTTATCCGTGATCATCAAGTGATCATCGACATATGCTCACATGCACGACAACAACCCGCCCAATCCGCAATAGCTCATGTTAATGATGTTGGGGACCATCTCTATGTAAGATCTATAATAACCATCCACGTCAATCCATATCTATCATTGCACGTATCTCTGTTTCATCCACGTGGGAAAATGACCATTTTGATTACCAAAAAGAGACCTACATTTTGACTCACCCGCCCTTGTGGTTCTAGTCATGCTTTATTTGCATTCCAGGGTTCTCCCCTTATCCTGTCCTGTTTTTGTTGACTCCTACTTTTTTGGCTACTTCCCTGCGCGACACCACCCTAGAATGATTAGGAACCACGAGGTTTATGAATTTCCTCCCTTGGGTTGAGTGATCAGGACCCTCAGGGTTGAGTTGCTACATAATCATGAAACAAATCCCCACGGTTCCGTATAAAAGAAATACACTTCGGCCCACCCGTTCGAAATATGGCTATATCTGAATAACACACAAAATATATCCCACCGACCCTACCTTATTCATCCCTCCCACCTGCTCTTCCATTGGCTACCCTTTCTAAATTGAAGCCATTGAAACAACGGTTGTGGGGTGGCCACTTTACCGAGATAAATCATTTGACTTAGTTATCTATTTCGACGAGTATACACCCATAGACGATTATACACCCTTCTCTGCTTCTCCGCCAACTTCTCCACATCTCCGCAAACATATCCACATTTCCGACGTAGGAGGGGAAAGAAATCATCTATCAAATGATGGTACCCAGCATGTAGACCTATTTTTTAGGGAATTTATCTTAAGAGATCCTTAGTAAACCCCTTGGAAAATAGAAGGAATTGATAAGACCCATTCTATCAAAGATACCCATTAACAATAATACTCATTTTTGAAATCAAAAGATAAAGGAAACCGCTATAACATATCATAGGTCTGGCTTACGCCACTCTAGTACTCATTCATATCATAGGAACAGATTACGCCACATCAGTACTCATTCATACTCTCTCTCACCTCGTAGGTCATAGGAACAACTTTCACCACACCAGTACTTATTAAGAAAGAGTGACATTATCAGGTTGGACAGATCCCTAGTTGGTTGGACAGATAGAGTTCCATTATCGAGTTGGAAGGAAAGACAGGAATAGAAGACCTTACTGAGTCTCCACTTTTCCTTGGAAAAATGATAGAAATCCTTGAGGAAGACTAATTCAAGCGATTTATCAATAATATCTGTAGGTAGGAGTGGTGGGAGCGGCGGCCATCACCCACCTATAACTCATTACTTATCTCAATTCTCAGTCACTGGTATCACCATGAGTTATGGTGCGGTATTCATTGATGGTGCAGGACGGAAAGCCATTACTCTCTCTATCCAATCTATTTACTTGCCTTTTAGCCACTCTAGATTGAGGAAGGAATCATTGACTGAGCGACCTACCACCCACGCCTACCTTCTAAAGCCCTCCCTTTACAATCAGATTGGGCTCCATCGAGAGGAAATATCGACGAATGTAGATCTCGTTTTCAACTAATTTAAGAGAGAAATAGCCTATAAACTCCTACTCTCGAAACCCATCTAATGCAATCACGCTATCGTAAATTCAGTTCAATGAATGTAGGATAGGGAAATAGATAGGATAGGATAGGACTTTCAATAGGTCTTTAAACTAGTAGGATAGGGCTTTCAATGGGTCTTTAAACTGGCTTTCCCAAACTTACATTCAGTCTCAGTTCCTTTCATAGTGCCAGGAAATAAATAGTATTCATAGTGCCACTCAAGGAGCTGCAAAATGAATGTATAAATTCACTGTAGAGCTTCCTGGTTGCATTTCAAGGATGCATCAGTTTGATGATCAATATTTCAGGATCAATAGAAAGTTGAGGGGAGAAGGGGATACGGGTAGGTAGTGACTGATAGATAGGCGGGAAGGTCTTCCACCATTCCTATCGTCGATGCTACGGTCAATCCATTGAGATATTCAACCATTCGTCGATGCTACTTAATGTAGGCACTTCTAGGCATAGGCACATCTAGGCACTTCTAGTCTAGGCACATCTAGGCACTTCTAGGCACATGAATTATTTCCTTGAACGTCTCCTTATCATTAGGCACTTCCTTCGAAAAACAAGTATAAATTCAAATTGAAAACACCATAATTCAAGGTCTTCCACCATTAAAAAACAAGTATACATTGGTAATTATGGGAGAATTTAGGGGCTTTGTATCAATCTAAGTCCCTGGTAAACAAAATTTGCCTTTAATGTCATTTGAGACAGAAGAGTTGCGCGTAGTGGCTCCTTTGGATCCGACTGAAGGGGACAGGTTCACAGAGCCTGTTAATGATGATGTATAGAGTTCCATTCTAGAGAATATCTATAACATCACCACGCAGAAGGAGGATTATGTGAACCCCATTGTTGATGGAGAACTGAGTTGGAGGAGTAGATTTTCCTTTTAAATAGACTCAAAGGAAGCATTTGAGAGATGGCAGACTAGTGGGTATGAGATATCATCACGACGGTGAGCATACATTGATAAGTTTGTTCCTTGGATTGGCACTGCACTGCATGACCTTCCCCGGTTTGATGGAACCAAGTCAGTACCAGAATATGTTCCGCGCATGGAAGAGGTAGTTCTAAAAGATCAAAGAATACAGGCGATGCATGTTGCGGTGAAAGGTACCCCTATGCATTGGTGGGCAACACACAGAGATAATTTGGCAGATTGGATGCAGGTAGTACAGAGCATAACTCTTCGGTTTCAGCCCTCTCAGGAGTTGGAACTGATGAATAGATACAAAGGCACTGAAGACCGTGAGGAGCACATATGGTTCTGCCAAACCAGATGGACAGAGAAAGGCTTCCCTAGATAGGAGTGGGTACACTGATTCATTCAGACTCTGGATTCTATTCCTAGGAGCTGGTATGTGCAGAAAGAGACAAGATGACAAACTGGAGATTGGGAGCTGGTGTCTAGAAAGTTCTGCGCGACTTTCAGGTTTGCATTAGAAGATCCCGCGCTGACGGGGATATTGCAACAGATTAGACAGTTTCTTTTCAATGGCTCAGAACTTGAATTTACTAGCCACGCACCGAAAGTTGTCTGCGCGTGACATAGAGAGTTGGAAAGGTTGAATAGGCATGTTTGTTGTAGAAAGCTAGATCACTATAGAGGAGGAATTGTGAAACATGAAGATTGATGAAACTGAAGGTGAACAGGAGGTTAGAGGAAAATAATATGGGAGCAGTCAACCTTATTTAAGGGAGCCCATGAAGACTAATAAATGGAATATAGGTTCTGATGAAAATTCAATGATGGCCATCATTGGAGACTATTGGGATGAGGAGGCTGTTAAACAAGTGGTTTAACTGCTGCGTGAATATGAGGATTTTTTCCCTAATCACTTTTATGGAATGAAAGGGGGTTTACCCGCTTGTCTGCATCGGGCAAGGAATTGCAAGTTCCTTGGGGGATATGAATATATAGTTGAAGCCTAATGCATGCCTGATAAAGAAGAGACCATACCGGTTGAACCCAAGGTATAAGGAGAAGGTGAAACAGGATATTGATCGGATGTTGTAATCATGAATCATTTTTCCCGTAGAAGAGTCAGAGTGGATCAGCCCTATGGTTATCCAGCCAAAGAAGACATGATAAATCAGGATTTGCTTGGATCTCAGAGGACTGAATGTTGCCTGTGTGCGTGACCCATTCACTACCCCCCCCCCCCTTCATAGATGAGGTACTGGAGAATGTGGGAGGTAAGGAACATATTCTTTCACTGATGGATTCTCAGGATACCATCAGGTTGGAATTGTTGAAGAATATAATACTAAGGCTACACTTGCAACTGAGTGGGGCTTCACCCCCTCTTAGATCCTACCTTCTTTCTTATTGATCAGGGAAGGGGAACTTAAGCCCACAAGCACTCTCTCCCCGAAGGGAAGGGAAGTCGCATAGCGCAGGAAGGGATTCACACCTAAACGAGGGATAGTTGAGCATCCAAACGAAGGTAAAAAACCTAATCAATCTCTTCTGCTGTGGGATGAAAGCCCGAAAAGGTCATAGTATCAAGGTGGCTAGGGGAAGCACCAGGCTACGGTTCACAGGTGGGTCCAAGCATGAAAGACTATATATAGGTAATCCCCATACTTAGACTCTCAGAGGGAACACACCCCTGTACATAGGGAACTAATGTCCAAGAAAAGGCTATGATGGTACAGGAAAACCAATTCCGCACCTCACCTCTTTTCCAGGGATTTCAATCCCCCTGGCTTTAGGTGAGCCAAAGACTCGTTTGTAAAAAGAGCCCCTCTACAAATAGTAACTTTGGCACTAGCTTCTGGTGGCCCTTGTCTTTGATAGAAGTCTGCTTATAGGGCTAGAGATGAGGAAACACATGATCCCTTTCTTCAAAAGAAATCTTCGAGCGATGTTTATCTACCTGCTGCTTCATTCTATTTTGGGCCAAAACAAATTATCCTTAAGTGTACTGAGAATGGCTGCTTTGGTGTTAAGTGTGCAATCCACTTACTCAACCTTAGATGTTCCCAGTAAATACAAAGCCACTGAGGGAATATTTTAGCCATAGATAGCTTCATATGGTTACATTTTTGTAGCACTATGATAAGTGGTATTGTACAACCATTCGAAAAGGGGTAGGCACTTATTTAGAATTTTAAGACTAAGATAATAAACATCCTTCATAAATATGGTAGTTAATCAAGCTATTCATTGTTGACTATAAAGTGTGTTTCTCCGTGTCTTGTATTCAGGGGTGGTTTATAGAAGGAAAAAGGAGCTATAATGCCAATTAATAATTGGTATCGAGTGAGGATAGTTGGCCCTCTATTTTATAAGATTCTAAATGACTCAGCTTGATTACTTTCTATTTATATTTGCTAAAAGAATATAAACTAAAGGATACTAATATACTTTATATATCCTAAAGATAATTTTATATACTTGATATCTAAACAATCTAATTGATACATACTAAGGATCTAATCCCAACTTTTCTCATTAATACTTCTCTGTCTATAAGTATTTCACTCCTCAGTTCCTATGGTAAGTTCTGCTCTCTTACCGTCTTCCTAGATTCCTATCCTTTCCTCAAGTCTGCTTCTCTCTGCTCTTGGAGTACAAGGGGTGAAAAGCTTAACAAATCAATCTAAGTGGCAGTGGCTTTCAACATGCATCGTATAAAGAGAGCAAGTCTAGACAATGTCAATATCAAGCAAGATATTAGAATGAATATTAGTTGAGTAAAGCCAACAAAGAATGAAAGTTGGGTTGTCGCAACCTTGTGTACATGTGTACCCCTTTCGCTTCAGCCACGTCTATCGGCTAGGACAGTGTATCTTAGGTTTACGTATAAGCCCTTCACTTATCATCGATCACGTATACATTTCAAGTGGGAAATTGAACGTGATCTTATTAATGATGCACTTTGTGTTTTGGATGGTGAATTCTGCTTATAATTTGCTAGGAAATGAGGCTGTAATTTTGTTTGTTATTATCTAGTGATTGCACGAGTCAATTGTATTTTATGAGAAGCATAATCTGTTATTTGTAATTGATTGTATGAATGTCTTTCTGATGTGATTGAATGAATGATGGTCCTATTGTTGATTGACTGCGATAAAAGGAGATTTCTTTCTGTTTTGAGACTTGATAACGAATGGTTGATGTTTGAACCTGTCTAGCTAGCTTATGAATGGTTTGTGTATTTTTCTTCTGAGCCTACTTAGTGGTGATGTAAGTGATCGAATGGTCTTGATGAAAATCAATTATCTGTTGATGATTTTCCCTATGGGTGGTTTCTAGAATGAAAGAATACTCAAATCTGTTGTTGGGGTGGTGGTAGAAAGTCCAAAGCATAGCTTGTTGTTTGGTTCCTGTGTTGGAATGAACTGGTGAGGGAAGCCTTGTGTTGTTGGATCAAGTAGTGAAGGACCAGGGAAAATATAAAGTATTTGTGTAAACTCTACGAGACACCTTACGGGTAACGGGGAATAGGGCAAGCGAAGCGATCTACCCCGAAGGGGCTATCTTTCTCTAGAGAATAAACAGTGGTTACACATAGTTTCTATTGATAGTCATCCAAGTAATAAAGAGCAGTAGAATGAGAACTTCTCTTCGAGGGAACTATGATGATTGGATATTTTCTGGTACGGGAAATGGCAAGCGAAGTGATCCTCTATCTACAGTATAACTACAATATAAAGTCTTACTTGCTCCTCCTCCGCTAGACACAGCATATATATAATAGAAAGGAAAGGTTCTGAGGATATAAGCTACCAAGGTGATCGATGCGGACAAGCCGCCACGTAGCTATGATAAAAGCATAAAAAATAGACTGGGTTGGGTACGTGTTCAAATTGAATCATTTTTTATAATAATTATGCCCTCATTTCTATATTATGTCAAGGAATAACAAAGTATGATACACGGTGCCCTAATGATATGTAAAATGGTGATCATTTTCAGCCTGGGTTGGGGTCAAATATGGGGAACAGAAATGACACCTAGTGGTCCTGCTCATGGTCCGTTCCCCTACTTCTGACTAGTCAAATAGCTATTGAATTTGGGCATAGAGTAGTGGGAGATACACCCTCTGCGCACCATGAGATAAATGACGATCGGCACAATGAGGTTGAAGGCGGCCTCAATGAGTTCAAAAGGGTTCGTGATCGAGTAGAAAAGGTTTCTCCGATCCTCGCTTGTTGATGTGAAAGAGAATCGATCGAATTGGTTGTGCTTGGATTTACGACCGTGATGGAATGTCCTAATGAGAAATTATAGTTATTGAACAAAACTAACAAATTCTAGCCATAGTGAGCAAACAATAAATGGATGAAGACCTACTACTTTCTCTTTCAAAATTGTTATTGATTCCTTTGGCGACTTCCGGCCCTTTCAAAACTTTATATGGCGTTCGGAGAAGTGTCTCTAATATGCCCTCATGGCATTGGTTGGTGTAGTTGTTGCAAGGGTAGGAGCAATAGTTGTAGGAAGAAGTAGCTAGTGAAATAGCTTAAGAAGATAACGTCTATCATTCCTAAAGAAGATATTCTAATTTGTTCAATGCTTCCTATTGTTTCTAATTTATAGCTTACTTAGAGCTTTCTTGTGTTTCTTGCAAGTCTAGTCTACTGAGTAATTGATTGCATTTCTTAATATGAGTAGGGCTAATCTTCATTTTCAGGTATAGATAGATTCTAGTTGGTTGAGCTAGGTAAAGTTCTAGTGAGTTGGGTGTTGATATTATGGTATTTGCGGGAAGTATTTACCTCCACGTGTAAACCTGAAGAGGATATAATACTCTAGGAAGCAAGAAGAAACCCTAATGAGTTGGCTAATAACCCTAGAAGACTTGTTGGCTCAAGAAGATAATTTATATTAGGTAGCCTCCAAGAGAAGAAGTCGACCAAAAATAATAATATATACTGAACAGACAGATACCCAGAATGAGAAGTCGGCCCAGTCAGTTAGCCAGAATCAGTATAAACATAGGAGGCTAGTTCTCATTCTGGCAGGTAGTCTCAGAATTGCAGAGCAACAACTTGTGCGCACTGCAGTGCCTAGTCTTGTGCGCAGGTTTGAAGAGAGTTGCCATTGCAGCTGCTGCAGCTAGCAGATCACGTTTGGCTTGGACTATCTCTTGGCTAGGGTTTGGAACATCTAATCAACTCTTGTTGGTGCGCTATCCTTGGGGAAAGGTGCGCTACCCTTTGTTTGGCTATCTAGCCTAGGGTTTACTTCAGGAGTGATTCTCTGTCAAGGTTAAGGTGCTCGGAGGGTGGCTTTGGCCTATGGTTGGGTGACAATAAAGATATTGTCAATGGTAAAACAAGCACATCCATTATATTCTAACATGTTATGGGCCCACACTTCCTTCATTCAGTCTAACCGCTGGAAGGAAACATAGTCGTAAGTATATTGAACTCATTGAAGAACTGTCGCTAGGGCTTCTAGCAGGAGCAGTCACCAGAGAACTATCGCTAGGGTTACAAGCAGGTGTAGTTGCAGAAACCCTAATCCTCTCATTGAGGCACCTTAAGTGAAGGGATTGACCTAATTTTCAAACAGATCAGTGCGCCCTAGCCTAGCGCATCTCTTGATACTCTCAGCAAGCCAAGACATCAAGTTTGAGTTTCTAGTCAAATCTAGGGTTTACCAAGTCAAAGAAGCCATGACTTACTCTATGAAGTCAGAGAACAAGTTGGATGGAGCTTCTAACTTCAGAGTGTGGAAGACAAGGATCGACCTCATCCTTGCCAAGAATAAAGTGTTGAATATCATGAAAGGAAAGATCGTGGAACCAGTGTTTGTAGAAGGAAAAGAGAAGGAACCACAAAACGTTGCAGTTATGGAGAAGTTCAAAGATGGTGACATCAATGCTATGAGTATCATAGTGGAATCTATAAAAGACCACTTGATACCCTACATCTCCCACCTTGACTCATCGAAGAAGATGTACGATGCCCTAACAAACCTCTTCTCAGTCAAAAACATTGGACAAGTAATGAGTCTAAAGAATGAGCTCTGTGACATGAATATGAATGATGATGATAGCATAACATCATACTTTGTGAGGATATCCCAGTTAAGAAATCAACTACAAGCTATTGAAGAGATCATTTCAGAGAGGGAATTGGTAAACATAGTACTAAATGGTCTTCCCAAGACGTGGGATGCATTTTCCGCAAGCATGAACACAAGGAAGAAGTATCCTACATTTGAAGAACTTTGGACTTGTTGTTCTCAAGAAGAATCAAGGATCAGTGCAAAAGAGAAACCCCAAAAGAGGTATGATGATCAAGCCTTCACAACAAGATTCAAGAATTTCAGGAACAAAAGGAAGTTTGGTTCAAGGAGGAAGCCAAATCAAGAGAAAGATATTTCAGAAGTACAATGCTTCAACTGTCAAAAGTATGGTCACTACAAGAATCATTG
>ML777381.1:312729-327316 GCA_009831015.1 Picea engelmannii | reverse complement strand
TGCCTTTTTTGGGTTTTTGAGGGTAAAATCAATTTTGAGTGATGAAAATCACTAATTTTACCCAAGTAAGTGGGTAATTAGGTAACATGGGTGCTCTAGGTCCAAAAATGAACATCCCCATGGCCTATTTGGTGCCCAAATACTACTTTTTTTTAAGTATCTTTATTTTTTAATTAAAAATTGTCGAATTCTGGCAATTTTTTAATTAATTGAAAAAATTAAAAAATCCTAGGGGGGACTTAATACATTTCCATAAGACTCTAGGAGGATGTTTAGCATGGTAATATACATCAGATGCTAGGCTTATATCCATGCTCAAGCCCCAACCATGATCATATACTCCATCTCTGGAGGATTGAGTGAAAAAACTCATAAATTATAAATCGTCTGAAAACAGCAAAATATAATTAGTAAGTGAAAAAACACTCCAGAGTATAACTCACGCTTAGGACTTAAGGTGGCTAAGACCTTTTACAAATTCATCATGCAAACACCTCTTATTACAATTTTTTTATGGAAATGTAAAGTAACAGGGTGGTCTTTTCGACCGGCTAAATTTCTGAACTCTGAATTTTGAACAATAATGTTCAATCTTTGGCGACTCGTTGGAAATTCACCATAGTGAAACTTGGTGGATAACAAACGTCATGGGGCCAAACCCGACAGTAGGGAGGTAACCCCGAAGGGACCAAGATGTATATTAATGGTCCCCTTCACCCCCTCTTAGGTAAATGTGAGAATGAGAAACTTGTATCCCTTTTCTCCAACACCAACAAAAATCATGATTTCATGCATGAGCTCAAAGCCTAAAAGCAAAAATTCCCATAAGTAAACGTAAGCAGGGATACCTAACAAATATGACAATCAAAGTAGCAGGCTCCAAGGTTCATTCATACCTCTAGGTCCGGTCCTAAAAGTGGTTATTTTCCCGACCTGCACCCCTTCTATAGATGTCGGGTATTTTGTGAAAAGCGGCAATACAATATAGGTGTACCCATTATTGAAGCAACTGAATCTCGTAAGGTAGGTGTACCTATTCGTGGTAGGTGTACGGAAGGTGCACACCCTGACCCCTAATAGACCCAATTAGGTGTACTAATTTGGAAAGGGCCTTCTATTACTATTATAGGGTGGGATGCAGCTGAATCATATGAGTGATTAGTTGATCATGCATTAAGAAAATAGAAGAATCGACCAGAGAGAATAGTGGTACCGTCCCTAGATCCTCAATGGTATCTCTCTTCCCGTGCAATCCGGCCCTTAAGAAAGAAAGAAATATGCCCAAGAAAGAAATAGGGCATTATTTCCTTTAAGGATTGTTTTGTATCTCTCTGAGGGGGCCTCCGTCGGGTGAGCCATCCTTCCTCCTGATCCGGCACCGATGAGTAGTTGGGGCAGCTAACGAGGGCCCTGAAACGAGGTGGTTGTGGAAGAGATAGGGCACTAACATTTGACCTTTCCTCCTTTATGAATGAGTAAAGGACCTTGATGGATGAGTAAATCGGTATAGGGGAAACTCACTCCCTCCGTCGGGGAATTCTCCGCTAGGGCTTCTAAGGCCCCGACCACATACAGGAGGAGACCCAAGTTTAAGGCCTTGTTCTCCTACCTAACCTATAGGAGTAGCTAAGCCTTTTTCCCTCCCTTATAGGTAGGCCACAGGCTGCCCCTCTACCTCTTATTTAAGCCTGAAACACATTCGCCTTCCCTTTTTGTAGCTTCATCCTTCCATTCAGAGTTAATGAGCCAACACCTTGTTTATTACGTATATAGAATAACCCCTCCCACTCAGGCTCACAGCCAACACTAGCTTGGTTATCTTGTTAACTTTTTTGGCTCTCACATCTATCTTCATTTATTGGTCCCACGACCCCACTGCTATATACACATCACCACCATATGCACATCATACATATATTGTAAAGGTTCAACCTGGTAAGTTAACCCCACACTACCTCTTCTCGATGATGGATGCCCACTTCGTAGTTGTATCGGGCCGTAGTATTAGAACCAGTGTACGAATCCGACAGTCATACAGTCATAGGCCTTACTGTATGTGCTTAACCTCCCTACCTATAGGTCTCAGTCATAGTATAGTTCAATTCGTATCTGAGTGAGTAGACGAACGTATTAAAAAGAGCGGTGAGGACTCCGTTCAACGATACTTTCGCTTTTGCTCCCCCCTCCCTCTCGCACGCTCGGTAAAACGCTTGTTTCTATCATTCCGTATGGAGTTGAAGTCAAATTCCTGATTTCATTTTGTTCCACCACGGGCCAGGTGAAGTGAAGGTTCCTATTCAATATAAGGTTTTCCCCGCTCTGCTATCAAAGCGAAATCTTGTTACCCGAAAAGAAACGAAATTCAATATTTGCTAGTGATTGTGAGGCTCTAATTCTGGAAGTTCCAGGTAGAGAACCCTCCTTTGCTGAAATGCACTTTTGAGCCCAACCCTCGTTGTTGAGGGAGAGGAATATAGCATCACTCGAATTTTCACTCAACAGAGAGAGGGATCGTCGAAACTCGACCCACCAACCAAAGCCGTGTTGTTATTCCTTGCAAAATCGATTCATTGGGAAACGTAGAGTGAGTTGGTTGGTTCTATTATTCTTTTTCAAAAACACCTGCGTCCTTCCCCGTGAATGGGTAAGTTTTGCCAAAATACAAACTTAAATACGATTTACCGAGGACCTATGAATCACTAATGGGTTATCCTCATAGCCCTTCGCCTCGTCCCTCGAACGTGATGAGGATGGATTTTTCACTCCAATTGCATTGTTCTTAATGGAAGAAACGATTTCTTTCAAATCTGAGGACCTACCGGAAGGAGTTAGGAAAGCCACACTCACACTTAGAGACTGACTTGGAGTTCGATGGGAGCAGGTCCTACCCAGTAAGGTCCTTATCGACCAACCCTTCTAACGCGAAGTAAACCCCACCCTATGATCCTTCTAAACCTGCTCTTTTTCACTCGTCAACCCAGCCAGGATGGGCCTTCCCCCTTACTTTCAGGTCTTTAGACACTCGACCGACTAATGAATTTCCACACTGATGAGTTGGGCTAGAGCCGAGATGGGTATTTAGAATTGGAAATAAAGGGTCTAACCTTTATTTTTTACTTAGGGGGATAACCCTTACTTACTTACTTATCTCCCGCTATCTTTTCCTAACCCCCTCTCATCGCTATAGCCCAGCAGCCCGGCCAAACATTATCTACATGTATGATTAGCTACCTCTCTATGCATACCTTATAGGCCGCTAGTAGCCTCACCAGATAAGGATTCAGTTACTAGTGCAGGTTCATATCCAAATATAGATGAGGATTCAATTGGTAGAGTGAAAACTGCAGTATAGATAGGAGCATGGACGACATACCTTCCAGTTCACTAGCTTGTTTCATATTCTCTAGTTGCATAGTTGGTGTCAACATAGTCCATTCGATGTTGTGTCTTTCCCGCCGCCTTAACTCCTGCTGCCTTAGGTGCCCCAACCTCCGGTGCTTATGCTTTTGTTTCTATCTTCGCTCTTGCCTATGCCTTAGCTACCAGTCAGGTGGTTATGGGTAAACCAAATAAAATAGAACGACGCTTACCTTTCATGGCTTTTGGATGGCTCCTCTTGTCCTACCAATCTATATTACCTCATATGGTACTGTCTTTCTTGCTACGTGCTTTTCTCCAGGAAGCATCCCAACCAGCAGCTTAAGAAAAAGCCAATTTATTACCCTTTACCATCATTTGGTAGTGCTCCTACTAACTTATATATAGCTCAAGGCTATGAGGTATACTGGTTATAGATCAATGGCTTCGGGCTTTGTCTCTTGTTGTGATGACAAAGATGTTGGGTCAACTGTTGACTCGAATGTTGGTGAGTAAACTGAGGTTCAAATGCATCTGGCTAACTAGCCACATTTCCTACTGCTCCTGCTACCACCTCTGCTTATACTACTATTGGTAGTGTTGGTTCCAGAGCGAGATCCAGTTTATGGAAGCTCCAGTTTAAGAGCTTGATTCAGAGCCATTTGATGATGCAAGTGATTCATAACCTGTTGATCCAATTGCCCGTGAACCAACAAAGGTATGAAAGGCAAAGGTTTCAGGTGCAAGTACTGATAATTCATGGTGGGAGGAGCACCAGTTTCAACAACATCGTAGCCATATCCTATGCTCGCATTAGAGCAAGCAGAGGTGGAGACTATTATAAGGAGTCAAAGGTAACATATTGAGTTCCCTCTCTAAATCCATCACCTTGCCCGGATACGGATCCAGAGCTAGATGTTGCAAATGAAGTTGCCCAAGCAGATGGATCTAGTGCCATGACCTTGCTTAGATGCATTTCCATATGGAAGGAGTAGCGGATTCATTTCCAAGTACTTATAATTCATGCATATATATATATATATATATATATATATATATATATATATATATACAATATACAGCCTTGGTCCTCTATATGGAGTGATCTACCTTTGGTTCAACATACTCTTATAGGGGTTTGTTGGAGAGTGATTATATGCAGCTTAGGATAGATTAAGCTATCGACGCGAGTGATTTGGCGTGTGAAACAGACTGACGACAGGAAGGGATCCCGGGCAAGGTGATAGCTTTGGAACAAAAAGAGATGCAGATGCTGTTATCCCGCCCACAACCGTTTACTCTACCTATGCTCTAGTTGGCTCTGCTAATGACTCTGCTACTCGAACTCAATCTCGCTATTGACTCCTTCCTTCCTGTTATCCCGATTTTATTAATATAAAGAGAGTTGCAATCTTTAGGTAAATCATAAGTAATTTGATGCCAATGCGAAGGAAAGTTGGTTCAACCGCACACGTCTTTAGGTAAATAATAAGGTTGTCTTTAGCATTTGTTCGATAAACTAGATCTTTGATTGGATCCACAAAGACTTAATATAATAATTGCAAATGCCTCTCCTGATGCTTTTGCCCTCACCCGCCTTGTTCCTAGTGGTTTCGGGTCAACTGTGTAAACTGTTGGTGGTGGATAAAGTTATGAAACCACTTCTTTAGGGACCTTATTATACCTAAAGTGGCAAGGTGGGGTGGTAGTGAAACTCTATCAATGGGCTCTGCCTCCTCTACGGGTGTAGGTTCCGAGTCAATAAAAAAGCATTGGATTTTTCAGTTTCTCCATTCAGGAAGGATTGCTTGCTCAATGGTAGGTTATTTATTACTCACCCATAAGGGTGAGGAGGGCAAGGAGGGAAATACGTACTCGCTATTTAATATATATGATGCATGGTTGATGGTTGTTCCGACTTTTTGCACATTGAGGGAGTTACTAGCCTGTCCCGACAACACTTTCTAAGCGAGTAGTGTACTATGTGGTTGGTCTAGAACGGGTAGATTCAGTTGTTTACCAAGTTCAAGCCAACCCCTATTTTGAAATAAGTGAAAAAGGGTTGGAATAATTAGAAGAGGCGGAAGCAATTTATGTTTATCCATACGCAGCTGATAAAGATCCAAATGCCCCCGGTCTCCTTTATCAAGTTGATTTACCACCAGCATCTAAGGTGGAAAAGCAAGCAGGAGCAGAGGCGGGTAGAGCAGGGGCAGCTTCCCTTTCATTTCGAGCTTCAGATCCAACTGACCTTGGATCGAAGGGAATAAGAGTATTCAAGCAGTAATGGAGATATGATGAAGGGATCGGATCAAGGGGAATTTTTTTGAATCGTCGGATCCACTGGAGAGAGGAAAGATCTCTCACACACACACCTGGCATTATTCTTTCTACTCGAATGAAGGGATCAGATGAACGAGAAATCTTTCTTTGCAATTGTTGGATGAGAGAGTACGGGGATTAAGAAAACGTTTTAGTCTATAGGGTGGAAAATATTTCGTTTAATAAGAAGGGAGGGGAGATTAGCGAGTTTTGAACACAACACACCCCTATGCCCTTGTACCCTGGGAGCTAACATTTCTGATTGCAATGACGTAGCACCCAGTCAGTCAGTATCAAACGTAGCGGTCAATATCGAATTAGTTAGGGTTTAGGGTAGAAATAAGAAGCAGTGGGAGCACAACCACCTTTTTCCGTTTCGGTTAGCTTTATGCGGGGATTAGCTTGGGATAAAAGTAGTCATCTGAATCGGAGAGGTAAATCCCACCCTACTGTTCCTTCGAATTTGAAGACAACTCCTTATGCTTATTCTTTCCCTTTCACACGCTTTCCCTTATCCAATCCAACGAGAGAAAAACCCGGGAGCACGAACACCAACATCAGTAAGACCGAGGGCAGATATTTCTCTCGCGCAACCTCCAGATACGTACATTAAGGATTAGACCCAGAGGAAAGAGGAAGAACGAAAAGAGGTGTTATTTACGAAGAAGGTATTGTCATTAACTAAACCGAGAAAGAAGGGAGGGGTTATGCATGACTCATAAGGAAAAAGAAAGATAGAAGGGGTGGGGTATATAATGTTGGCTTAGGGAAGACAGATTCCCAGATTGATCACGGCACTAAGGGCCAGACATGGTTTCAATTCTTTTCCATCTGATCCCGTCCGGGAAATTGGGCAATCAACTTCCATTAGGTGCTCCAACAATATTATTTCGGGGCCATGGAACAATAAGGTCCGTAGGAGGCATCGACATTAGCAGGTTTTTTTGTTATCGAACAACTCATCCATCATTGTGTTTCTCCCACTCATGTCTTGCTCAGAGAGATGTGCCCGTGACAAACCATTTCTTGTCAATGAACATTTCGCCTCTAACATTATGACTAGCTAAATAAACTATTCCCATGATAGGTTAGGTTCCCGAGGCGAGGGATACCTCTCAAGTGAAGTACTCGTGCGAGTTCCAAATGAATTCATCTAGATGCTTCGCTGTGGAAACCACGCTCTAACGCCTTCTTTTTCCCATCTTTCCGGGGAAACGAATTGACTGGAAACCTGGTAATGGAGTGGTTGTCCCACCTCGCTCGGGCCCACCTATTCTGAGAATGGGCGGGAACTAAGCTGGCGGCTTGCAATACAACGATACTTGGGATTTTAAAATCAACATAGGGTGGGGGGCGGTCTAAAGTCGTATTTATAGTAGCAGAAAGAAAGAAATTGAATTTCATTCCCGAACTAGAGGGTACTAATCACTTCATCAATAGCTATAGATGCCTTTTCTCCATTCCATATAAAGAATTAGAAGTTTAGTCAATGAAAACACCCTAGTCGATATTCCAATTAGCAGAGGTTTGTTCTCAATTCGTGAGCCAACGGAAGGGATTGAATTGATAACCAACCTATTGTTCTCACATAACCATGGGAAGAATCTATATATGGACATATGGCCGCTTCCCTCGAATTGGGTGGAGTTGGGCCAACAAGAGATATTCCCCTTCCCATAGGAAATAGCTAGCGATAGAAAGCAAATAGGAATTAAGAAGTAAGTAATAGCTCCTGGTATGTGCAAGTATCTTGAGTTGCGATTCACCCCAGCGAAATGGAGCTTTGTCTCTCTCGTTCATATTTCCGCATACGAGGTCCCACCCAAAAATAACATCACATTGCCTAAGATTATGGGTTTTCTTTATTTGACTTCAAGCATTTCTCTCCAGCCGCTACTCGCACTGCTATTACGAATACCAATGTGGTAATTACAATCCCCCGACGTTCCTCCAACGACGCTAGAGCTATGGAACTTTGACTTTTCTAAATACGACATCTCAAATTTATTCTTCTGTCCAGTTCATTATTTTGATACAAATGTATCTCCGAAGTAGACTCATGTTGTTTCTCCCTCCAATCCCAATATCCTGTACTTCCTACTCTTTGTCGCTCCACTTCCATTCACGGGCAGGAGGAATAGACTCCTTCTCTTATTCACGTAATAAAGGATTCTCCCTTCGTGGAATGATTCTATTTCTTCATCGACCCCTATTTATGTATTAACAACAGGGGATCGACAACTTTGTTCGAACGGGGCTGGGAATAAAAAGAGAGAAGGTTGGCAATCCAGCCATTCATGCACTGTGGGATATTTGAGTGAGAAATGCTATCTTTCTATCTCAAGCGGTCGAGCAACATCGGGTGAAATAGATACAAGTGCATAGAGGAGTTTATAAGAAAGAAGTTACATATCGCAGGCCCTATTCCCCTATCTATTAAGACTTGCCCTGGTAAGGTGAGTGTAGCTCTCTTTTGTCCCAATCGTGTAGTTAGGGGTTCCATCAACCCCCTCCGGCATTGAACTTCAAATAGATATGAGGTTCAAGGTCAAATGCACTTTCAGATCCCACCCCCCTTTTCTATATCAAATTGGTGGAGCGCTTTACATAGCCTGGCCTCTATCCCAATCTTCTGCGATACAACACTTAGAACCCACATTCCAGATTGATCTGGGCCTTTCGAATAGCGCTCGTCAGGGCCCATAATTGCCTATCAATAATTGGTGCGAATTATATAAAAGCACAAGAGAGGGAACTTCCAATATTGACTCTACAAATTGTCCCCTCATCAATCATATGTGAGTATCACATCGAGTATCGGTTGAGTACCAACGAACTGTGAGGGGGCCTGAGGGAACTTCTTCTCAGCGGGCGCTATTCCAACTGGGCCAAGAAGAGAACTAGTTGAGACCCTTTTACTCAATCATTGGGAGGCTACATATTTATGGACAAGGGTTTGTTTGCATTCGGGCACCTCTATCCAAAGGTTCTCCCCCAGTTTCCAGATAAATCCTATTTGTTGAGCCTGCGAGTCAGTTCTAGCTTTCTTCATTTATATCGCTCCCTCCCATTAAGTAATCTAAAGCAACTCTTTTTCTACCCAATTTGGATCAGACACAGGAAAGCCACTTGATTATTCCTATTCCTTCCTTCCCCACCTCATCTCATCTGGCCAGATAGTGCCAGAACCACACTTACCACACTCCTATTCCTACACCCCGCTACCTTTCAATAGGAAGAGGCATAAACCCCTCCCAGCGGATCGGAATGAGCATTACATGTAATAAAGAAGCGGGTCAAGAATTACATATTGATTCGTTGGAATGGAACTGGCATACTCCTATCGACCCTAGGATGTGAATGGGAAAGTTTGATTGACCCTAACCGAATTTGTTGTCGCCCACTGCAGTACAAGCTCTTAGGGATGTTAACCCAGAATGGAATTAGTCCAATTTGGGATGCCCGATCAATCAATGGTTGAAACGTACAGATCATAATGGAATATTTAAGGTTCGAGCCCTCCCTACTAAGTCCATCCTATCGGCCCCAACACGATGCTTGCTTGCACTAATTGAAAGAAATAAAGATAGATATATTGGAGGACCTACTATTATAAATTTTATTGGACATATATGCAAAAGTACCCCCCTACTATTATAATAAGGGATGACATTTCAGTTGTTAACACATATATAATTAGAATATCCCCATCATATTTTATTAAACGTCATATGGTCTTATTATTATTATTATGAATGAAGGGATGTGAAACAACTGCCTTTGCCGTAAACCCTTTTAGTAAGGGCCCAACTACTTTCTATAGGGAGGGGCAAGATTCAGCTAACGAATCCCCCATTTATATATAATCCCCCCCTACTATTATTATTTGATGTGAAATGCTAAAACATCATTGTAGCTCACTTTCGAGACTCAACGAACTTCAATCTACTTCGTTAATTAATAGTAGGGGTTTTTGAAAACGAATACCGGGAAGGAGAAACCTACTAAAGTGATCCCCTATTCTTATTTAAGGGGGCTTCTACCCTATTCTTATTTAAGGTTCTAGGGGAAGCCTCTTCGAGATTTCATTAAAAGTGCTCCAATCGTTGGGCTTGTTTTGCGATAGAATAAGAAGAATGTAGTTGTTCGATCCCGAGTAGTTAATGGGGAATAATGAACCTAGATTCAGTAGATTCCACATTGGATTCAGTTGTTTAAGATGCTACAACAGCATCCCTTCCATCTCGAGATCCAACATCAACAGAAAAAGCAAGGTCAAAAGCAACAGTTTAAGCCCTAGCTTTCCTAGACCCTAACGTCCTAAAGTGTTTGCTAGATATTTCTAACCTTCGCTCAGTTCTAGGCCCATAAGACCCTGATCTAGACACTAAGCTAGACCCAGAAGCATCAGTAGCAGCATTTGTAGCAAGGGGAGCAAGGTGACGCGGTTTGCTTGATGAGCCCTACCTAGAATGAGGTAGTAATACGTAACGTTAACAACTTTGTATCCAACCCAACTTTCAAGCTTAACTAACTGAACTTGCTCTGACTACCTTGTGGCTATATCCTACTTCACGGCTAAGTTGAACTGGCAATAGTAACTAGCCAAAATATCTCCCCTGCTCTTCATATCCGGTCTCAAATCTATGCTAAGAAAAGAATCAATCCTCCTCTGCGCGCTCTCTGTTTCTTCTCGACCGTATCCAAGCAATAAAAGAATCAATCCTTCTCTCCGAGCTCTCTCAAATAGAAACAAAGAGAAGGTAAGTCTCATCCCATCACGTATAGCAATTTTCACAATCAATTTCTGCACCTAAGTTTCTTACTGATCTATGAGGAGAAAAACCATGCTACACCTTGGGTAAGTTTGGTGCTCAAATCTGATCCTCATCATGCTAATTGAGTCTAGCCCAACTTGTAACCAAACCAAGAGAAGAACTAGTTTGTCCCAACCCAAAAGCATACTTACCGTCTGCCACAAATCATACTGTGTATAAGTAGGAGGTAGGCAATGAGAACTAGGAAGGACAATTCCTAAGTCTAGAGGTAGAAATTGTAAGTACGTATAGGGGCAGTAGGCAGTTTCAAGAGAGAGGGAGGGAATGAATCATGACTTGTAACTTCATGGGTCCTACCCGACAACAGATGGGGAAGCAGCACCCAAGCAATGACCAATAACATGATCTAAATGGGAACTTCTTTCTAGGTGTAAATGGTAACTAATGCGTTGAGATCGTGTAATGTAAACCAAAGCCGGTTAGCCGCCCCCTCCCTCTTCAACAAGATATCTTCTTATTCTGATTCCTATAGTTCTTATTATTCCTAAAGCAGCTAGTTGGTATTCGAACATAGGATTAGTTCAAGGAGCATAGTAAGGATTGTCAAGTCCATTTCTTGTTCTTGAGTTCTATCTATATTCTAGTTGCAAGTTATAGTCTTCAGTAAAAGCATGGTCAAGGTTTAGTTGAGTCTCTATTTGGATCTACAAAGGGTGTAGTAGTTACTAACAAAGGATTAGTCAGTTAGTTATCGTAGTTCAAAATCTTAGCCTGGATCATCTATAAAAAGATTAGGATCATCTATTAAGAAAAGATACTTTCTCTCTCCTAGCATACATACATAAGAATAACTAAACTAGAAATAAAGCTACTTAATAAATCCTACTACCTACTATTCATATTTCACAAACATAAGAATTATTAATTATATTCCTACACTCATCACTTAATCCTTTCAATCTTCTAAAGAGACTACTACTTCCTATACGGGTTTTCTTCCTGTTCCCAATGAGTCTAAGAATAACAAGGAGTAAAAGGTAAGGTAGGGGCTTGCAGTTAGAAGAGTACCAATAGAAATATATAAAGGGTTAAAGTCCTTGCTCGATGCAGACAAGCGGCTTCGCTCCTTCTAGTGGGTGTTACAAGACTGGATGAGGGGTTAATACTCTATGTTACAACTCTAAAATAGAATTCCTAGTCTTTCTACTTGTTACTAGTCTTAATACTAAAAGAAGAACCAACACCATAGTGAGAAACCAATTCCTACAACATAGATAAGGTTCCTACAACAAAGATAAGGAGCTATTGTTATTAATTACCAAGACATAATCTAATGTAAGAGTATAATGATACCTGCCTCTAGAACTGGTCTTAACTATATAAGGGACAAATAAATAATTCTTCTACTTCTCCTCTTCTTATTCTTTTGATCGGGGCCTATTTCTATTTCTTTAGACCGCTTGGGCGGGACTATTTCTATTTCTTTAGACAACTTTGACCGTACCAATTGCTTTAGGTTCGCGAGTAATCTTATTCCAGTGCTTGACAGCTTTGACCGGACTCTTTCAACCAGACCGCTTCAACCCGACGATTGCTTGGGGGTAGGCGGTTACCTTATTCCATGGATTACTATTGGTTCAGCTTTGCCTTGGCACTTCTTATTCTTCCTAGTGCCAGTTTCACGAGGACGGGTTCGTTTAGACCATTTCCATTTGTTCGTTGACAACATCGGTTTAGACCTAACTAACACAAAACGGATCATATTATAAGGCTTCATCATTACTCTATGGTGTTGTATCTAATCGCTTGCTTTGTACATATTATGGAAACAATGGTGCTAATTATGCTCAGTAACACGTCACGAAACAAATCAATATAGTATATGTGTGATATATCATGCAAGTACTGTTCCTGGTAGTATATATATTTACACATAACGAGTACCACTATTACAGGATAAGCATGAGTAAGCTATTCCAATTGATTCGGTTTACTCTTATGAATACTTACACATATTGAGTAGTATGATGCAGAGTATAAGTATGGTGCTTATTCAAGCTCTTGTTCAAACCTTATCCGATATTTATCCTATATGTATAGATCTATAGAATATGATGGGATTGGTAGTATAGATCTATAGAATATGATGAGATTGGTAGTATAGAGTCTATGCCATGTGAGTATGCAGAATATACGCTTGTCTTTTACTCATAGTAATTCGTACAGTCAATCTTATATTGCAACTGACGAAATTAGGCATATATAGTACTATCACCATGGATGTACTTACATTATTATAGATAGTACTATAACCATGAATAAGCCTTACATTATGATAGATAGCCTTGTTCTAGTACCAGGACATGGTTGGTGTATGAGATATTCATATTGAATAAAGGAAAAAACTGGCATGGATACTATACAAGGATGGTAGGTTAAACATTACCAATAAGCAGGCTAATCAACGCTAATAGAACTAGTAACCACAGTAGAAGCATATCCGTAATCATGCTAATCACAAATATGGACTAATTGTATCGCCCTAATCACTTGCTTGAAACACATACCAGATTAGAGTCATGCTTACTTTCCAGCTTTCATTACCTTGGATATCAGCTTCTCAATACATACGTGAGATTACAAAGGGTTACAACTTCATATTAAACAAATCAATAGAGTTAAGAGAGCACAGATTAGTGCTTACCTAGTCTAACTAACAACTCTAAGCTTATACATAAGGTTTTCCTTGCTTGTACCTTGTCGAAACCATAATGGTAATCATAGTATCATAGAACACTAGTTGATTGAACTTAAGCTGAATACATATGTCAATTGCATGCTTACTAATGGCATAAATACAGATACACTCTTTCCATAATAAGGATAAAGCCTGTGTATTGTTACCAAGCTCATTACTGTGAATATAGAGGTTGTGGACAAAAGCATAGCTCTGTTATACATTATGTTATAGCGCATTCGTGTATACTTATCCTTCAATCACTAGTACAGATCGCTTTGTTTGATCTACTAATATGGGTGCAACTTAATCATGGGAATAGAGCTTACCACTAACTATGCTAATACTAGTCATTAGTTTCAACATGAGTGGAAAGGCAAGTATCAAATATGTATAGCTTAGACCATTGATCTAGTAGTGCTTATTCAACCTTCATCAATACTAGGCTCAATATAACTATGGTGTTATATCTACATGGTACTAGACTAACACTTCATTATGGGAATCACAAAGTTGTCGTATTAGAGCTATAAACTAGTTACAACAATCATAACTACCTAGGTGCATCACTATTGTTACCATTACTAAGATTTCACTATGGTTTCATCGTATTTAACACTGGCTATTTCCCTAATATGTATCGAATTGAATATGAGCTATAATACTACTAAGCAGCTACAGGTTAGTGTTAGTTAATGTGTATACCATTAATTACTCTAATAACGTGATTCACCTTTTGTTTGATTATGGTTGATTACCAAACTATTACCTACTTGATCAGAAAGCATGGAGATTACACACTGTTGCCTCATCAAAAAGGGTATACACACTGTAATTACTACAAGTACTTATGGTATTTGCTCAATTACGATATGCAGATAGTCATGCTTATACTAGTTTCATTAATGTATTGAATAGCTTGCATAGTTATAACTAACAACCTGCTCTATTAGTATAGAGAATACCAGTAATATGTGCATATCAGTATAGTATCACTATTTGCATAACATATGGGTCTAAGCTTATACAACCTATATGCTTCCTGTATTCACTCATAACTATTAGATCATTTGCTTACTAATAAGAGAGATCCATAATGAAACAATGATCAACATAGTGTAATACGGTGATATCGATACTAGTACAACTAATCTAAATGGTATTGAATCCAGTGTTGATTAAGTCGGCATCGGCAAAAAGTCAGCGAGGGTCTGGAAAAAATCGTTTCGGCAAAAAATCAGAAAACCACAACAAACATTAAAAAATACAAAATATATTCATTTTTTTCAAAATTTTAAATATATAAAGCAACAACAACATCAGATAAACACATTGGCACATAAATATGGAGAAATCACTGATATATATGTAGTCACTAGTGGATGCCAAATAA
>ML777381.1:254067-304792 GCA_009831015.1 Picea engelmannii | reverse complement strand
ATCAATTAGTTAAATGATCTTATATCTATGTTTTCATGTTTTTTGCAATTGATTCAACATTCTGCATGTTTTATATATATATATATATATATATATGCATCAAAATATATATTTTTTATGTATTATATAAAAAAACGCTCCCGCTCCCGGAGATTTTTGAAAATCTGCGCTTCCCACTCCCGCTCCCGCTCCCCGCTCCCAACAGCCTTGGTTATAACACATACTCTGTATTAGATATGGGATTTCCATGAGTACGGGCTTTCAAACCATTACAAGAAGCTTAGTCTTATTGATTACACTAGTTAAGAAGAAGAAGGCTTGTATTTTATATCATAGTTATGGTGCCATATCACTCCAAGTATCATGAGCTTAGAGTTATGATGATTATAGTAATTCCATAATGCGTGGTTTCATCTATTGAATTCACATGTTTCTGGGATACCTTATAGATAACATGTTTGATTATGCTTATACTTAGAGTACTACTAACCTTTATGGGATTCAATGAGAGTACTAGTTATACTATACTGTCAAATAGTGATAAAATAATAGCATTGTTATACTATTAAGAACACTGTTTACGTACTAGTTAGCTGTATTACCTTTATAGATATGTTAGAATAGGACATGATTACTGGTTACTATCAACCTATAAGCTCTATAAGCATGATGATTTCTCTGATTACGAAGCTAAGGTTATGCCATAAGGTTTCACTACTAGTAATCCTTACATAGATTATGCGTATTCTCTCTAATCAATAGGGTTGTAATTGACAGCTTAAGTTAATCTGAATATGATAGTGATGATTATCCGTATAATGTAAGCACTACCAACCTTATCGTACATACTATAACATCTGTACAAGATCAAGAAACAGCTTGATAAGGGTTCAAATCCCATTGTTCTATCATGGTAAAGCTTATCTTATCGATACTAGTTTCATTACCTTTAATCACATATCCTTATTAAACAACCTTTCCCATTGATTAAGCAACATAACTAGAATAAATCCCATTGATTGAATAAGGTTTATATAATAGTCATAACAGGTAAACACAGCTCGAACTTGTATCAATCTCCATAAGAGCTTATCATTGTCGAATAAGTCCCATTGATTGAATAAGATTTATATAATAGTCATAACAGGTAAACACAGCTCGAACTTGTATCAATCTCCATAAGAGCTTATCATTGTCGTATCTTAGTATTCTATATCATGCATATTGTACTCGAATACAGCAATCTGAACACGATAAAGCTAATACACTGCTTAAGCTGGAGTTAACACATGTATGATGATTAGGAAATCACAGTGCATTGATTAGTGATTATAAAGTGTTCCTTATTGATATTCAATCACGATTACTAGTCTCATGTTAGTATAGGGAAATGGTTTTCACTATCACACTCTTTGAATCAGTCATATTAGCATGTTCTAATCTTGTATTCGTTGTGGTTAAGATAGCTATATAAAATCACTATTAGTTAGCTTAGTAAGCATATCCCATATAACTATGATAAGCTTCATTATGTAGATTACTATGACAATGAGTATGATACACAGTTTGTTACATCACTTGTGTTACTTATACCGATATAGGCTTAGTTTTGACTCTCTCCATAAAGATTGAACATGGTCTATTTCATCTAACTAACATGTTGTACTATCATATTACTCTGAATACGTGGTGTTAATTACGGAAAACATGTTGTACTATCATATTACTCTGAATACGTGGTGTTAATTAGTCATATTAGCATGTTCTAATATTGTATTCGTTGTGGTTAAGATAGCTATATAAAATCACTACTAGTTAGCTTAGTAAGCATATCCCATATAACTATGATAAGCTTCATTATGTAGATTACTATGACAATGAGTATGATACACAGTTTGTTACATGATACATCACTTGTGTTACTTATACCGATATAGGCTTAGTTTTGACTCTCTCCATAAAGCTTGAACATGGTCTATTTCATCTATCATATTACTCTGAATACGTGGTGTTAATTACGGAAAACATGTTGTACTATCATATTACTCTGAATACGTGGTGTTAATTACGGATAGCAATTACCATAAGTATAGTATCTCTGTTCTATCTCTCTAATCATAAGTATAGTGTAAGAACTTAATCAACTTGCTTACTTAAACTGAATACAGCTGTAGATAAGCTATAAGTAGTAAGCATTCACATAATAAATCACACTTTCTATGAAACGTATAAGGTATGATTACAAGCATGATCATACAGGGAGTTATTGTACCGTATCTAACAACTTCATAAGCGTAAAGTAATATTGAGTACAAGGTTCACACTAATCACATATCGAACATTACCTATATAAGCTTACTTATACCTATTCATTACTCTGATTACGTGTTTACAGCTAGTCTGATCATAGAAGTTGTCATAACTGTTGTTACTTTTTCAACCTCTTGATATAAGTTATAGAGTCATTGTAACCTCATATTCAATGGGCTTTGATTCCCTGTCTATTTTACACTAAGTAATGTTTACCTATATTATATTATTGGAATAACGTAACCTATGATACTTACTGCTTAGTAGAGACCTGTGAGCTAATTGATCTTACATATTTGAATAAGTAACATTGTATATTGTGTACCATGGACCTGCCTTATTCCTATATATGGTGACTATTAATGTTCCCTCAATTCGTATAAGATACTCATACGGTAATCATATAGCACCAAATACGGTAATCATACAGTACCAAATAGTACTAATTAGGCAGAGTAGATATCCCTAATCAATCCCTAATCAATGATAATAAGATGACTCAATCCCTAATCAATGATAAGATGACTTCTATGATCACCTTAGTTCTAGTACCAGGCATAGGTTTATCAATGAGCAAGAGGAATGAGGGAAACCGATAGCATGGATACTATACAAGGTGAATGAAATCCATAACTATGAACATGTTCTATATTACTCTTGTAATGGGAATAGTTAAGTCCAAACCACCCTTATTTCCCTAATATTGACAGTACTGTGAGTTCAATGCTTGTTGTTTCTATAAGATCAATGGGTCTCATAGTGGTTAGAATCCACAGAACAGCTTGTACATTATAGATATACCCATGCTTTTACATGAACTAGTAGTAATTATGACATAGCCCGTATCAACCTTAATAGATCACACTAATCAATGGTAATAATTAGATATGAGTACTAGTTACATCACATAATCATACGGGTTCCATGCTATCATAGAGATCGTACTAAGTGTATTCAATACGAGTGTTTAGCTTATACAATAATGGTAATCATAGAGTTCTGTAGATTCCATGATAAGATGATACTAGTTAGATTACAGTATAGCTACCTAACCAAGCATGTCACTAATAGTAATAAATATCATGGAAGTAGTTATTATTCATAGTACGTAAGCACACATGTTAGAACACTCTCTAAGCTGTTTCAGATACAAGTGATACCCTTGCTATGTCAAATCTGTGTGTTCAATAAGCTCCTTGTATTCACATCATATCTATGGTTCTTAGTACTATCATCCGTAAGTAATGGAAACAAGTAAACAGATAAGGACGTTGATGAAAGCTGAACCATTGTATTCATATAACATAGTATACAAGCTCGGTGACTACTATATCATCGATACTGTTGATTATGGTTATATCGAGGTTACCCTTTATACAAGCTATATCATAATTACAGCATAGTTCTATTACAACGAGCATATACAATGTTATTACCACACGTGGACCTACCCATATGCAGTAGAATTTCCTAATGAAATAACACGCAGTGGACCTATGCATACGCATGAGAATTTCCTATCTCGGACGGTGGACCTACCCATACCGATTGAATTTCCTAACTTTTGCTACCGACACATTGAATTTCCTATGTTCAACGTGGACCTAGGCATACGCAGGAGAATTTCCTAACTGCTACCATACACAGATAGATTACTTTGATTACTGTAGCTTCACATGTTACCTTTATTACAAGTACTGATCCCATTGATATTCCCATCATTACTATTATGTAACCACCATTGATTTCAGTACCTTTATCGTAACCATATCCTATTCGATTACTACTAATTATGGAAACACAGTACCTTCATAACTAACATATCTGATTTCATTACCTGTTTATCCATGGGTGATGTACAGATATATAACCATTGATTACTCAGAGCTTTGATTCATTAGATATGGTACCTAGTACTGTACTAACTAAGCTCTTTGTGCTAAGCTTGTACATCATAACTAGTAAAAGCTTATTGACATGATTACACACCATTAACTTGTATAACTCGTATATGATAACAAGTTGAACCTTTGATTAGGGACTAGTGATTAGTATTAGCTCACTCGGCATGGAATTAGTAGTAGTCATTGTGTTCCCATAATTATGAAGAGTGTAATCAATACCGTATCTAAGCTCAGCTTTCATGTAACTACAAAGTGTGCGTAATTGTTCTATATGGTATTCATTCATATTCATTATAGAGATCAGATTAGGTTAGATTGGTATACTCATAGCATATAAAACATGGTGAAAACGGGGTATGATAGACTACTAGTTATACATATTTAATAGTAAGCAGCATTCTTCCTTATAAGGTGAATTATGAACATTACGTAACTGGTTGGACTCAGTATGAACGAGCTTATGTAATCTAAGAACCTTAACCTTCCTTCTATATGTAATTGATTATGGTGCAATCGTTACTAGTTGATATGGTAACAAGCTGAACTAAGCTCCAATAAGTAGATACTAGCAGGTGTATGATCTCTAACCTATAAGCCTAACATGGTGGAAATAGTGATATTCAACATGATACCTGAGCTTAAGTTGTAACAGTAACATGATCAGTCTGAACTCCATATCCTTGAAATAGGGTGATATCACAGTACAAGACCAATGCCCAGTACTAACATAGGATGTGTATTATGAAGATATTGCCCATTGAGGTTGCAAGCTAATACGCTATCCCTTAGTTCTAGTGAACACGGTCTATCTATAACTTGAACCGGTCAATTTGGGCACATAGTAGTCATGTTATCTCCCTTGTACCCATAACTAATGGGATTACTACTATATACGACATTGTCCGAGTACCAGACATAGATTGGGCGTCGATATATGGAACATATGGAGATTCAAGCACAAGCATATGGAATGGATACGATACAATGGACTTCATAAGCTATCAATGTACAACCCTAACTAAGCTCATAGTAATGTACAGATCACATATCCTATCATGTCTCCATAGTAAAGTGTTTCCATTTCCATATGTAACTTATATCACAGTTGTTACGTAACTAGACATAGTCCAAACATATCCTATCATGTCTCCATAGTAAAGTGTTTCCATTTCCATATGTAACTTATATCACGGTTGTTACGTAACTAGACATAGTCCAAACATCCCAGGATTCAAGTATCTCGATATTATGAATATTATGATCACCATTGTTCTAACCCTTATGACACATTGATTACACTATCACTATGCTCATATTCCTGGAATTAGCTATGATAAGCTGAACAAACTGTGATGTAAGAACATGTAGTTAAAACACATATTCAAACAAGAGCTGAATATCACTATATTCCAAGCTGTTATGTGATTCCTTATGGTTACATGTTGAACTATGAGTACCAATCTAACTATCAATAAGGTTATGATACTGATTCTAATGTACTAGTAAGCTTCCATAATAATTATGTATCTATAGTATGAAAACAGTATGCTATATAGTATGAAAACAGTATGCTATATAAACATATGTAAACAGTGTATCACAGGCACTCTTAGTTTGTACTAGTAATACAGTCCATGATTGATTAGGCTCATACTTACACTGTTCTAATATAAGGGAATAGTTGAATGTCACTACAAATTGGTCTCTATAAGTAACACTGTTCTAATATAAGGGAATAGCTGAATGTCACTACAAATTGGTCTCTATAAGTAACAGTTACATTATCAACATTAAGCTTTATGAATATGCTAATCTCTGTAATAGCTTAGATACCAGAACACTATGTTAAGATTAGTGATAAGTTACAAGTAGTTATGGTTATGCTTGATGTATACTGATCTATAAGCAGTGGAATACAGCTAGTTCTATATTCAATGACGTGATATGTTTGAGTTACATGCTATCTCGGGATAATCACTAGTAATACCATATATGTTAGATAAGGAAGAGCTTACTACGAGATGTGCTATACATACTTGCTTTGCCTTGTACTAATATGAGTCATATAAGCTATAAGAACTAAGCTAATATCCATAATAACTCTACTTGTTTAAGCCGTTGAGTAGTCATTACTGAGAAAGCTTAGATTAGCCCATACTATGTTACATTACTCTGTTATAGTTACAATGCTTATAAGAAGAAGTACTATCTCCATTGATTCATATTAGATAAGACTAACCACAGGGTAAGTAAGGAACAATGAAACCATTGTATTCCAGTGATTGTGTATACCTTGGATACAATGATTATAGATTGATTGTTTCGTAGTTTCCCTAATTGACATACTATGTGTAATCTCTGAATAATAGTCACTTTGATTACTCGTACTAGTTAAGAGCTGGAATCACATGTGTAAGTAACTACGTAATGAATAAATGTTGTAAACTCATTTATCACACCAATACCTATGTAAATGATGTAAACTCAAGACATGGTAGTGATTAGAGTTGCACACATAAGACTAGAGCTTATAAGTATGATGCTTGTTTATAACGGTACATGTGATCTTACCGGAATAACACTATGAATAAGGATATCCATAATAAGTGATAGGGTTCTGTATGCATTACTATATGTAAACATAACGGTACTACTACTACTATCCGTATCTAGCACTGATAAAGGCTCATTACTCTGAATACGTAACAGTCATGTAATGAATAAGAGTTATACAAGTGTTTACATAAGAGCTTGATAACACATAACAGAGATGATGAAGCTAACATGAATGGTGTTATTTTTATCGTTAGTATGATGTTTAATGGCTTTCTTAGAACACTAATGCTAACATGGCTGTAATGTGATTGCTTTGTAAGATACTGCATAACCCTAATCACTTATAAGTTGTTACTATCACGATTATTCCATAAGATACAACTACCATTAGTTTGGGTTATGAGTCCTATTCTCTCTAAATTTCCACTTTGACTCATTTGGACTTGTTACTATCACGATTATTCCATAAGATACAACTACCATTAGTTTGGGTTATGAGTCCTATTCTCTCTAAATTTCCACTTTGACTCATTTGGACTTGAATAGGCACACTACCTCACAATTTGGGGAAAAAAACAAATTGGAAACTAGAGAAAGGAAACTACAGAACCACATGGATTCTATGCATCAAGTATTTGTGTTGAATCTCTTTTACACAATAACTGGTGGACATAGAAACAAACATGGAGAACTGCATGAATTCTACACACTCAAGCAAGTTTGATCATCCTACGACTATGTTATTCGAATCTATATGCTTAGTTGATATTCACTGCAACCTAAGATAATTAGTCTTATTTATACTTATATACTCTATAGATATAAGAAGCACCTAACAAATTAAATTTCACCTCTTCAAATTTCTAGGGCCATCTCTTTTAGGGCTAAAATGGTTGGTCAGTTTGTAGGCTAGGGGTTGAGACAGGTAATCCACAAATTAATTACCCAAGTTCAAACCTACACAAGCATAGAGCCCTAGATTAGAACATGGCTATAGTGAAAGACAACTTTCATAATCCTATAATATCATAAGTTGGATTCTCCTCCTCCCACTTGTATAAACTCCCATCATCAGACGTAATAAACTCACTTCTCCTCCTATTTCTAGTAGTTTAAGTTTCTATTTATGAGTCATATTCTCTCTACCTTCCCACTTTGACTCATTTGTACTTCAATAGAGACACTAGAGACACTACCTCACAATTTGGGGAAAAAAACAAATTGGAAACTGGAGAAAGGAAACTACAGAACCACATGGATTCTACACATTAAGTATTTTTGTTGAATCTCTTTTATAAAATGAGTGGTGGACATAGAAACAAGCATGGAGAACTACATGGATTCTACACACTATCATCCTACCATTATGTTATTCTAATCTATATGATTAGTTGATATTCACTACAACCTAAGATAATTAGTCTTATTTATACTTACATGCTCTATAGATAAAAGAAGCAGCTAACAAATTAAATTTCACCTCTTCAAATTTCTAGGGCCATCTCTCTTAAGGCTGAAATGGTTGGTCAGTTTGTGGGCTATAAGAAGCAACTAACAAATTAAATTTCACCTCTTCAAATTTCTAGGACCATCTCTTTTAAGGCTGAAATGGTTGGTCAGTTTGTGGGCTAATGGCTGAGACAGGGAATCAACAAATTAATGACCCAGATTAAAACCTACACATGCATAGAGCCCTAGATTATAAGTGTTGACCAAGTTTGATGAATTTCATTAACAAATATAACATTTCAGTCCTATTCTCTCTACCTTCCCACTTGGACTCATTTGAACTTCAATAGGCACACTATCTCACAATTTGGGGAAAAAACAAATTGGAAACTAGAGAAAGGAAACTAAAGAACCACATGGATTCTACACATCAAGTATTTGTGTTGAATCTTTTTTATACAATGAGTGAAGGACACATAAACAAACATGGAGAACTGCATGGATTCTACACACTCAAGCAAGTTTGATCATCCTACCACTATGTTATTCTAATGTATTAGTTGATATTCACTTCAACCTAAGATAATTAGTCTTATTTATACTATGGTCTATAGATAAAAGAAGCAGCTAACAAATTAAATTTCGCCTCTTCAAATTTCTAGGGCTATCTCTTTTAAGGATGAAATGGTTGGTTAGTTTGTGAGCTAGTGGTTGAAACAAGAAATCAACAAATTAATGACCCAAGTTCAAACCTACACAGATATAGAGCCCTAGATTATAAGTGTTGACCAAGTTTGATGAATTTCATTAAAAAAGATAACATTTCAATCCAGTCCTAACTGGAATACTTAAGAAAAAAAAACTTAAAAAATATGTTCTCTAACATTGCTTTGACCAAAATACTATACTATAAACATTTTTTTCGGAAGACAATTTTTCTTCACTCTTTTGTATCACTGTTAAATTCTGAATTAAACATTTTCTTCCTGCTGCTCCAAAATTTTGTAACCCTTGATTAATTATAATATAATACATAACTTAACAATAGAACTTAATCCTTAGTAATAATATGAAGATTTGAGTTCATTCTCACTGGGGGTCCTGCTGTAACAGGATGTTGTCACACAAATAGCATACCAACAATGTGGGTACGTCCAAATACCAGTTTGGTTTTGGAGAAGGAAAGCTACACAAACAACATACCAACAATGTGGGTACGTCCAAATACCAGTTTGGTTTTGGGGAAGGAAAGCTAAAAACGTCTTCAATTTAATTGGTCTTCTTGGAAATAAGAAAACTCCATCCCCACACATACACACTGAGCTTTTTCAAAGTATGATAAGATTGAAAACTCCAACAGGAAAAACATACCATAAATTGATACTTATTTAAAAATAAAAAAGAAACAAACACCACACATGGTGGAAATAGAAGAGACAAATCAAAATGCTAAAAAAATATAAAGACGCCATGCCAATAAATGAGAAAATGTTTCGCAATGAATCTGCTATCGTAGCCTATTTTATTACTAGTCTCTCTCGATATGGATAAGTTCCGCATAAGTTTAATTTACACATACCTGTTTATAAATCAAGATATCTTTAAAAACAGAAATCCCATCTCACTTTATCTACAGTTTCTAATTCAAGATACCTCTAAAAACAAAGAAATTAAGTTCCACCATCTAATATTCTAGGGCCATCAATTTCAACACTAAAAATGTTTGATTTGTCTTATTGAAATCTAGGGTTTTTTAAGTAATATATAGTAGAGCTTGTAGGATGCATATAAATTTATAATGCGAAATATAAAGAAGTTGAATAATTATTTTTAAGTCTATGCTTAATAAACATCGTTTTCTAATTAAATAGCATTTCTATGTTCCGATTTGTCCAAACAAGGCATTGGTATGAAATGTTACTTACAGATTTGTCAACCGCATCAAATACTAATCCCTCTGTAGTGGCGTCTCAACTGAAAGCTTCAATCAAAACCAATCCTCAACTACAAGAAACTACACATTAATATTTTATCAGATTATAGTTCTGGAAATATAAGAAGAGCATTTAAAATTACTAAGAAATTTGCCTGCACCTTTGAACTAGGATATGTGTTCTCTCAATTTTTTAAAAACGAATTTGAAGTCCTGAAACTTTACAAACCCTCATTTCTAATAAAAGCATGGCAATCATCTGAACTGAACCCTAATTTTTAATAGGAGGAATATTGTTCAAGAAAGACTTATTTACCTGGTCTCTTAAAGAATCGCTCAACTCCATGGCGGATTGCAAATCTTTAACCAGCCACAACAAAACCATACTGAGGAAATCCCTATAGAGGTTTTAATCCCTCTCATTACAAAACCCATAAACATTGTTAAAGGAAAGAAGAGAAAAGGACTGGAAACCCATAAACAACAATCCCCACAAACAAATTACAAAACAAAACAGAAATCCCCACCCAAAAATACAAGCAATGCACTAAAGAAACACGCGGGCCGACAGAAAAGGAAACCAGAAAGTGCATGCCGAGGAAACAAAGGGCAAAGGAAAATTGAAATACATAAAAAAAAAATAGTTGCAATTCACACATTACCCTGACAAGGCACCCGTTCGAACACCATTTCTCAATATTATGGGGAAATTCCAATAGAAGTTGTGGTTAAATAGGCAGCAAGCATCCAACGGATAGATGCATGAAGCTTTCGAACCGTTAAAAAAGTGCAGCATAGAGACAAAAGCTTGAACAGTTGCTTCGTCCAATAAAGCACAACCCTTCTTCCAGGAAAATGGAGATTGTTGTTTACTTCTCCGTACTTATCCAAATGCCAAGGCACTAAATATCTACTTACATTTGTCCGCAGGCGAAATATTGCGACAATTTAGCCGAATTTGACTCCGTTGTCTTCCAATCTCTTTTATTTCTGATTTCTGATTTGGCTTTAACGTTGCCAACAGTGACCTTGCGAAGAAAGTTGTCCACTCAACGTCATGATCTGTCGCTTTCTAGTTTTTACGTTCTGTCGCTTTCTAGTTTTTACGTTAGCATCCTAGTTAGTGAATCATCTATCCATCTATTGTACTTCTTTCTCGTAAGTATCCATTACTAAACGGAACACCACCATATAATCTAGTTTTTATGTAATTTACTATATCCATCCATATCAATCTAGCAATCTAGTTAGTCACTACATCCATCCATTGTAATCCATTTTCCTAAGAATTCATCATTAAACAATGCACCATTAGCAACTTAGTCGGTGATTCATCATTAAACAATGCACCACTATATCCATCCATTGTAATATTTTTTCCTAAGAATACATCATTAAACAATCTTTCTACATTAGCAACCTAGTCGGTGATTCATTTTAGAGTTATATCCATCCATTCAATCCCTTCTTTGTAAGTATCCATCATTATTTATCTATGTGCAAGGAGATCTTCTCTTTATAGTCGTTATCTCAATTTTTAACATGCCGACTATGCAAAGATGTAGGTAGTGTCAGAGTAATGTATTGCTTTGTCTAAGACCAACTACACCATGCTTGTTATTGATAGGATATTGTTTTTTTATTAAATTACGCTTTATATAATATTTTGGAATTTGAGTTGTGGTGATGTGTGATCTTGCAAAATAAGGCATTCGATATGTGAGTTAGAGGTGGATATTCTTTGGGCTCATTTTTATCATCTCAATCTAGGTTTTTGAGTTAGAGGTGGACATTCTCTTTGGGGTCATTTTCAATCATCTCAATCTAGATTTTGAACATGAGAAGGACAATGGAGTATGAGGCACAATGTAGGAGACAAGGTAGAACACGTAACCTGCATTCCATTGTGCTTGAACGATTGAAAAAGGAAAACTTTGAGATCATGTATGGCATCAAAACACATTCAAGATTAGAAGTTGTAGAGCATTTGATTGGTGAGAATAAATATGTCATTAAGGACGGCTTGCAAGCTACAAGAAAAAGTTACATTGCAGCTTATAGTTTCTTCAAAATTTGGATCTATAATTTGAAATAGAATGGAGAGACATTTATCAAGCAAATATTTGAGGTCAAGAATAAGACTTTGCTTATCAATGGCATAAGAAACAACAAAAAAACCACCTTTACAAGTGAAAATCATGAAAGAGAAAGAAAAAGACCTTGCTCCAAATGAGCATACTAAACAAAAAAAGTATATGCATATTCATCCCAACCATTGTGTTAGTAGAAAGAACATTACCTATGTAAAATTTCTAAACCGAGTACACTTTAAACCAATCAAAATTATTTTTTAACTGATTATTCGGAGTTTTTCTTCACAATAAATTAAATACACAGCAGAAATAAATTACCAAGAACTGAAAGTAAAAGTAGACAACAATCACATCAAAATGAACACACTTATTTTTGGACAATAGTCCCCGGAAAAAAAATCCCAAGATGTGAAAACCGGTGCAACAGATCTGAGGATTATATCATTGAAGAATGTATACATGTTTATAATATTGGGTGATCCCTTCAACCTGGTGTAAGGAGCCCACGCATCCAAAACATCAACACTAAGGAAACATGCCTATCACTATTACCCCTGTGTTCCCCTTTAACGGTGTTGTTAAAAAAAACAAAATGTAACTTACAAGTTTTATTAATGTGGTCTCTTTAGCAATATTGATGGTTGTATTTGCTATAACCAAAATACATCACATAGGGAACTGAAGAAAAGTCAAGAGATATGATTGTTTGGCATAGTTTTGTTGTGTATTATTATCTAACCATTTCCCAAGAAAATATTGGATGCAATATGTTTCCTTACAAGGATTATCTTCACTAATGGGGTGGTGAGCTAGAGTGTTTTGCATCACTCTTTGCTAGTGCAACTGTGAATTTGGAGATATGGATGGTCTTGTTGGTGTCTTTGAATGATATTGTGTATGGACAGAGTTTGTTGCCACTTGGAAGCTTAAATGTTATGTTATATTGTCAATTATAAACATAATCTACTTCAAATCATGAATAACATTTTTCACGAGGGGTTGTTGGAACATTATGTGTAAAAAATTGTCATCGTCGAGATTACACTAAGATTGAGAATTATTCTCCTTTCATGAGCATTGTCAAAGATCAACCAAAAAATCTAATGGTGACAAAGTTTGAAGATTCATGACACAACATCCAATGAGAGCATCCATGGGAGATCAAGTAGAGGAAAAGAGTTTGACCAAGTAGTAGAGAAATTATGATAGAGGATCAAAAAGATGTCAATCAAGTAGATAAAAAAATTTGACTAAGCATTTCAATGGGGTATATTGAACACAAAGAGCATTTTCACTTACCACTGGTAATTGAACTAGTTTGATTAAGCAATAGGATTAGAGCACTAACTTGAAAATACTATTGATTTTGAGATTCTCACTTCATTGACATGAGAAGAAGCATTCAAGAAATCAAGATACAAAGATGTCACACACACACAAATATCATAAAGAGAAGATGATGACAAAATAACGAAATAAATAATTGAACCCCTCAGTATAGGATTTGTAGAGTAGTCCACTAGATTGCAACCTCCCATGCCAAAAGAAGTCAGAGAAATGGTAGGTAACTGGAGAAAAAGTCAAATGTTAGAGATCAAGAGATCATTACCTATCCTTTAAAAGTCTATGAAATAGTTCTATGAAAAAATCATTACATGAAATGATACAAGTTTCTAATAAAAGAAAGAAATTGAACTCAAAACATAATACATTTCTCTAAAATAAATGACATAGATTTGTTGAAGAAATGAAATGAAAGAAATGTCAATATTGTTTCAGAATAACCTGAAGTGCACAAAATGAGATATTTTATAGAAAATTCACACTATCAATTACATAGAAGAATAATCCACAACGCACCATATACATTAAAGATGTCTTCGGTGATAAAAAAATATTTGGCCAATGATTTGCTTCTCAGTTAACCAATGTGTTAGAAATAATTATTTACAAAACAATTCATTAAAAAACATTTTTTTCAAAAGGCCTTATTACTTCTTAACTCCTATAAATACAATTTGAAAATTGGTTATAATTGTTGGTGTTACGGTAGCCAAGGGAGGTATTAACCTCCATGTGTAACCTTTGGCTAGAATAGAATATTTCATAATCAAAAGAAACCCTAAACAGATGTGTAAAAACCCTAGAAGAAAAGTCAGCCTAGCAGAATAAATAATATTAGAATATAATTACCAGAAAGTCAAGTCGACCTAGCTAGAAAAGTAAATGGACATATTAATATAAATAGAAGACGTCTTGGATCATTTGTTCACTCACCACACTCACTCTCTCAGCCAGTTTAGCGCAAGTTTGGAGTTGCAGTGGCATACAAGGAAGGCGCATCTTCTAGGGTGGTTCTTGGTCGTACTTGGTGAAACTCTTGGTGATATTATTGGTGAAACTCCTGGTGATATTCTTGGTGATACTCTTGGTGATATTCTTTCTAAGTATGGCGCAAGTTTGAGAGAGTAATGCAGTTCCAACTGCTGCAATTGTGTATGGTACTTGTTATGTCGATATGGAGACTCTCTTGTGCGCTACCCTTGGAGAAGGAGCGCTCTACTTGTCTTGAGTTGTTGCTGCAGTTAGCACCTAGAGTTTATCTATTGGTTATAGTGTTGCTTCTAGAATCATTCTATCTAGCAAAGGTTATGGTGCTTGGGGGTGGCTACGTGCCTATGGTTGGGTGACAATAGTGATATTGTCTATGGTAAAATGAGCACATAGAATATTTTAACAAGTTATGGGCCCACACCACCTTCAGGATAATATAACCACCAGAAGGTAGTGTGGCAGTTCTTGGTTAAGCTCATTGTGGCACCAGTTGCAGCTATAGCTAGGGTTTCTGATTGTGTAGCTGCAACAAACCCTAATCCAACTCCTTGGGCACCTTAAGTGAAGCGTTGGACCTAATTTCTAGATATTCTAGTGCACCTATCCCAATGCACCTGTTGGTACTCTCAACAAGAAAAAGTGTCAAGTTTGAATTTTTGGTCAAAGTAAAAGGTTGACTTATCAAAGTCAAAGGTTGACTAGTCAAAGTCAAAGGTTGACTAGTCAAAGTCAAGGGTTGACTTTTGGTCAAAATTGATTTTGTGGTCAAAGTTGAAATTTCAGAGTTTCTATCTTGTTCTAATCATTAAACCTTTTTGATTCAGTTTCTAATCTCTTGTTGACAAGATGGTATCTAGTTTCAGATTAGAAGACAAGTTAAACGATGCTGCAAATTTCAAAGGTATGGACTTGTATATGCTTTTCATGTTATATCTGTTAGAAAAACAAGATCACAGAGCAATAAAATAAAACAAATGCGGAAATAAAACACAGAAGATACACAATATAATAGAGACACAGATATACGTGGTTCACCCAGTGTGGACTACGTCCACCAAAGAAATTGCCAGGTCCTTCCTTTATTATTATCCATCAAATGAAGGGATACAACGTATAGCACAATCGTTGTAACGTCCTCGAGGAGTGTACATTCTTCTGGGGTGTATCATGGGGTATAAACACGGCTGAAAACAAAGACCTCTGAATCAGGAAGATAATCAGGCTCCACAACCAACAATATCATCTAGCAAAGCATGAGTGTATTTTGCAGGGAATGTATAAGAGACCTTGTTCAAGCAGTGATGTTGGATTCAATACATTCATATGAACAAGTAGTTGAGGCTCCAGGTTCCAAGAGATATTTCTTGTTCCCAAGCAGGTCACCTTGGTAATTATATGATCCTTGTTACCATAGATATGTTCTTATGAAAATGTTATTGGAAATACTTTTGGTTTTGTTGTTCTTGTTCTGGGCAGGTCACAAGCATTAACTCTGAGAAGGAGATAGAGTGATAGTTACAAACATGGAGCGGATGACTCCATCAAGTTGTGAGACATGTGATCTCACCAAGTACCAGTTATAAAGGAAGATACGATGGAAGAATATCAATCCATCATGAAAAATGATGTATGGGAAATCATACCTAAACCTAAAGAGAAGTCTGTAAATGAGTTTACAAGATTATCCATGCAGTGGATGGAAGTATCAATAAATACAAGGCAAGATTTGTGGCTAGAGGGTTCTCCTAGCATGAGGGAGAAGACTACGATGAGACTATTTCTCCAGTTGCCAGATATACCTCTATCATATCTCTTGCAACATCCATGGGTTGGAGTTTACATCAGATGGATGTAAAGACCATTTTTTCTCAATGGAGTAATTGAGGAAGAAGTATACATAGAGAAACCTCAAGGTTTTGGGGTACACCCAAGAGAAACCCATGTATGAAGAAGGCCTTGTATGGAATCAAGCAAGCTATAAGAGCTTGGTGTGGAGCCTCTCGTTATTCAGTGTAAGAGGGAGTTAGCCTCTGAATTCGATACGAAGGATCTTGGTCTCATGCATTATTATTTGGGACTAGAAGTATAACAAAAGCGTGGTGAAATCTTCATGTAGCAACAAAAGTATGTTGTAAATATTCTTCATAAGTTTGGGATGATGGATTGCAAATCCATGGCAACTCCCATGGTGAAAGATATGAAGAAGATAAGAGACTCTAATTATGATCCAGTAGACTCGTCCCTATACCGACAATTGATTGGCTCATTGATGTATTTGGTGAATACCTGGCCAAACATTTGCTTTGTTGTGAACACGTTGATCCAGTTCCAGGTGGAACCTAGATAAGAGCATTGGATAGTTTCAAAGCATATCTTGAGATATCTTCGTGGGACGATAAGTTATGGTTTGAGATATGCCTCAAATAGTGATGTACAACTGCATGGTTTTAATGATTCAGATTAGGCAGGGAGTGCAGATGACAGAAAGAGTACTTATGGTATGTGTTTCAATATGGGATCTACTATGATATCACGGGATAGCAGAAAAGAGAAGTTTGTTGCACTCAACACTATAGAAGTAGAGTATATTGCGTCTTGTGATGCTTGTATGGAAGCAGTGTGGCTCCGTAAGCTGGTTTCTGGACTATTTGATTAGGTGTTGGCTTCGACTGTGATATATTGTGATAATCAGAGTTGTATGAAGCTCTCAGAGAACTCAGTTTTCCATGATAGGTCGAATCACATTGAGATCGAGTACTATTTTCTCCATGATAAAGTCCAGAGGAAAGAAGTGGTTCTCCAGTATATCTCCAATAATGAGAAAACTGTAGATATTTTGACGAAGTCTTTATCCAAGATAAAGTTTGCACAATTGAGGGACAAGTTGGGGATTGTGGAGATTGCTCCCTTGGTTGAAAGGGAGGAGATGACTTCCTCGGTTGGGAGGGAGCACTGATATGTGGCATCATGGAATGTTAGTGAGCTGGGGATCTGTATCATGCTAGTACAACTTAGAGACATTCATACAAATTAGAGATGATGCTTGCATCATGCTAGTATAACTTAGATATAATACAGATGGTTGGAGTTGTGGATGATACAGTGTCCTGAGGTGCATCGTGCTAATACAACTTAGAGGTGGACATACAACTTAGATATGATGTATTGACATCATGCTAGTACAACTTAGAGACGATGTTGGTGAGTCGCATCATGTTAGATATGGCCATGAGAGAAAAACTTAGATATGATGTATTGACACCATGCTAGATATGTCATGCTAGTACGACTTAGAGATGACCGTACAACTTAGAGATGATGCAGGGGGATCGTGTCATGCTAGATATGATCAATGATCATGCGAGTACAACTTAGATGTGGCATGCAACTTAGATATGATGCATTGGCATCATGCTAGATATCATGCTAGTACGACTTAGAGATGATCATACATCTTAGAGATGACACAATGAGGCACTAATCTACATCATGCGAGTACAAATTAGATATGGCATACAACTTAGATATGATGCATTGACATCATGCTAGATATGTCATTATAACACGGCTTAAAGATGATGTAGATGATACTCCAGATCACGCCAATACAACTTAAATATGATGCATTCGCATCATGTTAGTACGACTTAGAGGTGATGCAGTTGATGACATTGTTGATGCAAGATTATATCACATGATATGATTTGATTGTTGTGGAGACTGTATGTCTCTAGACAGTAGTTGTATGCTACGGTGGTGGATGTGCTCCACTGGTAGTGACTCTATGTCACTAGTTAGTAGTTGTGTGCTACTAGGAGTGGTTGTGTACTATTGGATAGTAGTTGTGTACTACTATGGATCAACATTGTTCTGATCTATTGGATGGCATTGTAGTAATTGTGTACTACTACTGGATTTCCATGGAATTACTAATAGTGTTGAAGGTGTTTCCTGGGATGGTGTGTCAACCAGTAGTGTTGGAGGTGATTGTCAGCTAGATGGATAGTGATATGATGCAGAGGCATTGATCTACATCATGCGAGTACAACTTAGAGATGGTGCAATGACACCACGATAGTACGAATTAGAGATGATGTAGATGGTATTCCACATCATGCTAGTACAACTTAGATATGATGTAGATCATCATGTTAGTACAACTTAGATATGATCATAAAGCTTAGAGATGATGCAGTGGAGAGGATGGTTCTTGGATCCATTGAGGACATTCAACATATGTTGGGACAGTCATTCTTCTAGGAAGTATGTTCGAATTAGAAGAATGGTACTTGTATCACTCTGTTGAGTGAGTGACTTATTCAGTATCATGCCCGATTACTCAGAAGGAGTATGGCCTCAAGAGATGATGCAATTGATGATTTCAGATGATAGTGATAGTGGTGATGTTTCTCATGAGTTGATCTACGTGATCACGAGATATCTTGTGTGGCTATGATGATGCTACCAACATAATGATCTGTTTGTGCTCAAGACCATTACCGTTAATATCTCCCTAGCTAGGAGGGAGTGTTGATGTTACGATATTTGCGGGATGTATTAACCTCCATGTGTAACCTTTGACTAGAATATAATATTTTGGAAGCAAGAGAAACCCTAGACAGATGTGTAAAAACCCTAAAAGACAAGTTGACCTAGCAAAATAAATAATATTAGAATATAATTACCAGAAAGTCGGGTCGACCCGGCCAGAAAAGTCAATGGACAAATTAATATAAATAGAGGATGTCTTAGCTCATTCTTTCACTCACCACACTCACTCTCTTAGCTAGTTTAGCACAAGTTTGGAGATGCAGTGGCATACAAGGACGGCACATCTTCTAGGGTGGTTTTTGGTGGTGCTTGGTGAAACTCTTGGTGATATTCTCAATGAAACTCTTGGTGATATTCTTAGTGAAACTCTTGGTGATATTCTTGGTGAAACTCTCAGTGATATTCTTGGTGATACTCTTGGTGATATTCTTGCTAAGTATGGCGCAAGTTTGAGAGAGTAGTGCAGTTGCAACTGCTGCAGTTGTGTATGGTACCTGTGATGTGGATATAGAGACTCTCTTGCGTGCTACCCTTAGAGAAGGAGCTCTCTACTTGTCTCGAGTTGTTGCTGCATTTATAAGCTAGAGTTTATCTGTTGGTTATAGTGTTGCTTCCATAATCATTCTATCTAGCAAAGTTTATGGTGCTTCAGGGTGGCTCTATGCCTATGGTTGGGTAACAGTAGTGATATTGTCTATGGTAAAACGAGCACATTGAATATTTTAACAATAATAACCAACTATGAACCCTCAAGTGAACTGGGGGTTTGATCCCTAACCACTTCTTTATCCTAGTTTTCGATTTGTTCAAATATAATTTTACATATATCATTATGGGGAAAAACATGTTGCTTGTCTGGGGCCTTTTATCGCACAATTTGTACTTTCCTAAAATCCCAAGGCAAGTGGGTACAAAATTGTCATAACTGGGAATAACCTATCACTGTCATCTTAATAGGAGATCCCTTTCTATTTAGGAGTATGTCAAGACTACCCTAGGGGAGACATCCCCGATGACCTGGGGGGTTTGAGAAGGCTAAGGAAAGTAATCACAAGGAAAGCCTTCCCCTCTCACAGATCACTCAAATCAAAGGGTTCTTTATGTCTTATAGAGATGAAGCAAATGCATAATATTATGTACCTGCCCAGAACAAGACAACAAGGTAAAAAAGGGGCACTTTCCAAGTACCAACATGATGTTAGTGCATCATAAGACAATGAACCTTCAAAACGTAAGCTAGCTGATATGAATTTGCAACAATGTAACGGTTTATAATAACAATTAATACTTTATAACAACCATAAGAAATATGCCTTGAAAGTGCTTGAAAACAACAAGAAGAAATAACTTAAACCTAGTTGAATGATAAAAGCTTGTCACAAACAAGTTTGGAAATGTCTAGCTAGCAAAATAGGTCACTTTTGCAGAGCATTTGTTGCAGTTAGATGGTTGTAGAATTATTTTGCAACAACAATAAATTCTAATGGTCAAAAGTGCAAGAAAACACCATACAAAGTTAGCACTTACCTAGTAGATTGACTAGCAATTACCACAACTAAGTTTTGAATGAGTTAAGTGCAAGTTATGTAGGGAAATGTATTCAATCAATGTATGTTTGTATGGTTGTAGCAATATTTTTCAACATCATCAAGTTATCTAAGGAGTTAGTCTAGTTTAGGGTTAGAAAATGTTAGTAAAAGCTTCAACGATAAAATTTTGAGTGTTTGTTTGATCAATCAACACTTGAAAGTGGTAGACTAGTGCCTTTCTAAGGTAATGGAGTCAATAATGGAAGCAACAAATATTAGAGGAAAAAATAGCAATGATAATGTTATGTCAAAGGGATGGACAGGATGAGAAAGGTGTTGGTATTCCAAGGCCTCAAACATCCAATTCCTAGAGATAATTGCTAGAAAGTAACAAAGGTTAAGCCCTAGCGATTTCTCTTTTCCTTGAACAAATTGTAATAAAATATGAAATGGGAAAAGAAGTAGGGTTACTAGAGTGCTACAATGGCAGGGCTCTAGTATCTACTTCAAGATTGGTGCCTTTCAAGAAATTTTAGCACATGGAATACTATAGAGAAAAATATAGTAACATATGTCTTTCTCCTAGGGTTTCAAGCAAGCAATTTCCTAATCTTAGACATGAAACAAGTAAATAAATCATTGGAATTCATTCACAACAAAGAAATGCATATTTTCCACTTACTTCACCAAGAATAATAAAGCATAAACCCTAGTTGAAGATCCTCCACATGAAAATTTTCCAAAATACACCAAGAAATGCCTCCTCCAAGAAGTGTGCAACACTAGATTTCAGCCAATAACCCTTAAAGAGGGTTGAATTTTAGACCACCACTTGTGTGATGAGTCTATGATGATAAAATGAGATTTTTATCTTCTATTTTAACAATAATTATGACCTTTAATTAATTTTAGGTCATCAAAAGGCAGACATGGCCAAATTACATAAAAATCCAGTTTTTACACAAATTAAAAGAATTAAACCCTAAAATCATCTTTAGAGGTGACGTCATGCCCTTCTAGGGTGATGTTGAGCCTCTTGGGTGAAACATTGGGCCTCATCTGCAAAACATTGGGCCTTCCAGCCCCTAGATGATGCCACACGTGCCAATTAGCACACAACTACCTCAAAAATGCCAATCTTGATGCTGGGTGACGTTTAGGGTCACAATGGTGACATCATTGGCCTCCCAAGGCCAATGTTCAGGTCGAAGAGCAAGACCCCCTGGGTCTAGGTCTCCCAAAGTGTCTTCCGTGAAATATCCTTCCTTTTCCCTAGTGCAAGTCTCTGACATCTCTCTACCCCTGGCTGGGGTCACAACATCCATGTGTGGGCTTTCAACCCCTTGGAGGTTCGAGCTAATCATCTCCCCATATGTACCTGTCCACCAGGAATGGTCCTGTAGCGACAACAAGTACGCCCTCCATGGGGGCATAAGTCACAGGGATCATAGCAATGTCAATCGCATCCAATAATCAAATTATCTAAACATGTGCATCAAACCCCGTTTTACTAAGACAAATGCTCAAAGACGTTATCCATTTTAACGATTCAGGTTTGGAGAGGGTCTCAGGATGTCCTATTGGGATAATTATCCTCAAGTTTGGGGTGTTTCCCAGGTGAAGACCATCATGTAAGTGTGTGAAATGGTGTAGGGGAAATGTTTGGGCAGAGGGTGCAGTGATAACAAGGAAATGTAGGTCTTGCCTGTGGGTACCTCTGTAGAGGGTGAGCTGCACCTTGTCATGGATGCCATTTTTTCCTAGCCCATTCAATGCATTTTATTCTTTGTCTTATTGCTTTTTCTTTTCAAGGGAAAAGTTGGGGGACACTGTCCTAGCGTGGTGATGAGTGGTGATAGTGTTACCCACAAGCACTTCATGGGAATGAGAAGACTGGCTCGTGATTAGACCCCCTTTATCTTGGCTAGGCCACCAAGAGCCTCTACCCTGGTTTGGTGACCAGATAGATGGTAGTGTCATATTGCTACATGCCCATGGACCTAATAGGATGGCTCATGATGAGACCTCCCATCCACCAACTAGACCTTGAGTTTTATTTTATCTTACGGGTCCCCTTTTCTTACTAAGAAGCCTTTTATTGTTTTCTCGGGAATACTTGGGCGAAGCATCTCAAAGTTTTTGTTTTGTATTTTAACTCTTTCCGCCTAGTTTTACCCTCTGGGCCATTAGCCCCTTCTTCCCACAAGGCAAGGTACAACCCTTCCTAGTGTGGAAAACCCAATGCTCGAACCAATGTAGGGGAAGATGAGCGTGATAATGATGAAAAGTGGTAAGTATGGAAGGAATGGACGATGAACTTTAAGAGACCCACCTAGTGGCAACTCATCCTAAAGGAGAAACAACTTACTAGGGAATTTTGTCACCCCCTAGGTATGAACAATTCAAAGAGAATAATTTCCAAGCAAACGTTATGAAATAAAGGAGAGTTCAATGCAACATATTCAATTGCTTTGAAAATGAAAGTGACACATACCATGATACCCGGACTCATTACCTCATGGAGCAAGACCTGCTGCCACTTCAGGACCAGGATGGTGGGATGGACGTTGTTGTTGTTGCTGATAGGATGCACTGAAGAAAATATGGACCCTCCAAGGCCAAGCTCAAGTCATCCATATCTCGACACTCCATGTCTAGGACCGGTGCAGCTTGAGACATGATCTCCTTAGCTATCCCTAGAATAAGGGATAACCTCTTGCTCCAACTGAGGGACATTTGCTAACCATAGAGCTCATGAGAACCTCAACATCTCTGGCATGACCTGTATCTGCTAAATCTCAACAAAATGAAACAATAATCCTCAGGGTGGTGATATCACCCCTCGCTGGTATATGATACAATGGAATTAAAGTAAGCAAGGATATACATACAAAATGAAATGAAACTACAACTATACTACACTATCATGAAATGCAGATGGTATATACAATGAATGCAAATGCCTACCTAACTTAACTCTACTTACCTATTGGTTGAATGCTAGGTGTAGTTAAATAGCCAGTGAAACCATCCTAGCAATGTCTCATAATGCATGCCTCTGTGCTTCATCATAAACCAAAACAATGACAAGTCAAGCGCAAAAATAACATGAGTTAGAAAATGTATTGTATCATCAGAAATCGTAAAGTCTAGCTCATGGAGGTGGGAGGGAGGGACAAAATTATGCCAATTCACACTCTTAGGAAAGTGCTCAATCCATCTCAGAAAGGGATCGTGAAAAATCAAAGGTTTAAAAGACCATTTCAAAGAGTCTGAAAGTTGGCTACCTTGGACGTCATCATATCCTGAGGTCTGGGAAAGGAATAGTAAGAACCAAGAGGATGACTGGCAATTTCTTAGAGGAAGGCTGGAATACTGAGATAATAAAATTCCTTTTAAGGTATTCAACCTACCCTTGGATTCTAAAAGAAGGCTCTGCCCCAGATAAAACTCAAGACAAGGGACATGTTTCCCAATTACACCCTTAATGACATATTGAGGTAAAGTAATCGAAGGGGGCCGAAGAACCTTTTCACAAGTACCCTACTTTGAGCAAGCAATGTCTTCACCTCTATCAAGATCTGAGCACAAAGGTGGTTGATAATATTCTTCATAAAATAAATCCAAGTGATCAAAGGAGTACTCATCAAAATCTTCAAGGTATGACTGAAAATCATCAGGAGAAAAAAGAACTAGGTCACCCTTGGAGATGTATGTAAATGTATCATTTCCTTGTTGCCAGCTTTCAGAATCATTAGTAACATTATATGATAGTTGTAAAGGAAACATTTGGAAATGTCCTTCCATATCATAAATGGGATCCTCATTAGAACCAATGACATCCCACTTACGTCTTCCAACATGTATGAATTCGTCAATATTATCAACAATGTCACTACCTTTATCATAACATGAAGGATTTAATGCATCCAAGGGATCCTCTAGTACTTCTTCACTTTCCAAATCATAAAAAAAAGCATCATCAAAATATTGGAAAGGGAAATAACGTACCGTGTTCACTTCTTGTTGTGCAGGAGCATCAATGGCTTGGATGACTTCATCAAATGGAAGAGGGTCCAACACATCATCCCCAAGACTCATCTCTTTGTCTTCATCAGAAAATGAAGGAGCTAGCTCTTTTAAGGGTTCCTTTACTTCTTCACCTTCTGAATCATAGAACAAATTTTCATCAAAAAACTAGAAAGGAAAATGACTCACTTCATTCTCTTCATCTTGTGTAGGAGAGATAGGATCTTGGAGAGCTTCATCAAACAAAGTAGCGGTTATTAGTGCTTCATCCTCATAATTCACTTCTGTAGTTAAAGATTTACTGCATTCTATCAAATCATGGGAAAAATATTGCTCCTCTTCAAGGGTTTAACAATTTTCATCATAAATCTCTCCTTCTATATCAGAGGATTTTTTGTATTGAGTATGGTATACATCCTTGAGATCTTCCACAATCTCAGTGGTGAATCCTTTGTTCTCTAAGGCTATGGTGAGATTTTGAAGGGAATTTTCATATGTCTGGCATTGTGGTTTGACAAACTCAATAAACTTACTGATGAGGTCTACAAAAGATGATATACCCCTATCTTCACAACAACCCTTAAACCAATCTTTTAAAAAAGATGACAGAGAAAGTATGAACAATTTTACTAGAAGATCCTCCCCTTCCCATTCTATCTCGCTTATATACTTCAAGAACTCTACAATGTGATTAATTGGGAGGCCTTCAAATCTTGGAGAGTTGTTCAACCATTTTGCATCAAAGTGACGCGGGTATCCTAAAAGTTTTTTGAAATAAATAGTCAAATACACTTTTTTCCAGGGCGCCATGATCCCATAACTTGGAAATATCACAAAATTGAGAGTAAGGCAACACCTTGGAAAATGTTAGTGGAGTATCCAGATATCCTCTTAAGGATTATCAAAGGGATGAGGGAATCACCCTCAGTGGAGTCGCCAGGTAATCTCTGTGAAAAGAATGCTTTGGATAAAGGCTTACTGAAAATGTGTCGTTGAGGAAAATTGACTTAGTGCTCCCTGACAATGGTTCCAAAATGTTATCGCATAATTTGTACTTGCCCAAAATCCCAAGGTAGGTGGGTACATAATTTTCATAACTGGGAATAACCTATCACTGTCACCTTAATAGGAGATCCCTTTCTATTTAGGAGTATGTTAAATATACCCCAGGGGAGACGTGTTGGGTGACCTGGGGGGTTTGAGAAGGATAAGGCAAGTAATCACAAGGAAACCCTTCCCCTCTCACAGATCACTCAAATCAAAGGGTTCTTTATGTCTTATAGAGATGAAGTAAATAAATAATATTGTGTACCTGCCCAGAACAAGGCAAAAAAGGGGCACTTTCCAAGTACCAAAATGATGTTAGTGCTTCATAAGATAATGAACCTTCAAAAAGTAAGCTAGCTGATATGAATTTGTAGCAATGCAACAGTTTATAACAACAATTAATATTTTGTAACTACCACAAGAATTAATCCTTGAAAGTGCTTGAAAACAACAAGAATAAATAATTGTAACCTAGTTGAATGATAAAAGCTTGTCACAGGGAAGTTTGGCAATGTCTAGCAAGCAAAATAGGTCACTTTTGCAGAGAATTTGCTGCAGTTAGATGGTTGTAGCAATATTTTGCAACAAAAACAAATTCTGATGGTCAAAAGTGAAAGAAAACACCATAGAAAGTTACACTTACCTAGCAAATTGACTAGTAATTATCACAATTGAGTTTTGAATGAGTTAAGTGCAAGATATGTAGGGAAATGTATCCAATCAACGTATGTTTGTATGGTTGTAGCCATGTTTTGTAACAAAAACAAGTTAGCAAAGGAGTTAGTCTAGTTTAGGGTTAGCAAATGTTAGTAAAAGCTTCAAGGATAAAAGTTTGAGTGTTTGTTTGATCAATCAACACTTGCAAGTGGTAGACTGGTGCCTTTCTAGGGTAATGGAGTCAATAATGGCAGCAACAAACATTAGAGGAAAAAATAGCAATGATAATGTTATGTCAAAGGGATGGAGAGCATGAGAAAGGTGTTGGTATCCCAAGGTTTCAAACATCCAACTCCTAGAGATAATTGCTAGAAAGTAACAAAGGTTAGGCCCTAGCAATTTCTCTTTTCCTTGAACAAATTGTAATAAAATATGCAATGGGAAAGGAAGTAGGGTTACTAGAGTGCTAAAATGGTAGGGATCTAGTATCTACTTTGATATGGGTGCCTTTCAAGAAATTTTAGCACATGGAAGACTATAGAGAAAAATATAGTAACATATGTCTTTCTCCTAGGGTTTCAAGCAAGCAATTTCTTAATCTTAGATATGAAACAAGTAAATTAACCATAAGAATTTATTTCAAATAAAGAAATGCAGATTTTCCACTTACTTCACCAAGAATAATCAAGCATAAACCCTAGTTGAGGATCCTCCAAATGAAAAATTTCCAAAATACACCAAGAAATGCCTCCTCCAAGAAGTACGCACCACTAGATTTCAGCCAATAACCCTTAAAGAGGGAAGAATTCCAGATCACCACTTGTGTGATGAGTCTATGATGATAAAAGGAGAGTTTTATCTCTATATTTATATAATAATTATGACCTTTAATTAATTTTAGGTCATCAAAAGGCCAACATGGCCAAATTAAATGAAAAATCTAGTTTTTACACAAACTAAAATAATTAAACCCTAAAATCATCTTTAGAGGTGACATCATGAACTTCTAGGGTGATGTTGAGCCTCATCTGCAAAACGTTGGGCCTTCCAAGCCCCTAGATCATGCCACGCTTTCCAATTAGCACGCAACTGCTTCCAAAATGTCAATCCTGGCACTGGGTGACGTCATGGCCCCCCAAAGGTCAATGTCCAGGTGGAAGAGCAAGAACCCCTAGGTCTAGGTCTCCCAAAGCGTCTTCGATGAAACGTCCTTCCTTTTCGCTAGTCCAAGTCTCTGACATCTCTCTACCCCTAGCTAGGGTCACAACATCCATCTGTGGGCTTTCAAGCCCTCAGAGGTTCGAGCTAATCATCTCCCCATATGTACCTGTCCACTGAGAATGGTCTTGCAACAACAACAAGTACGCCCTCCATGGGGTCATAAGTCACAGGGATCATAGCAATGCCAATCACATCCAATAATCAAACTACCCAAACATGTGCATCAAAGCCCGTTTTACTCAGACAAATGCTCAAAGACGTTATGCAATTTAACGAGTCAGGTTTGGAGAGGGTCTCAGGATGTCCTATTGGGATAATTATCCTCAAGTTTGGGGTGTTTCCTAGGTGAATACCATCATGTAAGTGTGTGAAATGGTGTAGGGGAAATGTTTGGGCAGAGGGTGCAGTGATAACAAGGAAATGTAGGTCTTGCCTGTGGGTGCCTCTGTAGAGGGTGAGCTGCACCTTGTCATGGATTCCATTTTTTCCTAGCCCATTCAATGCCTTTTATTCTTTGTCTTATTGCTTTTTCTTTTCAAGGGAAAATCTAGGGGACATTGTCCTCGCGTGGTGACAAGTGATGATAGCGTTACCCACAAGCACTTCACAGAAATGAGAAGACTGGCTCGTGATTAGACCCCCTTTCTTTTAGCTATGCCACCAAGAGCCACTACCCTGGTTTGGTGACCAGGTAGATGGTAGTGTCATACCGCTACATGCACATGGACCTAATAGGACGGCTCATGATGAAACCTCCCATCCACCAACTAGACCTTGAGTTTTATTTTATCTTACGGGTCCGCTTTTCTTACTGAGAATCCTTTTATTGTTTTCTCGGGAATCCCTGGGCGAAGCATCTCAAAGTTTTTGTTTTGTCTTTTAACTCTTGCCAACTACTTTTACCCTCTGGGCCTTTAGCCCCTTCTTCCCACAAGGAAAGGTACAACCCTTCCTAGTGTGGAAAACCCAATGCCCGAACCAAGGTAGGGGAATATGAGAGGGATAATGATGAAAAGTGGTAAGTATGGAAGGAATGGACGATGAACTTTCACAGACCCACCCAGTGGCAACTCATCCTAAAGGAGAAACAACTTACTCGGTAATTTTTTCACCCCCCAAGTATGAACAAGTCAAAGAGCATAATTTCCAAGCAAACGTTATGAAATAAAGGAGAGTTCAGTGCAACATTTTCAATTTCTTTGAAAATCAGAGTGACAAATACCATGATACTCGGACTCATTACGTCATGGAGTAAGACCCACTGCCACTTCAGGACCAGGCTGGTGGGATGGACGTTGTTGATGTTGATAGATAGGATGCACTGAAGAAAATATGGACCCTCCAAGGCCAAGCTCAAGTCGTCCATATCTCGACACTCCATGTCTAGGACCGGTGCGGCTTGAGACATGATCTCCTTAGTTATCCCTATAATAAGGGATAACCTCTGTCTCCAACTCAGGGACATTTTCTAACCATAGAGCTCATGAGAACCTCAACATCTCTGGCATGACCTGTATCTGCTAAATCTCAACAAAATGAAATAGTAATCCTCAGGGTGGTGATATCACCCCTCGCTGGTATATGATACAATGGAATTAAAGTAAGCAAGGATATACATACAAAATGAAATGAAACTACAACTATACTACACTATCATGAAATGCAGATGGTATATACAATGAATGAAAATGCCTACCTAACTTATCTCTACTTACCTGTTGGTTGAATGCTATGTGTAGTCAAATAACCAGTGAAACCATCCTAGCAACCTCTCATAATGCATGCCTTTGTGCTTCATCATAAACCAAAACAACGATAAGTCAAGCACAAAAATAACATGAGTTAGAATATGTATTGTATCATCAGAAATCGTAAAGTCTAGCTCATGGAGGCGAGAGGGAGTGACAAAATTATGCCAATTCACACTCTTAGGAAAGTGCTCAATCCATCTCAGAAAGGGATCGTGAAAAATCAAAGGTTCAAAAGACCGATGCAAAGAGTCTGAAAGTTGGCTACCTTGGACGTCATCATATCCTGAGGTCTAGGGAAGGAATAGTAAGAACCTAGAGGATGACTGGCAATTTCTTAGGGGAAGGCTGGAAGACTGAGATAATAAAATTCCTTTTAAGGTATTCAATCTACCCTTGGATTCTAAAAGAAGGCTCTGCCCTGGATAAAACTCAAGACAAGGGACATGTTTTTCAATTACACCCTTAATAACATAGTGAGGTAAAGTAATTGAAGGGGGTTGAAGAACCTTATCACAAGTACCCTGCTTTGGGCAAGCAATGTCTTCACCTCTATCAAGATCTGAGCAGAAAGGTGGTTGATAATATTCTTCATAAAATAAATCCAAGTGCTCAAAGGAGTACTCATCAAAATCTTCAAGGTATGACTGAAAATCATCAGGAGAAAAAAGAGCTAGGTCACCCTCGGATATGTCTGTAACTATATCATTTCCTTGTTGCCAGATTTCATAATCATTAGTAACCTCATATGATAGTTGTAAAGGAAACATTTGGAAATGTCCTTCCATATTATAAATGGGATCCTCATTATAACCAATCACATCCCACTTACGTCTTCCAACATGTATAAACTCGTCAATATTATCAACAATGTCACTACCTTTATCATAACATGAAGGATTTAATGCATCCAAGGGATCCTCTAGTACTTCTTCGCTTTCCAAATCATAAAACAAAGCATCATCAAAATCTTGGAAAGGGAAATGTATCCAATCAATGTATGTTTGTATGGTTGTAGCAATGTTTTGCAACAACAATTAGTTAGCGAAGGAGTTAGTGTAGTTTAGGGTTAGCAAATGTTAGTAAAAGCTTCGAGGATAAAAGTTTGAGTGTTTGTTTGATCAATCAACACTTGCAAGTGGTAGACTGGTGCCTTTCTAGGGTAATGGAGTCAACAATGGAAACAACAAATATTAGAGGAAAAAATAGCAATGATAATGTTATGTCAAAGGGATGTAGAGGATGAGAAAGGTGTTGGTATCCCAAGGCTTCAAACATCCAACTCCTAGAGATAATTGCTAGAAGTAACAAACATAGAAAGGCTTCAAACATCCAATGCCTCCTCCAAGAAGTGCACACCACTAGATTTCAGCCAATAACCCTTAAAGAGGGACGAATTTCAGATCACCACTTGTGTGATGAGTCTATGATGATAAAATGAGAGTTTTATCTCTATATTTATAAAATAATTATGACCTTTAATTAATTTTAGGTCATCAAAAGGTCGACATGGCCAAATTACATGCAAAATCTAGTTTTTACACAAACTAAAAGAATTAAACCCTAAAATCATCTTTAGAGGTGACATCATGCACTTCTATGGTGACGTTGAGTCTCATCTGCAAAACATTGGGCCTTTCAAGCCCCTATATGATGCTAAAGTGTCTCCGGTGAAACGTCCTTTCTTTTGCTTGGTGCAAGTCTTTGACATCTCTCTACTCCTAGATGGGGTCACAACATCCATATATGGGCTTTCATCCCCTTGGAGGTTCAATCTAATCATCTCCCCATATGTACCTGTCCACCGGGCATGGTCCTGCAGCAACAACAAGTAAGCCCTCCACGGGCTCATAAGTCAAAAGGTTCATAGCAATGTCAATCACATCCAATACTCAAATTACCCAAACATGTGCATCAAACCCCCTTTTACCTAAACAAATGCTCAAAGACGTTATGCAGTTTAACAAGTGAGGTTTTGAGAGGATCTCAGGATGTCCTATTGGGCTAATTCTCCTCAAGTTTGGGGTGTTTCCCAAGTGAAGACCAATCTAGGTCATGTAAGTGTGTGAAATGGTGTAGGAGAAATGTTTGGGCAGAGGGTGCAGTGATAACATGGAAATGTAGGTCTTGCATGTGGGTGCCTCTGTAGAGGGCGAGATGCACCTTGTCATGGATGCCAGTGTTTCCTATCCCATTCAATGCCTTTTAGTCTCTGTCTCATTGATTTTTCTTTTCAAGGGAAAAGTTGGAGGACAATTTCCTGGCGTGGTGACCAGTGGTGACAACGTTACCCACAAGCAATTCATGGTTATGAGAAGGTTGGCTCTTGATGAGACCCCCTTTCTCTTGGTTATGCCACCAAGAGCCACTACCCTAGTTTGGTGACCAGATATATGGTAGTGTCATACTGCTACATGCCCATGGACCTAATAGGTCGACTCATGATGAGACCTCCCATCCACCTACTAGACCTTGAGTTTTATTTTATCTTACAGGTCCCCTTTTCTTACTGAGAAGCCTTTTATTTTTTTCTCGGGAATCCCTGGGTGAAGCATCTCAAAGTTTTTGTTTTTTCTTTTAACTCTTGCCAGCTACTTTTACCTTCTGGGCCTTTAGCCCCTTCTTCCCATAAGGCAAGGTACAACCCTTCCTAGTGTGGAAAACCCAATGCCCAAACCAATGTAGGGGAAGATGAGAGGGATACTAATGAAAAGTGGTAAGTATGGAAGGAATGGACAATGACCTTTCATAGACCCACCCAATGGAAAATCATACTAAAGGAGAAACAACTTACTAGGGCATTCTATAACCCCCTAGGTATGAACAATTCAAAGAGAATAATTTCCAAGAAAACGTTATGAAATAAAGGAGAGTTCAGTGCAACATATTCAAATGCTTTGAAAATTAGAGTGACACATACCATGATACCTAGACTCATTACCTCATGGAGAAAGACCCACTGCCACTTCAGGACCAGGCTGGTGGGATGGACGTTGTTGTTGCTAATAGATAGGATGCATTGAAGAAAATATGGACCCTCCAGGGCCAAGCTCAAGTCATCATGCTCTTGACACTCCATGTCTAGGACCTGTTGGGCTCAAGACACGATATCCTTAGTTATCCCTAGGATAGGGGATAACAGGGCCCTAATTGTTAATAACAGTCTAGAGAACCTTTTAATATATTTCTCAGCTTTGGGGAAATAACAATTAAGTTGTGTGGTATTCTTAGCTTCCTCAATTATAAACTTTTTTATATGTCACTTCTCAACATTTGATATTCCTTGTACTTCATACTTGTGTTTCTTTAGTATCTTCTCAAATTTATGCATTACTTGGTCTATTGGATGAAAGTTTTTTGGTGGACCAAGGGAAGAAAGTTGACATTGATTAGTGGTGTCCTCAATAAAATCTGAGATCTTAATGCATGAAAACCATTCATATTCTCTTTGTCTCTAAGCTTCATGACCAAGTATGCTCCAATAACTCAAATCATGTTTGATTCATATATTTCTACTTCACTCAAAATTCTTTATATTATGTGGTTCATTGATCTGGATTATTTTCGACACAAAATGAGAGAAGAGATATAATAAATAAATGTTCAGAGATATATCATATATCCAATAATATAATAGATATTTGTCATATATATAACCATAAACACAAAGATACAGTAATACACAATTTCTATTAATGAGGGAAATGTACAAAACTGTAGAAATATAGAGTGAAAGACTCACTAGAATGGTGGAAGCCTATCTGTGAGAAGAGATGTGATGGCTACTCACATTCAAAAGAAGATCATTCTTACAATGAGGCTCCAAAGGCCTTTTTAACATAAATAAAATCCAAAACCCTAACCTCAAAAGATGAAATGCCAACAATTTTGTGGACCCTGTTTTGGGTAGTATGGTGTATCAACTTCTTGGGGGCATAACTTTGGCATACGATCTACGTTTGGGGCGCACGATAGCTGGTTGGAAAGGTATCAATGAGGAGAATCATTTTGGGGTCCCAATTAAATATTTCGATGATAAATGAGGTTCTCGATCGTGAAAAATATTCATTTAGGCCCTCAAATTGGCCGCACAATTTTAGGAACCCAAAAACTCCTAAAAATAGTAAGTTGCTAGAACACCGTTTTGAACCAGTTGGAATAGGTGGTTGGCCACCGATATCCACTTGGATCAATCCTCCCTCCTTCTGAAGAAATGGTTTGCATTGCATTGAGTTCCGGAGAGAGAGTGGGAAGTGTTTGTTGAATCTGAACCTTAGTGAGTTGCTCGCCTTGCTGGAGAAGTTGCACTGCTTGGCTTGTGGAAGGTTGTTGAGAACCTGATGTTGGAAGGGTTGGACATTTGTAACTAGTATGGATACATGAGATGACTATGTGTATAAGGAATCTTTTCACTTTGCTTCAATCTTGTTGACCTTCTTCTGCTGAATAAAGGGTGCATGGACTAAGGATGTAGTAATTATAGTGTCATTTTGTTCACCTTTTGAACAGATTGTGAAGAAGCTGAGTTTTGTAGTATGAGATACTACATTGCGGCACTGTTTAGGTGAGATAGTAGTTGGAACTACCTCTAGTATCATGTAGAGATGACCCCCCAGAGTAACAATGACACTACGAGGTCGAGACTCATAAATAACATGAAGCTTCCACATATATGGCTTGCCCAAAAGAACATCACAGACATCCAATGGGGCACCATCACATAATACCTCATCCTTGAAGGGTTGGATGCCATATGAAAATCAACACTGTTGGCTGACACAAAGATATCATCCGTGACGAAGCCACCTAATGTTGTATGGATGTGGGTGTGGTGTTGTCGACAATCCCAATTGTTTAACGACCTCTACTGAGATGAGGTTCTTCTGGTTTCCCTATCAATAATTAAATTCAATGGGGTCCCCTTCACCCACATCTGTGAATGAAAGAGGCGCTCCCCCTCTTTAGAATCTGTTGTTTCTTCTGGTTGAATTTTTGCGGTCGTTACAATAGTAGTGGGGTCTGTGTCGATAATATGTCTTGTCCCATTATTTTCTGAATCAGATTATGAAACGGGGCTCGACTCCTTTTCTTTGATCTCGGCCACCAATGATTGTTTGAGTGACATTCATCAGTGTTGTTCCAGGGGATTTTATGGAAATCACACCACTTCCCAGTGTCCTTCTTCATCTTCACGTGACCCTTCTTTTCCTGTGGCTTGGATTGGTTTCCGGGAGGCTATTTTTTAGGGCTATATTTATCATACTTTGGTTGTCGCAAATTTGTAGACCCAAACTCCCGTTTTTTTTGGTGCCTAAATTTCTGCTCAATTTTGACAGCATATCGATAGGCAGCTCCCAGTGATGAGATATCTGAGAAATCTATTTCGGTTTAGATGAACCTATGAAGAGCCCCACGATATTTCAGAACCAGATGTCACTCAGAGTATTTGATACCCAGCTTGGTGTGCAAGGTATGGGAAGTATTTTTGAACTTCGACACTGTTTGTCCCCTCTCTTGCCGCAATGTTGTTCATCTCATGTATTGGTCATCATAGTTACCAACAGGGTAACATTGTTCCTTGACCACATCCACAAAAAAATCCCAAGTGGGCTCAGCTCCATATATTCCAGACTCCTCTATGGAAATTTTCTCCCAGTAAGTTTCCAACCAATGTTTGACATGGGGGAGAGCCTTAAGGAGTGCGAAGGTGATATTTTCCTTGTCGGAAAAATTGTGAACAGAGAAAAAAACTTCTAGCAAATTTAACCATTTTTGTAGGGCATCCACATCTATCTAACCTTCAAATACGAGAATATAAAAATTGACTTGTACCTTGAAAGGAGAGGTGCTTCCAAAGTGGTTGCTTGATGAAGACATGAATGTTTTTATTGGCAGGCGTTGAAGGATGTGGGCAAAATTCTCCATCATTTCGTCCCTTTGTTGCGTGAGAGTTTGTTGAAGCAACACATTGATAGAATCTTCTGCTCCATCATTTTTCTTTTCTTCCGCCATGGAGGGTTTCTTGGGCGTGTGAGAGTGATTTTCCTCAAGAGAGACAAGCTCGAGACCCAAATTTCTATGCTCAGACCTCGTCAGGGACATGCACTGAAAAAGGACCAAGAGCAACCTGCTCTAATACCACTGATCCAGATTATTTTGGCACGAAATGAGAGCGGATATATAATACATAAATGTACAGAGATATATCAGAGATCCAATAATATAATAGATATTTATCAGAGATATAACCATAAACATGGATATACAGTAATACACAATTTCTATTAATGAGCGAAAAGTACAAAACTGTAGAAATACAGAGTGAAAGATTCGCTATAATGGTGGAAAATTATCTCTGATAGGAGATGTGATGACTAATCACATTCGCAATAATATCATTCTTACAATGAGGCTCCAAAGGCCTTTTTAACATAAGGAAAATCCAAAACCCTAACCCCGAAAGATGAAAAGCCAACAATTTTTTGGACCCCGTTTTGGGTAGTTTGGTGTATCAACTTTCCGGGGGCGTAACTTTGGCATAAACTCTCCGTTTGGGTCTCACAATAGCTCGTTGGAAAGGTATCAATGAGAAGATTCATTTTAGGGTCTTAATCAGAGCCTTTGAATATCATTAAGGTGCCAAATCACAAAAAATATTCATTTAATCCCTCAAAATGGCCCTAGAAGTTTAGGAGCCGAAAAACTACTAAAAATAGTAAGTTGCTAGAAGACTATTTTGAGCCAGTTGGAATAGGTGGGTGGCCACCGATATCCACCTGGATCATTCATATCCTCTATGTTTCTGAATTTGTTTGATGAACCGAAGTTGATCTTCTATTTTTCCTCGGTTTTCTTTCCGCATAAAAATCTCTTTATACAAAATAAACAATTGCAAGTTGGGATCCTTTAATTGAAAAGATTTGGCATAAATATCCCTTTTAACTTGTGCATTCATAACATCTTCCTCTAACACATGCTCTATAAAAATCGAAATTAAGCTCTATGCAAATTTATACTATCTTACTTGGTTTTCAAGTAATGGTATATTTTTTCTCAATGTTCTACACATTTGCAGCTTTTGATTGGGTTTTATCTAAGGTGGAATGTGTGATGAAGAGTCTAGCCAATAACATTGTTGTTAATTTTTCTCTTTTCATGTCTAATACATATTCTTCAACAATGCAGATTATTGTATTGTCAAAATAAATCCATCTTTTCCTTTAGGTTTGCTTAATAATGGTCTTCTTTCTTTTATTGGATGCAATCAACTTCAATTATGCAACATGATCAATTGGATCGAGAATGTTTTGATCCCCCTAAGACAATATATTCTCTAAGCTACTAGGAGTAGCTATTGTCCACTGCAATATCTTTTCCTTTGATATCTTTTATTTTAACTATTATTATCCACATAAAGTGAGTTCTAAAATGATCATCCACATAAAATTCTATTTTAACTAAATCTTAATCCATTCATTGTTCATTGCTAGCATAAAATAACTTTCATAGAAAGGCTTACGATAAAATTCATGTTTCAATTTAACCATCAACAATAAGATCATATAATATAAACAAGTGCCACTACAGTGGCGATGTCCCTGCCGAGAATTTCTTTGTAGGTTGATTTGAACAGAAACAATCGAGAAGTTCTTTGCAAATTGATTTGAATATAAAAAAAAATTACACTTATGTACATGTCTACAGTTGTGGTAAAGAGAGAACAAAAGATGGTTAATAAGCTCTAACCCACCCATCGGAATACATGATGAATGTGCCATGCAGAATCAATGAATTAATTCATTGAAATCGGATTGACTAAATCAAAGGAGAATAGACTGATTGAATGAGATGTTGAACTGTCTCAATGATTTTCCTACCAATCCCACATGCTTGAAGTTTACTAGGATACACTCATATTTTCCTACCAAGCCACCCTCCTAAAGTTTATGATCCAAATGATTTTCAACACGAGATGAGAGCGGAGATATAACAAAGAAATATATAGAGCTATCTCGGATATAAAATAATATAACATAAATGTATTGGAGATGCAACCATAAACACAGAGATACAATAATACACAATGTCTATTAATGAGCGAAAATGTACAGAGACTGTAAAATTATAGAGTGAAATACTTGCTACAATGGTTGCAGCGTATCTCTGAGAAGAGATGTGATGGCTACTCATATTTGTAAGAAGATGATTGTTACAATGAGGCTCCAAAGGCCTTTTTAACATAAGTAAAATCCAAAATCCTAACCCCGGAAGATGAAAAGCCAAAAGGTTTAGGGTTTAGGGTTTACAATGAGGGATAGTTGATACATCAACTTCCCGAGGCGTAACTTTTGCATACGATCTTTGTTTGGGCCACTCGATACACCGTTGGAAAGGTCTAACTGAGAAGAAAAACTTTTGAATGGCCCAGACTAGTGCCTTTGGCAATCTCCTATGCCCCTAATCCCCAAAAAATATCGTTTAGGGCCTCAAAACGACCCCGAAAGTTTGGGACCCGAAAAAATACCAAGGTAGAAAACTGTTTTTCGAGCCAATGGGTTTAGGTGGGTGGGAACTGATATCCACCTGGATCAATCCTCATTCCTTAGGAAGCAATGGTCTCCATTGCATCGAGTTCCCAGGGGATAGAGGGAAGCGTTTGTTGAATCTAAACCTTGCTAAACTATTTGCCTTGCTAGAGAAGTTGCGCTACTTAGCTTGTTGAAGGATTTCACAAACCTATGGCTGGAAGGGTTGGGCCTTTTTAACTAGTCTGGCTACATGAGATGACTATGTGCAGAAGGAATCCTTGCGCTTTTCTTTAATCTTGTCAACCTGCTTTTCCCGAACAAAACATGCTTGGACCGAGGCTGCATTAGTTGCGGTGTTCTTTTGTTCACCGTTTGAATAGAATATGAAGAAGCTGAATTTTGTAGTATGAAATACTACCTTGCGACACTGTTTAGGTATGAAAGTAGTCGATATTACCTCCGGTATTCTGTAGAGATTACCCCCTAGAGTCAATGACACTATGGGGTTGGGACTCATAAATAGTAAGGCGCTTCCACATATATGACTAGCCCAAGAGAACATCACAGACATCCAATGGGGAAACATCATATAATAACTCATCCTTGAAGGGTTGGATGGTCTATGACAATCGACATTATTGGTTGACATGAAGATCTCGTCCCTGGTGAAGCCACCCGATGTTGTATGGCTGTGGGTGTGGTGTTGTCGACAATCCCAACTATTTGATGACCTCTACTGAGATGAGGTTCTTATTGATTCCACTATCAACAATAAAATGCAGTGGGGTCCCCTTCACCCACATTTGTGAATTAAAAAGGCACTCCCCTTCTTCAAGATCCGTTGGTTCTTCTAGTTGAATTGTTGTGGTCATGACAATAGCAATGGGATTTGCGTCGATGATCTGCTTTCTATTAATATTTTCTGAATCAGGTTTTGGCTCCTTGTCTTTGATCTCGGCCACCAATGACTATTTTAAGAGACATTCATCGGTGTTCTGCCAGGGGATTTTGTGGAAATCACACCATTTTTCGGTGTCCTTCTTCGTCTTTCCGTGACCCTTATTTACATGTGGCTTTGACTAGTTTTTCAGGAGAATGTTTGTTAGGGTCGTCTTTATCATACTTTTTTGTTGCGGATTTGCAAACCTGAAATCCCACTTGTTATGGTGCTTAAATTTCTGCTCGATTTTAACAACGCATCGATAAGCAACACCGAGTGATGAGATGTCCAAAAAATCCATTTCAGTTTGGATGTATATGTGTAGAGCTCCACGGTATTTCAGAACCAAATGTCGCTCAGAGTCTTTGATACCCAGCTTGGTGTGCAAGGTATGGAAGGTATCAGTGAACTCCTACATTGCTTGGCCCCTCTCTTTCCGCAGTGTGGTCCATCTCATGTACTAGTCCTCAAATTTGCCAACAGGGTAATACTATTCCTTTACCACATCCACAAAAAAATCCCAAGTGGGATCGACTCCATATATTTCAGACTCCTCTATGGAAATTTTCTCCTATTAATTTTCCCACCAATGTTTGACATGGGGGAGAGCCTTAAGGAGTGTGAAGGTGATATTTTCTGTGTTGGAGAAATTATGAACAGAGAAATAACCTTCTAGCAGATTTAACCATTTTTCTAGGGCATCCACATATATCTGTCCTTCAAATATGGGAATATCAAAATTAACTTGTACCTTGAAAGGTGAGGTGCCTCCAAAGTGCTCGCTTGATGAAGATTCTCCTATTGTTATCAACAGGTGTTGAAGGATGTGGGTTAAATTTTCCATCATTTTGTCCCTCTGTCACGTGAGAGCTTGCTCAAGCAACATATTAATATAATCGTTTGCTCTGTCGTTTTTCTTTTCTTCCACCATGGAAGGTTTCTTGGGTGTGTGAGAGCGATTATCCTCAAGAGAGACAAGATCGAAACCCAAATTGCTATACTCAGACCTTGTCGGGGACATGCACTTAAAAACCATCAAGAGCAGCCTGCTCTGATACCACTGATCCAAATTATTTTTGACACGAAATGAGAGAGGATATATAAAAAATAAATATATAAAGATATCTCAGATATCCCATAATATAACATAAATGTATCATATATGCAACTGTAAACACATAGATACAATAATACACAATTTCTATTGATGAGCGAAAATGTACAGAGACTGTAAAATTACAGAGTGAAAGACTCGCTAGAATGGTGGCAGCTTATCTCTGAGAAGAGATGTGACGACTACTCACATTCGCAAGAAGATGATTTTTACAATGAGGCTCCAAAGGCCTTTTAAACATAATTAAAATCCAAAACCCTAACCCCGGAAGGTGAAAATCCAAAAGGTTTGCGGGCCCCGATGGGGGTAGTTTATACGTCAACTTCCCAGTGGCGTCAATTTTGCATACGATCTCTATTTGGGGAGCTCGATACACCATTGGAAAGCTCTAACTGAGAAGAATGACTTTTGACTAGTCCAAGCTAATGCCTTGAACATTTTATTGCGCCCCAATCCCCAAAAAACATCATTTAGGGCCTCAAAAAGACCCCAGAAATTTGGGATCGAAAAAAACTACTGAAAAACTACCAAGCTGGAAAACTGTTTTTCGAGGCAGTGGGATAGGTGGGTGGCCATCGATATCCACTTGGATCAGTTTACTAGGATACACTCCTAGAATTCCTCTTATTCACTTATTCTACCTACCTGGAGTTAACGGTACTCTTTATACTCCACTTCGTCTATCTTACACAACTAAGTCAAATGAAATTATAATGAGCGAAACGAAATAAGTTGTCTATCATGTATGTTCTCTCTCTTATATCTCCAGCTACTTATATATTGGATAAGAGGAATTACTGGTGCTTTCTTTCAATAAAGAAATAGACTCTAAATATGCATGTGACATGAAGCTTATGCCAGACCCCAGATGTGAAGTTGCTGCCAGACTCCAATCGAAAGTTTATAGATTCTATCACAACAAGCAGAAAAAGAAAGAATTGATTTATGACTCGTGTTCTTCTAGTGTACATCCAAATTATTATGTCCCACTTGTTTGCATACATATAGCGAAGGAATAAAAGCTCAAATGTTGCCATATACTTTCTCAAACCAACCTGAAAAATTCTATAAGGACTAAAGGAAGAACCTCTACCGCCCATATAGAGTGGGGATTTTGAGTTAAGGAGGAGGGAGTTGTTGTAAAAAACAAAAAAAAATTGTTTCATGAATGGAAGAAGAGAAACCAATGGAACATTGTTTCGTAATGACAATGCTTCTCTTGAAATACATAAAGCAAACACTTTTCATAACTTTCATTATATTTATGTTCAAGGTTTTTTTCCATTATATTTTTATTTATGTTCAAAGGTTTTTTAATGAAAAAAGTATTCCTCTAAAAACTTTGAAAATATCTTCCCAAGATTTATTTGTACCTTTAAAAATCTATATATAGAATCAATGTGAATGGTATTTATTTGATTTGTGTTTTTGAAGTAGAATGAGAATAAGATCATCAACTTAAATATTATGACAAGTACATAAGCATCAAATAAGCATCTATTTTTTTTTTTGCATGAAACAATTTTCTCCCTATTCTAAACAAGATACATATTCTTGTATAAATAGAACCTATAAAATGCTCAATAAAACTGAGTAAATAAACCATAGTATTAGGACATAGGGAACAATCAATAAACAATTAGTTGTGTTATCGCACAATTTTTACTTTGATCAAATGAAAGGGTAATGAAGAGAAAATTGGTGTATCTTGAGATTATCCTATCACTGTCACCTCAATAGGATTCCTCTTTCTCTTTAGGGTTGAAGGCCCATGGGAGGCGTCCTCGGTGACCTGGGGGTTTGAGAAGTCAAGGTCAAGATGGATATTAAAAGGTCCCCTTTCACAAGTCACCACTGATCAGAAAGTCCTGGGGTTATAACTAATGAAGTGATGAAATATCAAGGTGTACTTGCCTGAAACAAAACAATAAGAAACTATATATTTTGCAAGTACAACTTACTTGTAAGCACTTCATAAAACCACAGATTTTCTCAATAAAAGAAATTGGCTGATAATAATGAAGTAAACAAAAAATTATAACAACAATAATTATAAGACAATAGTTCACAATAAGTTCCTTGAAACAGCTTCAAAATGACTAAGAATAATCAATCATCAATACCATAATACTAGCATTTATCATAAGCAAACAAAGCAATGCATTAATCAAACTTTTCAATTGCTTTTAGAAGCTTTTAATGAGGCAAAGTATGGTTGTATCTTACTTTAGTAACAAAAACAGTAAGGTTAGTAGGTTAGGATATTCTAATGTTAGAAGTTGTTAGTGGAAAGCTTAGAGTGTAAGTTTTGATGGTTGCTTTGATCAATCACTCAATAAGAAGTCTTTAGACGAGTGCATTTAGGGTAAATGGAGTCAATTAAGTGGCAGCAAATGTTGAAGGGAAATGATAATAGGAGAGCCAAAGACAAGAGAGATTAGTAGTTGAAGTGTTGGTAAGCCAAGGCTTCAACTACTTAACCCTAGGGGAAAATTGCTACCAAGGTGTAGGTAACCCTAGGCCTTAGCAAATTTTCCTCCCTCTTTAACTCAATGATGAAGCAAATGATGGATAAGATGAAGCAACAAATACTAGGGTGTTGCAAAGGCAAGGCCCTAGCAAAGGCTTCAAGAAAATCGGCTTCTTGGCAAGATATAGTAGGTGAAGGCTTTTAGAGCTAGGACAATAACATGTGGTAGATTTCCTAGGGTTTTAAACAGGCAATTTCATAATCTTAATGTAAATGCAAGATAAACATAACCATAACCATTCAATTAAGAAGAATTGCAGAAATGTTACTTACATACATCAAGATTCATCAAGAAAAACACTAGTTGAACACTTCTACCAAGAAACTCTCCAAAATACTCCAAACTTTAGCTTTCCTCAACAAGTGCGCCTAAAATTTCAGCCAAGTAACCCTAGATAGGGTGAAAATATCAGACCTCACTAAGTGTGAGTGAAAGATGATGAAAAATACAAGGGCTAAAACCCTTATTTATACAATATCAATGACCAGAATTAGGTCAAAAAGGCCGACATGGCTAGTTACATGTAATATCTAGTTTTTACATTAGATGACATAATAAAACCCTAAATCAAGATGAAAGGAAGACGTCATGCCCTTTTAGGGTGAAATTAGGCCTTCTTAGGGCAATGTTGGCCTCCATGAGCAAAACGTTAGGCCTCCTTGGGCCTCTGGATCCTGCCATACATGCCACTTGGCACACAACTGCCTCCAAAATATCCAAAATGATGGGTGACATCATGGGTCACATGGGTGATGTCATGGGCCTTCCAAGGCCTACATCATGGTGAGAAGGGAAAGACCCCCCTGGGTCCATGCCTCCCAAGTTGTCCCTGGTGGAATGTCCTCCTCTCTCTCCTATGCAAACCTCTGATCTGTCTTTGCCCCTGGCTGGGGTCTCAATATCCATCTGGTGGGATTTTAGCCCTATGGAGGTCCGAACTAATCATCTCTCCATGTGTACTTGTCCATTGGGTGTGGCCCTGCAAAATCAATAAGTAAATTTTTCCAAGACCATTCATGCCTTTTATCTTTTATTCTTATTGCTTTTTCTTTCAAAAGACTAGTTAGGGGACACTGCCCTGGCGTGGTGACCAGTGGTGACAATGTTACCCACAATCATTTCACGGAAATGAGAAGGTTGGCTTGTGATAAGACCCCCTTTCTCTTGGCTATGCCACCAAGAGACACTACCTTGGCGTGGTGACCAGCTGAATGGTAGTGTAATACCGCTACATGCCCATGGACCTAATAAGTTGGCTTGTGATGAGACCTCCTATCCTCCAAATAGGTCTTGATTTTGCTATTTTTTTTACAGGTCCCTTTGTTTCTTGCCGAGAAGCCTTTTATTTTTTTCTCGGGGATCCCTGGGCAAAGCATCTGATGGTTTCATTCTTTTGGCTTTTAACTTTTTCAGGCTACTTTTACCTTTTGGGCCTTTATCCCCTTCTTCCCACAAGGTAAGGTACAACCCTTTGTTAGCTTGGAAAACCCAATGCCCAGACCAGTGTATGGGATGGATCAGAGGGAAATATATGAAAAGAGGTAAGTATGGTGGGAACGGACGATGACCTTTCATGAACCCCCCAGTGGCAACTCAAACCCTTTGGGAACTAGCTTATTAGGTCAGCTTGTCATTCCTGACAGGTGTGGTCAGGTGGAAAGGCATAAGGTCCAAGCATGCGTTAGAACTAAAAATAATTAAATGCACATATTCAAATGTTTTGAGAATCAGAGTGACACATACCATGATACCTAGAATCATTACCTCGTGGAGAAAGACCCACTGTTGCTGAAGTACCAGGCCGATGGGATGGACGTTGTTGCTACTGACAAGGTGGAGGTTCTGAAGAAGAAAAGGATGGGCCCTCCAGGGCCAGGCTCAAGTTGATCTAGTTCTCAGTACTCCATGTCTAGGACCTGTGGGCTTCGAGACATAATCTCCTTAGTTATCCCTGGACTAGGGGATAACATCTGGCTCCAACTCGGGGACATGTGCTCACCATAGAGTGCATGAGAACCTCAACATCTCTGGCATAACCTATGACCTGGTTGATCTTAACATAAGATTATTTATAATTATTTGGGGTGGTGATATCACCCTTGGCTCATATACATATATAGTACAGAAAATGAAAGCAAGCATATATACTAATGGAAATACAAACTATTCTAGCATGAAATGAAAATGGTATATACAATGAATGCAAATTCCTACCTACTTATCTGTAATTACCTGTGAAGTCCATTCTTTGCCCCTTGATGGGGTTTGAGGAGATGCCCGCTAACTGGTAATGGGCGCCTTGTTGCTTCCAACGCAGATAAATAGTACGCATCATTGACTGACTTTCTTCCAACTCTGAAGGGTCCAAGCCAAAATTGTGCGCTTCCTTTGACATTAGTAAGCTCTCCCTTCTTTGTGTCCCACATCCATACTGTGTCTCCCTCTTTGTAATCCCTGGTTCTGAACTTGGTTGTTTCTTGAACAACCTTGGTGTATTGTCTTGAGGGAGGAGGGTGAGACTCTATTGTGAAAAATTCTTGGTGGGACAGCTGGATCAATACACTATCTTCTCCTTTCTTTAATAACCTGACAACCCAAACTTCCTTGTCTTTATATTTGTTGAGGAGTTGTTGATAATCCTCCTTCTTTGGCCATTGTATCTGATCAAAGTCTTCTCTTGTAGCAAAAGGCATGTCATCAAGAGAATATTCAGGAAGACTTTCTATGATTGGCTCATGTGCTTCGTTAGCTTCAATGTGGTCACTAATTTCTTGCACATGGATTTTGGTCATTGGCACATTAGGGAGACGACTCATTGTTCCATCATTCATAGGCACATTGATATAAGTGAGGTCCATCTCTAGAGTGCCTCCCAACATTGCAATAACTTTTCTAGACTACAACATTCCCCACACATTTGGGACATCTACTACTACAATGTTTATATTGATCACTCTCTCGGGGTACCTTCCAAGGCATACTTCCACATTCTCAATTACCCCATGTGTGGGTATGGTTCTAGACTCAAAGCCACACACATTCTTGTAAGGTCGTGTGACTTTTAGGCCCAATTGTTCCATGAACTTTAGAGACATCATTTTGGCACCTGCCCCTGAATCCAACATATAGTTGTTAAGGCACTTGTTATTCATCAATAAGGTCCTGAAGAAAGGCAGGTGTTCATCATACTGGACCCTAAAGTGATTGACTTGTAGCATAATAGGAGGGTCCATTGATCCATCTGATCCTTTGAAAAAATGATCAAATCTTTCTTTGACAAATGGTACCTTGACGACTTCTCTCAAGGGGATGGTCACATGCACCTTGGCTAATGCCCCTTCAAAGTCAAAGTTTAAGTCCACTCTTTCAGTCTTGGGAGGATTCTTAGGAAGGAGAATGGTCATGGGTGGAGGCCTTGTTTGGGATGYTGCAGGACTAGTAGAGAGAGGTTGGTTCAATTTCTTTTGTCTAGTATACACTTGGAATTCTTGTTTCTTCAACTTTTCTCTTGATTCTTTGTCAAGGTTATTTATCACGTCCATCCTAGCCTTCCTCGTTGCTTCCTTTATGCCCTCTTGATGTTCCTCGGGGGTAATATTAAGGCATATTTGAGGATCCTCTATGATATAGTCCATTATGTTCACTTGGTCATGGCCTCCATTTTTGTAAGGACATTCATTTTCCCAGTGTGACTCACCACATTGCAATACTTCACAATAATTGCCTTGAAACAACTTCAAAATGACTAAGAATAATCAATCATCAATACCATAATACTAGCATTTATCAGAAGCAAACAAAGAAATGCATTAATCAACCTTTTCAATTGCTTTTGGAAGCTTTTAATGCTGCAAAGTATGGTTGTAGCTTACTTTAGTAACACCAACAATAAGGTTAGTAGGTTAGGCTATTCTAATGTTAGAAGTAGTTAGTGGAAAGATTAGAGTGTAATTTTTGATGGTCGCTTTGATCAATCATTCAATATGAAGTGTTTAGACTAATTCCTTTAGGGTAAATAGAGTCAATTAAGTGGCAACAAATGTTGAAGGGAAATGATAATAGGATAGCCAAAGACAAGAGAGATTAGTAGTTGAAGTGTTGGTAATCCAAGGCTTCAACTACTAAACCCTAGGGGAAAATTGCCACCAAGGTGTAGATAACCCTAGGCCTTAGCAATTTTTCCTCCTTCTTTAACTCAATGATGAAGCAAATGACGGCTAAGATGAAGCAACAAATACTAGGGTGTTGCAAAGGCAAGGCCCTAGCAAAGACTTCAAGAAAATAGACTTCTTGGAAATATATAGTAGGTGAAGGCTTTTAGAGCTAGGACAATAACATGTGCTAGACCTCCTAGGGTTTTAAACAAGAAATTCCATAATATTAATGTAAATGCAATATAAACAGAACCATTCAATTAAGAAGAATTGCAGAAATCTTACTTACATACATCAAGAATCTTCAAGCAAAACCCTAGTTGAACACTTCCACCAAGAAACTTGCCAAAATACTAAAAAATTTAGCCTTCCTCAACAAGTGTGCCTAAAATTTCAGCCAAGTAACCCTATATAGGGCACAAATTTCAGACCTCACTAAGTGTGAGTGAAAGATGATGAAAAATACAAGGGATAAAACCCTTATTTATACAATATCAATGACCAGAATTAGGTCAAAAAGGTCGACATGGCCAGTTACATGTAATATCCAGTTTTTACATTAAATGACATAATAAAACCCTAAATCAAGTTGAAAGGATGACATCATGCCCTTTTATGGTGATTTTAGTCTTTCTTAGGGAAACGTTGGCCTCCAAGAGAAAAACGTTAGGCCTCCTTGGGCTTTTGGATCCTGCCATGCGTGCCACTTGGCACACAACTGCCTCCAAAGTGTCCAAAACGTTGGGTGACGTCATAGGTCACATGGGTGATGTCATGGGCCTTCCAAGGCCTACATCATGGTGAGAAGGGAAATACCCCCCTTGGTCTAGGCTTTCCAGGTTGACCCTGGTGGAATGTCCTCGTCTTTCTCCGGTGAAAACCTCTGAGCTGTCTCTGCCCCTGGCTGGGGTCTCAGCATCCATCTGGTGGGATTTTATCCCTATGGAGGTCCGAAGTAATCATCTTCCCATGTGTACCTATCCATCGGGTGTGGCCCTAAAACATCAACAAGTACTCCCTTCATGGGCTCATAAGTCACAGGGATCATAGCAATGTCAATCACATCTAATACTCAAGTTATTTAAACATGTGCATGAAACCCTCTTTCCCAGATAAGTGCTCAAAGAAGTTATGCTATTCTGCAAGCCAGGTTTGGAGGGTATGCTAGGATTTCCTATTGGGCTAGTGCTCATTGGATGTGAGATGTTTCCAGGTGAAGACAAATCCAAGCCATGTAAGTGGATGAGGTGGTAAGGGATGTCTAGGCAATGGGTGCAGTGATGACAGGGGAATGTATGGCTTACCTATGGGTGCCTCTGAAGAGGGTGAGCTACACCTTGTCATGGATGCAAATGTTTCCAAGCCCATTTATGCCTTTTATATTTTATTGTTATTGCTTTTTATTTCAAGAGACTAGTTAGGGGTCATTGCCTTGATGTGGTGACAAGTGGTGACAATGTTACCCACAAGCATTTCACAGAAATGGGAAGGTTGGCTCGTGATGAGATTCCCTTTCTCTTTGTTATGCCACCAAGAGCCACTTCCCTAGCGTGGTGACCAGCTGAATGGTAGTGTTATACCGATACATGCCCATGGACCTAATAGGTTGGCTTGTGATGAGACCCCCTATCCTCCAACTAGGTGTTGATTTTTTTATTTTTTTTACAGGTCCCTCAGTTCCTTGTTGAGAAGCCTTTTATTTATTTCTCGGGGATCCCTGGGCAAAGCATCTCAAGGTTTCATTCTTTTGGCTTTTATCTTTTGCCAACTAATTTTAACCTCTGGGCATTTAGCCCCTTCTTCCCACAAGGTAATTTACAACCCTTTGCTAGCTTGGAAAACCTAATGCTCGGACCGGTGTATGGGATGGATGAGAGGGAAAAACAAGAAAAGTTGTAATTATGGTGGGAATAGATGATGACCTTTCATGAACCACCTAGTGGAAACTCAAACCCTATGGGGACCAACTTACTAGGGCATCCTGTCATTCCCCCTAGGTGTGGTCAAGTGGAAAGGCATAAGGTCCAAGCACACGTTAGAAGTAAAAGGAATTAAATGCACATATTAAAGTGTTTTGAGAATAAGAGTGACACATACCATGATACCTGGACTCATTACCTCATGGAGCAAGACCCACTACTGTTGAAGGACCAAGCTGATGGGATGGATGTTGTTTCCACTGACAAGGTGGAAGCGTTGAAGAAGAAAAGGATGTGCCCTCCAGGGCCAGGCTCAAGTCGATCTGGGTCTCGGTACTCCATGTCTAGGACCTGTGGGCCTCGAGACATAATCTCCTTAGTTATCCGTGGGCTAGGAGATAACAAGTTGATTTCAAAGTTGAAATCAAAAATTTTTTTAGAGAGATTCATGCAATTAGTTGATTTCAAAGCTGAAATAAAAATAATTTTTAGAGAAATTCATGCAATTTTTTAAGTATATAATCATTTAGAATTTCAGTGTCAAAACATTCAGAATACACAAGAGCTTGAAGCTTCCATCAATAAAAATGGAATGGACCTGGGCAATGAAGTCTTCATTGGTACTATTGGGTTAATGTTGATTGTATTGAAAAAAGAGAGGAAATAATTATTAAAATCAATTAAAAAAATGAAAATTGGAGATTTAGAAGTTATGGCAACGATTATATTTTTGTTCAAGTATTTTTTCCATTATATTTCTATTTATGTTCAAATGTTTTTTAATGAAAAAGTATTCTTCCCAATACTTTGAAAATATCGGCTCACACTTTATTTGTCCCTTTAAAATATATATATATATATATATATATATATATAGATATATATATAGATAGATAGATAGATAGATAGATAGATAGATAGAGAGAGAGAGAGAGAGAGAGAGAGAGAGAGAGAGAGAGAGAGAGAGAGAGAGAGAGAGAGAGAGAGAGGATGTAATTTTCCAAACCATTAATATGTACATTGAATAATTTATATGTAAATGTTGTCATGGTAAAAATCTGGTATGCTAAGCAACTCCAACGTTCAACTGTAGAGTACACAAACATGAGCATGCAAAATAGAATCAACGGATTGATACCATACTGAACAATGAACCGAACTATGGAATCTGGAAGAAAATTTGCAAGCTATTTCTCAAGACATTTAAATCATATTCAACTGTAGAGTGTATTCATTCTTACATTAAACACATATAGTTTGTAGTCATATTCATTCTACATTTAGATTTAGAAAACAACAATACTTGTTACAATCTAATTAATGCCAATATTTAATACCAATAACCAATTTGTTTACGAGCATTCAATTTCTTGCTTGTTCTGTATACTCAATACTATATCTACTCTGTAATTTCTACCTTCTTTGACTTTATTATATTCACCATCATGGAGATGGAGACCATATATCACTTATCCAATGATTAGAGCTGAGCCTTCATATAAGAAGAGGACCAAATTACAAAATGTACTTCATTTTTTTTGGTATAGTCAAAGTTAGCAATCAAACCTAGTTCGAGATATAAGGAAAGTAAATATCTATACAAGTGTCTAACCCATGCACCTACAACTTGAGTGTATCTAACACATGTCATATAATTTCTTCAGTTTTTCTCTGCAGCTTTGTAATATAAAAAATTAAAAGTCTTATGACATAGAATATGCCACATCTCTCATCTCCAACTCTCTTACATGCTAGTATTCTATGAATACGCCACGTCTTTCGACTCTCTCTCATGAGTACGCCATCGTATATGATCCTTTCATATCATATTTTTCTTCTTCCAATGTCTCTGGTTTTTCTTTCAACCCCTTTTTTTCACCATGGAAAGTTGTATCTAGTTTGGAATGGATAACCAAACCCCCGTGTATTTTTGTAATACCCCTAGGCTAAACCCAAATTGTAATGTAAATGTAAATGTACATATGGTATGGTGATTGAGTACATTTTGGGCTAGAGTGCCTTTGTATATATGTTTTGAAGTTAGATTGTCTGTGTGTCTATTAGGATGGAGAGCCTGGATGCTAAAAGGCTAGTGAACATATCTTTGTAAAATGTAATCACACTCATATATTAATGAAAATATATCACAGTTGTAGACCAACCAGACAGAAAGAGTAT
>ML777381.1:232395-253917 GCA_009831015.1 Picea engelmannii | reverse complement strand
GGGGCCCATGTAGTTCCCAACATGACAAATTTCAAGTTGGGAACATGCACATATATTTGGGGAATTTAGTTCATTTTTCCATCATTCCATCATCATTCACTCATTATTCCATCACTCTCTCCCAACCTATGTACACACTTGAAAACCATCATCCATACCCACAATTGGGGAAAACTTTGAAGCAGTCTCTCGGTAAATTGAGATGAAGAGGCAGGTTGTCAGGACTGTGAAAATTCTCTCCAATTCAGAGAACTGCTGGGAATTGTTTCCCCAAGGTGACAAGATATAGCTACAGGGATATGAGACTTCATGTTCATCCGATTGTTGAAGCCCTATAAGGGAAGTGAGGTAGCCGAAGTATTGTTGAGAAAAGAAGGGGCATACTTCCTGGTGTGGGAGAGGAATGTGGGGGATGAGGGATTGTGGGTTGTCTTTTAGAGTTGGCACCTTAGTCTGAGTATTTTGGTTGTTGACATACCTGATCTTGGCTTAGGATTCCTTTTCTTTGGTGGAGTTTTATCCCCAGCATGGGGGTGACTTGCTGCTGAGAGTTTATGAGCAACAGAGTCTATGGCTGGGAGGAAACTCTAAGGTCTGCAGGCAATTGGTGAATTTTTACAAAATATAAGTGTATTTTATGTGTTTGATTCAAATGATATGTTATTCTTTATGTATTTTTTATTATGTTTTTTTCCTGTATATGTTGGATGTATATATTTGTCATTATTCTGCATGATTTAGTGCATTTGTAAAGCGTTTTAGTGAACTAAATTGGTATCAAAGTTGAAATTTTGGTGTGGCATAGCCCAATAGGGGGTTGGGGATGTTACAACGTGGTATTAGAGCTCCAATTTTGACACTCAACATGCATGGTCCAATTAGTAGAGCGTAGAATTGAAAATTGTAGAGTATGCAAGAAAATTGTTTGACAGAATGTGAGAGAGAGTATGTCTGCAATTTGCTCGATAAAATTATTGCAGTGAAATTGAGGGAATTTCACGAGAAATTAAAGGAATTGAGCCCATGATAAAAATTCCCCAAATATTAATCATATTTTGAGTAGATTTGGACCTGTAGATGGCCGAATTTGGAGGTTACAGAGCGACCATGGCACCCATGAAGAAATTGGACAAAAGCCCTGATTTCTGCGACATAAATTCGAAGGAATTCGACAAGAAAGGGTCGAACTTCGTGGGTAGAGGTCGAATTAATATAGTCAGGCCAAAATTGATTATATGAATCTTATTACCATAGCTTCGATGATGGCTTGAAAAATAAAATTTGAATTTATGTATTCTGGGCGTTTTTGGAAAATTTGAAAATTCGGAAAATTGGGTATTTTTCGTATGCTGATGTCAGCATGACATGGGGGAAATGCGTTAGCTGATGTGGAAAAGAGGTGACATGTACTATCATGGTGGAAACAATGGAAGGCAACAAGATGATAAGTGGTAGGTGAGGTGGAGCCACGGTGGCATGCACTCACCTATTTGGTGGAGCCATGAGCCAGGACCCATAATGCGGGGGTGGGGGAGAATCCACCACAGGTCGACATGTCATCGACAAAAAAATCATCAGTTTCTTTTGTGTCACCCCCCTTTATTAAAGATCAACATTTTAGGTGGGGCATGATACGATGGTGACCATTGATTACCGTTGACACCCCTCGATCACCCTTCATCCGATCAAACAGACGTGCAACTTGATCCACCAAAGAAAATGGGTGCAGGATGGGACCCACCCATCCATGCAACCCAATAAAAATATTCCATGTAGGAAACCAAGGCCTATGGGACCTAAAGGTGTGTGTGTGTGTGTGTGTGTGTGTGTGTGTGTGTGTGTGTGTGTGTGTGTTGTGGAGGTAAGGAAGGAATAAATAAAGAGGGGAGAGGAAGATGGGGTTGACAGGGAAAAGTCAAGTGGGCAAGGGGATGACATGTAGTTCTTTTGAGGGTGTCGTGTGGACCAAGATGCCACGACAACATCCCGGTCATCCAGATTAAAATAATTTTTGTAGAAATTAATAAAAAATATTGGAAAATTGCAGTGATTTCTAGGTCATGTTTTTGCGAGCCATTTTCGAAGGCCTAAATGACATTTTTGAGAAGCTTAAATCGTATGAAAGTGTATGTTCTCATAGGACATATAGATTTTGCATCTAAAATAATAGATCTAAGAGATATCTTTCTAACGGTATAAATCATTCATTAAACGAAGCTAATATGAGGGAGTTACATGCCAAAAAGTGGAGGGTAATTTTTGTATACCAGTTCACTTTGAGGGCCATAACTTCCTGCTCCAGAATCGGATTTGGGCACAGGAGTAGCCCAAAAAAATATCTTGAGACATAGAAGACATCCATGAAGCTAAATTGAAATTATAAATATCTAAAAATGAATAAGAGGACATAGAATCCAGCTGTAGCATTCAGGGATAAAATATAAATTGGCATGAAACTTCAACAGGCTGTATCTAGTAGCCTGAAGCTCAAATGAATGTAAAAATTGCACCTAGTTGTAGGGTGAGTAGAAGGAATAAATGGGTAATAATGAAATGGCCATAAAATTTTGGTCATAACTCGGAATTGAGAGAGAATGTAGTCATTGGAAAGCTATTGGACTAAGGAGTCCAGTTATTCACCCAAAACTATGAATTGAATTGTATAATTCATAGGAAGACAAAAATATTATTTATGGTGTATTTACTAGGTAGAATGGAGCATAATATTTATAGTTTTGTTAAATTATTTAGTCTAACAAATCTTATTGATTTCACATTATGGAAGAGTTAAAGGAAAATACATCATAACAAGATCAACATAGAGATCATAGGCATGGAATATGCGTAGAGGAATTACTACCATGAAGATGAGGTCAAAGGGTTGTATGCTAGCATGGGTAATGAAGGGACATAATCCAATGGGCATAGAGAAGGAAAAAAGGAGAGCATGAACTTGGTGGAGACCATTAAGAGCCTACAAAAAGATGTCCAAAGTTATAAAGTTGATCATGAGAGGCTTATGAAAGCCAAGGAGTAGCAAGATGGATTTAACATCAAGTTGCTACAGAGCTTGGACAAAATAGAGAAGAAAATGGATAAAGAGACAGAGTCAAGCAATTCAAGGAGTCACAGGTCTCATGATAAAATAAGAGAAACAAAGAGTGTTGATAGGCATCATCACCACTCACCAAGTAATTCAGTTAGGAGAGAACACGGTAGTTCAAGTCCATATTTTGTCAGAAAGAATAAAAAGAGGTACGGGGTAGATGAGATACAAGGAGAAATGAATAAGATCAAGCCTCTTACTTTTGATGGTGAGAAAAAGAAAGATGAGGATGCAAAGACTTGGATGTTGGGTATGAGGGATTACTTTCAGTTTCATAATTACTCCTCATAGGTAGAAGGGATAATTGCAATATACCAACTCAAGGGAAAGGAATCAATGTGGTGGGAGCATTTCATGTAAGTGAAACACATTGATGATAATAAGATTACTTGGAAGGAGTTCAAGAGATATTTCCAAAAGAAGTACTTAACCAAGAGTTATTTTGATAAGAAGTTGAAGGAATTCTTTGAACTCAAGATTGGGAGTATGAAATGATATTCTTATAGCTTCTGAAATATGTTGCTTTCGTCAAGTATGAACAGGGTAAGATTTAAAGGTACCTGAGTGGGATGCCATCCATTTTCAGTGATAAGATATAATAAAATGTGGTATCCCCATTTTGTGGGATAAATAAGGAGATTTTGTCATGAGGCCCTGAGGTTGTAGACATGGAGTATCGAGAGACAACTTGACCAACAATGTCCACTTGCACAGATGGAGACCCACCTCACCACAACAACTCCAGGTTGATCATGATGGTATCCACCACATCAGCTGGCCTCCATAATAAATTGTGTCTTTCTCCATGAGGTACAAGTCAGGTATTATGGTGAGTATACTTTCAATATTTGAGGCATTTGAGTATGTTAAATCTATTACTGTTTTTGATTATGTGACATTTTCTTGGACATTGTGCTCTTTTCCATGTTTCACCTTGGTGGTTGACATTGCGCCCTAGTAAGAGGGTCACCCTTACGGATAGGTATGCTAGTGGGAGCTCCTTTTGATGAGTCATCGTGCCATTCCTGACCATACTTACCACTTTCCATACTTCATTCCCTCATCTCCTCACCTTTTGGGTTTTTCGGGTATACTGACCCAAGAAGGGGTTGTCCCTCACTTCATGGGAAGAAGGGGTTGAAGGCCCAGAGGCTTGTGGCCGAAAAAAGATAAAAGCCTAATTATGAACCTTCTAAATGCTCTCACAAAGAGGTCTTGAGAGAAATGAAAATATTCTCCTAAAAAATCAGAGACTTGCAAAAGAAAAATAATCTTATATAAATGGCCCCACTTGTTGAGGTGTGTACACTCATGCGGTGTCCCTTTCTTTTCTTGCATATGACACTATGTGTACCTCTAGCTTCAAGTGGCCTTGTCGTACTACCCCCCAAAGTAATTCACCAATAGGGATTACCCAATGTTTGGACTATTAATTAATTAATGACAATGAATAGGCTTGGAAAAGGGATGCATTGAAAACGAAGGTGCAACACACCCTCTACAAAGGCACCCATAGGTGAGACACTACAACACCTTGTATGTCATGAACCCCATGCCCAAAAAATTTCTCCTCATCCATAACACATCGTCCACATGAATTATAAGGATATCCCCTCGAGAAACACCCCTAAACTTGAGGAACGATTCACCCAATAGGTTGTTTTGTCAACCCTCCCATACTCAAACTTGGTAAATTGCATAGGGTCTTTGAGAATTAGTTTATTTTGATGAGGTATTTTTGGATGTACATGCTTAGATGGCTCCTTTATTGATTTTTTTTACTCATCATGATGTTTTGACTTGAGATCGTTGGAGGGCGTATCCATTTGTCTATGTAGGATCCAACTCGTGGACAGTTTTGGAGGAACAGGCCTAGCTTGGGCTTCCATGGGGCTTAAATCTTACAGGTTGGATGCCAAGGGCCCACATGTCAGATCATTATGAATTTTATTTGTAGGCCTAGAGGACACCTTAGAGGACATTTCCTATCCCTCACATGCCAAACAATTTTCCTAGGAGGGGTAAAATGTCACTCTTTGGGGCTTGACGTCACCTAGGGCCAAAGTTTGGTGGTGATGGGGTTGTTGCTCATTGACACTTGGCATGATTTTACCAGAGGGGGAATGGTTTGAAGGAAGAGACCTTGGCGCATGAAGAGGAGGCTCTAGAAGCCCCAACGACCTCCACCTTCTTCTCCAACGACTTGGAAAAGTATCAAAATGTCTCTGTAGAGGGGTGACATCATGTTTTAGGGTTTCTTTCATGTGCAAAAAGTGTGAATTAAATAATATTTTCATTGTAAAGGGGTAAATATAAGGGTTGTTGTCCCCTTGCCTTATGTTTTACCCTAATTTAAGTGGAAAAACATATTTGAGAACTTTTTGTATAAATAGGGATGAACTCTATTTCATTTGGAACATAACTCTCCCATTGTGAGAGGTACTTGGCTGAAATTTTCGCTACAATTGAATTTTTGGTATCTCTCTCTCTTTCAAATGGTTTTTGGTGTTATCTCTTGGTGAATGGATGAATTTAAGTGATGTGCGCCTCTTGAAGGCTTGTTCTTTTGCTCTTGGATGGTAATTTGCATGGTGAACTAGGGTTTGATATCTGTTTTCTTGGAATTGGTAAGGAAAAATATGCATGTGTTAGTTATTTATTGCTCATTCTTGTTTATTGTTGGTGGAAACCCTAGGAGGAGTATGTTGGATACACCCTCCATTTATGCTTCATATTATTGCTAAGGTTATATGTCATTCTTGAACAAGGGTTGCTAGAAGAAGGACAAGTGTGTACACCCTCCTAGATTTTCCCTAAGTTGGTTGGCATACCCTAGGGAGTAAGAGGATTTACACCCCTAGGAATCTTGTTGATCCAAAGTTTGTTTTAAATACCCCATTCACCCAATTTTAAAGGCACTAATCTGATTTTTTCATTGGATAATAAAATTATTTGCCTTGGTAAACATGATTTAATGAGATAATAATCTTGTTTCAATTGGATAATTTTTTGTATGTTAAGGGCTTGTCAAGGCCACTAGGGCGTCTTTATTGGCCTAGTGTTCTTAGAGTTATAGCTCATTAAAATATACAATCATTAAGGCTGCATCAAAATCTCTTTTTACTCACTTGTAACTTGTTATTCAACCTTCAAAATTTGCTAAAATTTTGCCAAGATAATCTACTAGGCCTAACACATCTTTTGGGTGGACTCTTTGTAAGTTTTGGTTGTTGATTTTCTTGTTGTAGCAACTTGTTTTATACAGCCATAGGGCTGCAACATAGTTTTCTACAACCTTGTTTTATTGCTAAAGTCTTGTGCTTTCGTACTTGAGTTTACTAGTGTTTATCTAGTTTGTCTCTTGCATTATTTGTTGGACTTCTAGAAATTGTTTAGAAGCTTTAACAACTAGTTTCTTCTCGATATATATCCTTGTTTACTGTTGCATTTAGGTACAACAGTCTTAACTTTATTTTCCACCTAACATTGTACACATATATTGACTTGTTCTTGTGTCTCGGGCATGTACACCACTCTTCATAGGGACTCTTATCTCTTGGCAACCTTTGGCCACCTCCAAGACTTCATTCAAGCCCTTTTCCACACTTATTAACTTGACCTTTAGGGGCATCCATTTATACATCTCACTTTCCATCTCTTTTCACCCTAGGGTAACCAGGATTCCCCCCTTGAGGTGATTCTTTCATATCTAAAGTGACGAGAATACCTACCTAAGGTGACAGTGGGTAGGTGTTCTCTAAGTTGTCACCATTTGGTGGTTGGGTTAGGATTTTACCAACCTACAACTTGTGCAATAAAATGATCATCCCAAGACACTGGAGGAAACCATAAGGAAAGATAAATGCCTCTATGATCAGCATAGAGGAAGACCAACTTTTCAAAAGGATTCAGAAGACAAGAAGAAAGGTAAGATGGAACTGAGGAAGAAGGGGACCAAGCCACCATTCTTTAGAAATAGTTCTCGCAGACAACTAGCTTCTAAGGAGCTGAGAATGACAGAGACAATGGGGCAAAGACCAAGGAAGAAACCTATGAAATGTTGGGGTTGTGAGGGAGATCACATGTACAAATATTGTCGTCACAGAGACAAAAAAGTGAGGACCGTTCATAATGTACAACAAGATGATATAGTTGAAAACACGGGAAGAAATGTACCAAGGACCTATGCAGTCCTGGATAACAGGTAAGCTTATCTCCAATATTATATAATTGAAGTGGAAGGTAATATCAACAATCAACCCATTTTTATTTTAATTGATTCATGATCTAGTCATAGTTACCTAGATCCTAACATGGTGGAAAGATTTCAATTGCCAAGAAGCAAGCTTGGGAAACCTTGGTTGGTGTAGCTAGCTACAGGGATAAAAGGAAAATTAATGAGATGGTTAAAGGATGTCCAATGGACATGAATGGACTGAGCACAAAGGCATATTTGAATATCATACCTTTAGGTTCATGTGATTGCCTCATTGGTATGGATTGGTTACACAAGCATCATGTTGTCCTAGACTGTTATAATAATGCATTTACTTGTTTTGATGAGGAAGGGAACTTGAGGATAGTTCAAGGTATTCCAAGGGCAGTAACTATCAGAGAAGTTTTATCGTTGCAGCTAAAAATAATCTCTAGGAAAGGATGCCAAATATTTGCAGCTCATATGGAAGAAGCAACTAAGAATAAAGAGCCAAACATTGAAGATTATGTTGTCCTAAAAGAGTTCGAGGATGCATTTAGAGAAATACTCGGGTTTCCACCAAAAATAGATATTGATTTCTCTATCAATATGATGCCTGGAGAAACCCCAATATCCAAGACTCCTTACATGATGAGTACACCAAAATTGAAGGAGTTGCAAATGCAACTTGAAGAGATTTTGAAGAAGGGGTATATATTCCTTAGTGTGTCACCTTGGGGTGCCCCAATAATATTTTTGAAAAAGAAGGATGGGATGTTCAGGTTTTGCATTGACTTCAAGTAGTTGAATAAGGTGACAGTGAAGAACAAGTATCATTTGCCAAGGATAGATGATCTTTTCGATCGAATGAAGGATGCAAAGATATTCTCCAAGATAGACCTCGGATCATGCTATCACTAGGTGAGAATTAAATAAGAAGACATCAACAAGACAACCTTCAGAGTGAGGTATGGCCATTATGAGTTCACAGTGGTGCCATTTGGGTTCTCAAATGCACCAGTTGTTTTCATGTGTTTAATGAATGGTATTTTCAGAGATTACTTAAATAAGTTTGTCATTGTATTTTTGGATGACATACTTATTTATTCTAAGTATGAAGAATAACATGAGAAACACTTGAGGATGGTGCTACAAGTATTGAAGGAGCATCGGTTGTATGCAAATTTGAGCCAATGCTCATTCTAGCTGAGGCAAATACATTACTTGAGACATATCATTTAAGAAGAAGGGATATAAGTGGACCTGGAAAAGATAAGAGCCATTGAAGGATGGACAGTACCAAAGAATGTCTTTGAGGTGAGATCATTCATGGGGCTTGCATGGTATTATAGAAGATTTATTGAAGGATTCTAGAATATTACACACCTAATCACATATTTACAAAAGAAGGGTGTGAGGTTTGAATGGACCACTGGATGTGAAAGAAATTTTCAACACTTGAAAAGGTTTTTGATAAGTGCACCCATTTTGTACTTTGTTGGTCCTAATGAAGATTTCATTATGTGTACTGATGCATGCAAAGAAGGTCTTTGTGGATTCCTTAGCCAGAATGGGCATGTGGTGTGCTATGAATCAAGGAAGTTAAAAGAGCATAAGAGACACTATGGCACTTAGGATTTAGAATTGGCAGCAATAGTGCATGACTTGAAGATGTGTAGGTACTACTTCATAGGAAAGAGATTTGAGCTAAGGACAAACCATAGTTGTATGAAATATTTGTTTGGACAACCAACTTTAAATGCTAGGCAAAGCAAATGGTTAGAATTCCTGAGTGAGTATGATTTTGATATAAAGCATATCAAAGGTAAAGAGAACAAGGTGGTTGATGCACTCAGCATGAGATTACATGAGATGCATGCTATAGCCATTAGCATATACGAATAATATTTGAAAGACAAAATTTTAGAGGCTACAAAATCATATCAGTAGTACATGGAAACAATAGAAAATTTACAATAGAAAATTGAAGCTTATGAGCTAAGAGAGGATGGAATCCTCATCTACAAGGGATGCATTTATGTGCCAAACTTTTAGAAGTTGATAAATATGGTGTTAAAGGAAATGCATAATGTGCCTTATGTTGGGCACAAGGTTTACCATAAAGCTATTGAAGCTATCAAGAGCCAATATTATTGGCCAGGTATGAAGAAAGAGGTCGCTGATTGTATAGCCAAATATTTGGAATGTCAAAAAGTCAAAGTTGAGGATATACACCCAACTAGTTTGATACAACCATTGCCCATTCTTGTGTGAAAATGGGTAGTTGTAACAATTTATTTCATCACTAAGCTAACCATAACCGCCAAGCAACATGATTCCATCATAGTGGTGGCAGATAAGCTTACTAAAGTTGCCCATTTTATCCCAGTGAAGTTAAATCACAAGGCAACCAACATTGCATGTATTTATATGAGGGAAATTTCCAGGCTTCATGGGGTGCCTAAGATAATTGTTTCTGACATAGATCCTAAGTTCACATCAAAATTTTGGAAATGATTCTTTAAAGGATTTGGGACAAATATGAACTTTAGCACAACATATCATTCGGAATCAGATGGGAAAACAAAGAGAGTCAACCAGCTGATCAAGGACATGCTAAGGATGTATGTGATGGATAAACCATCAAAATGGGAAGATTATATACACTTGGTTGAGTTTGCTTATAATAATGGGTACCAAACATCTTTGAAGATGAGCAAATTTGAGGCATGCTATGAACGGAAGTTTAACATGATGGTGAGCTGGGACAACCTGACAACGGTTGGGCCAGAATATCTCGGGGAAATGGAAGAGTAGGTGGTGAAGATAAAAAAAAAACTTAAAGGTTGCCCAAGACATACATAAAAACTATGCAGATAAAATAAAAACTCATAGAGAGTTTAAAGTGGGTGACCATGTGTTCTTGAAAGTGAAGGCCAAAAGAAGTTCCTTGAAGATGGGAAACTGTTCAAATCTTGCAGCGAGATATTATGGACCATTTGAAATCTTGGAGAGGATTGGTCATGCTGCATAAATGATTGCACTACCTGCATCTATGTGTATTCATAATGTATTCCATGTATCTTTTCGTAAAAAGTATGTACCTGATGCATTCCATGTCACTAATGTATTCATAATGTATTCCCTGTCACTATTGAGTTCCTTTTAAGTGAAAGGAGTCATTCAGTATGGAATTGCAGAGAATGCTAACCCTTTTATGCACATCATATATCTTACAATTCCTTGTTATTGGGCTCATATCAGATTCTAGAATGGGAAAGTTAATCATTTTGTTTATTTATGTGAGTTATGTTTATTTTAGAGCAACTATTAAGTTTCTTTTCAATTTACTAGGTAACAATAGCATAGGTAGGATCACTGAGAGAAACAAAATCACAAGTTACACAAAATTTATCCTGGGAAACCCTCATGGGGGAGAAAAATAATCAAAAACTTCCTTAATATAGATTTCCAATACAATGCCAAGATAAAAGACCAAACACTAGAGAATAACCAAGATTGAGCAATGCGCCTCTCTCTCCTCCTTCTCCCAACTTCAGAAATCTCCAAACTTGCACACTGAGTGAGTGACTTGAGTGAGTGAGATAATGAGGTGCTAGCCTCTCTTATTTATACTAGCTGGAAAGCACTAGGGATGTGTCTCTTCGTCATGCAGGGTCAACTTCTTCTCTTAGTGGCTAATACCACTTTAATTAGGCCTGGGGGCCGACTTCTTAATTAGCCGCATATAATTAGGGTCTGACCAATCCACAAAAGGGGATTTGGTCATTTACAAAGCTCGACACGATCAATCCACAAAAGGGGATTGATCTAATTAATAATAACTCAATAATAAATAAAATACTCTTTGTAGTTACAATATTTCAACACTCCCCCTCAACAAGAAGGGTATTCTATAATACAACATCATCGGGGAGAGAGAGAGGGAAGCAACATCATCATCGTCTTGAACACTGACTGACATACCTATAAATCATTAGAAGTTTTTCTCATCATCAATATCATCATTCACAACATGGAGCTGGAATGGCATCATCATCATCTGCATCAACATCAATTAGTATAACACTAATGCATCATAATAATCAATAACAAGACGAGGTTGATACAACATCAATACCAACAACATCATCAACAACACGAGGCTGGAGCAACACCATCATAACACGAAGGCTGGAGCAACAACATCATAGTCATCATGGGGAAACAAAATGAGGCAAGTGTAACAACATTTTGTGGTACTCTGATAGTCCCTAAGGAGCTACCCAGGAATCATAAGATTCCCTAGGATATAAAATCCTAACGGAGCTACCACGTGGTACTCTGACAAACTATCCTTACCAGACCTTTAGGATCTGCCCAAGAATCATAAGATTCCCTAGGATTATAAAAATCCTAATGGAGCTACCACTATTGACCAAAGCTAGCATATACATGCACAAGTACTATGACAGACCGTCCTTATCGGACCTTCGGGATCTATCCAGGGATGATCAGTCCCCTAGGATATAGAATCCTAACTGAGCTACCCATTGTTGGTCACGATACCATAGTATCATCAACATCACTCCCCCTTTTGATGGAGGTCCTTTCAGACTATACCATGCTTGTCTTTAAAGTGCTCAAACTTTACATGAGACACAGGCTTGGTCAACACATCTGCAACCTACTCATCTATGCCAACATATTGGAGATTTATGGCTCCTCTCTGCACCATATCACGATTATAGTGATACCATATTTCTATGTGCTTTGAATTGTCATGGAACACAGGGTTCTCTGTCATCTTTATGCAACTTTGGTTGTCACATAGAATCACATTTGTTTCCATATCCAGATCAAACAAATCTGTCAACAACTTTCAAAGCCATATGGCTTCACAACTAGCGAAACATGCATCATTGTATTCCGCTTCTGCTATGCAGAGAGAAATACTGGATTGTTTCCTACTCTGTCATGAAGTCATGGTTGACCCCATATTGAAAAAACATCTTGAAGTGCTCTTTCTGTCAGAAATGCTTCCAGCCCAATCTGAATTGGTATAACCAATCAATTGAAGTCATGATCTCCATTATAATAGAGACCAAAGTCCAACATACCCTTAAGGTATCTCATCACATGTTTTTAAACAACAAGGTGAACACTTTTGGGCTCTACTAGATATTTACTCAAGGTGTTCACAACAAAACATATATCTGGCCTGGTGTTTATCAGATAGATCAACGATCCAATGATTTGTCTGTACAATGTAGCATCAACCAATTTTGATGAAGTATCAACCAGGAGATTCAACTTTGTTTCCATGGGTGTGTTAATGGATTTACACTCCAACATATCAAACCTTTTTAGTATTTAAACTACATACTTCCCTTGGTTAAGAAAGATCTTCTCTAGGCTCTGCCAAAGCTCAAGACCTAAGAAATAGTTCATTAGGCCTAGGTCTTTCATTTCAAATTCTACATCGAGCTTCTTCTTACAATCGGTGATGAGATTTTTTTCTCCAGTTAAGAATAATTCATCCACATACAACATCAATATAATATGCTCAGCATTCATAACCTTGAAGTCAAGGTTAGAATCAAATTTACTCTTGGTAAATCCCAAGCTCGTCAGAAAACTGTCAATTCTTCCATACCAACCTCTAGGAGCTTGCTTCAATCTATACAGAGCCTTCTTCAACCTACATACATGTGTATTTATGTCTTTAACTTCAAACCCTTGAGGTTGTTTTATATACAATTCTTCTTCATTGACACCATTTAAGAAGGTTGTTTTCACATCCATCTGGTGTAACTTCCACTTCATCTTAGCTGCAAGAGCTATGATGGTTATGATAGAAGTGTATATGGCTACATGAGAAAACATCTCTTCATAGTCAATGCCTTCCTTTTGAGAAAAGACACGAGATACAAATCTTACTTTATGTTTTTCAATACTTCCATCAACAACATGTTTTATCTTGTATATCCATTTGGAAGATACCACATCTTTTCTCTTCGGTCTAGGGACTATTTCCCATACATCATTATTTATAATGGATTTGTATTCTTCTGTCATGGCATCTGACCATTCTTTCTTCTGAATGGATTCTTCAAATAAAGTAGGATCTTTCTCTATAAGATCACACATCAAATCCATGTAGTTGGAGAATAGCTTAGGTTTCATGACTTGTCTCATGGTTCCTTCTGGGGCACCATACTTCTCTCCATATTGAATAAGTTCCCTCACCCAAGATGGATTTATCCTGTGAGAGATCATCATCTGGGGAGGTTCTTGATATTCTATCATATCATTATCTTCTTGAATCCCATCATCAGGGGAAGTTGTGACTTCCCTCACTGGTTCTGTAACTCCGGGAGCTAGAGGTTCTTCTTCATATACTTCTTCAAGCTGACATATCCTTGATTTACCAAGTGTTGCATATTCATCAAAGGTTACATCTCTGCTGATCTCAATATGATGGTAACCTGGTATATAAATTCTGAAGACCTTTGAGATCTCACAGTATCCAACAAATATTCCCTTCTTTCTTGAAGGGTCCAACTTGGTTCTTTTTTCTTTCGGAATATGTACAAACACTAGACAACCAAATATCTTGATATGGCTTACTTCTTACTTCTTTCCGGAGAACATTTCTTCCGAGGTTTTGAACCCAAGTGCACTATGGGATAATCTATTTTGTACATACACTGTTGTTCTCGCTGCTTTTGCCCATAAGTGCATTGGAATATCTTGATCATGGATCATAGTCTTCACTACTTCCATTATAGTTATGTTATTTCTTTCTGCTACCCCATTTTGTTGTGGATTGTAGGGAGTGGTGAGCTCCCTCTTAATCCTGACATCTTTGCAAAAACTTCCAAACTCTTTTGAGGTGTATTCTCCTCCATTATCTGACTTGAGTACCTTGATTTTTCTTTCAGAGAGATTCACTATCAAGGATTTGAATTCCTTGAATTTTCCAAACACTTCATCTTTTGATTTCAAGAAGTAAACCCAAGTCTTGCGAGAATAATCATCAATGAATGACACATAGTATACATACCCACTAAGAGAGTTTGATGGAAATTGGCCTAAAAAATCTGAGTGGATGGTTTTCAAGACTCCTTTGGCTTTACTCTCGCTCTTCAAGAAAAGATTCTTTATGTTCTTTCCTTGTGCACATACCTTGCACACACCTTCATGATGAATCTTGAAGTCTGGTAGACCTGTAACTTCTTTGCTCACATATGGTAAGGCCTTGTAGTTGATGTGAGCTAATATTCTATGCCAAAGTTCACATGGACCCTGAAGCCTTTCTTATCTAAAGCTGAGATAGAAATAAAATTATGTCAAACCTAGTACATATAATACATCCTTCATCTTCATTGGGGTCCCCGAATCAAGTTTGTAATTGGACTCTCCCACTCCCTTGATAGGGCACTGATAATAATCTCCAAGTGTAAATTTTGGGGAAAGTTCTTTTCGATAAGGCTAGAGAGAATGTCTCTTTGAACTATCATGTACTTGGAAGCACCACTAACTATGAGCCAAGTATCCTCACCAAGTGACATTGATCCTAAGACGGTAGAGATTAAGACATAGTCTTCAATCTTTTCTTTAATCATCTTTTTGGGTCGCTCTTCATCTTCAACCATGTGGGCATGGTGCCTTTTGTTTCTCTTATTGTATTCTTCTCTTATAGTTGGACAATTCTTAGCAATATGTTCCATCTTGTCACAATGGTAACATTGATAAGATGATTAATATTTTTCTCTTCTTTGACCTTTCTAAAACTTCTGGAATCTCCTTGGAGGGTAAGATTCTTTATGGATGAATTTATTTGGGGAGTGAGAATCCTTATGTGGTTGGGTATACTTCTTGAAGTGAGACCTTCTCTTTCCTCCCTTAGTATGAGCAGTTATATCTTGAACTTCATCCCTTAATAATATTGCTTCTCGGTTAGATACTCTTTCTTCTTCTTGAACACATTCTTCCCAAAGACTGTCAAATTGTAGTTTTCCCTTTCTAGCACAAATGGTTTGGATGAATGCATCCCAAGGTATTGTGAGACTAGTAAGAGTTGTCATTATGAGTTCATATTCATCTAGGGTATCTCCAATTGATTCTAGTTGTTCCTTGAATTGAGAGATCTTAGAGAAATAGTCATGAACTGTTTCTCCTTTCTGCATCTTTGTATTCTTGAGTTGAGTTCTCAAGTTCATCTTCCAGTTAATGTTTCTTCCTTCATACAATCTGGTTAGGGCATCAAACGTTTATTTTGTGGTATTCTTAGATTCCACTTGAGGGATCAAGTGATCTTTGATTGATTCTACAATGATTCTTTTGGCCCTAACCATGTCCTTCTGGTACTTTTCTTTAGTTGTAGCATCTGTGGGTTCTAGTACATTTTATTTAATGAATCTTGCAAGTTCATTCTCTTCAAGAATAAGTGCAATCCTATACTTCCAGGCACTAAATTTATCCACGCCTTCTAACTTGTCAACAAGCTTGGTGCTTGGAGCTGGGAAAATGACAAAAAATTGAAAATGCTCAGAAATTAAATCTGAACTTACCAGGAGGTCCACTTGGCTGAGGCGAGTAGCCTGGTACAGTCAATTTTCTGAAAATCCATATTTTACCCCTTGAAACTGGGCCCGTTCAAATCTATATTGGTACTTCTGGTACCGGTTCTGGTTTCTTTTCTGGTACCAGTGAAAACTAGGGTTTCACTTTCTGGGAGTTCTGTCCACTAAAAAGGTGCACTCAAGATGCCAATGAGTTTTCTAGGATAGGACACACTTCCCTAGGTTTTTTTTAGGCTGAAGTTATTCTCCAACAAAAAGCCTTAATTTTCTTGTACGACAACAATGATGTTTTTGCTTATCTAGTGAAAGGTGCTCTCTCCAGCTTAGCTCTGATACCATGTTAATTTTAGAGCGGTTATTATGTTTCTTTTCAATTTACTAGATAACAATAGCATAGGTAGGATCACTAAGAGAAAAAAAATCACAAGATACACAACATTTATCTTGGGAAACCCTCATGGGGGAGAAAACCCAGCAAAAACTTCCTTAATATAGATTGCCAATACAATGCCAAGATAAAATACCAAACCTTAGAGAATAACCAAGACTGAGAAAGGTGTCTCTCTCTGCTCCTTCTCCCAACTTTAGAAATCTACAAACTTGCGCATTGAGTGAGTGAGCTAATGAGGTGCTAGCCTCTCCTATTTATACTAGCTGGTAGGCGCTAGGGAGGTGTCTCTTCATCAAGCAAGGCCAAATTCTTCTCTTAGTGGCTAAAACCACTTTAATTAGGCATGGGGGCTGACTTCTTAATTAGCAACATATAATTAGGGTTTGACCAATCCAAAAGGGGGGATTTGGTCATTTACAAAGACCGACATGATCAGTCCACAAAAGGGGATTGATATAATTAATAATATCTCAATAATAAATAGAATACTCTTTGCACTTACAATATTTCAACAAATTATAAACATATCATATTATGGCCTCATAAGTAGACATTGTTGTAAAAATGTCCTATGATTGAATCTATGGGTCTGAAGGGCATGGTAAGCCCCACCAATAACAGGGGAAGGACTAGCGGTTTCAATTGATGGACAACTCTTCGAACCCTAGAGTTTTCGCTCACCTCATCTTATAGATTCTCGAAGTTGATCATGTTCCAGAGATGTTTTTTCTCCAGTAGAATTGCTCGGTCCAACAACATCAGTAGAATATGTTCCATATCAAGGAACATCTCTCCAAATTAGAGTTGTTGTTATATGAAGGGATGGATGTGTTCCCTAAAGCAAGCTCTTACTATGAAGGGATAAACCTCTTTTCCTCGAGCTCCAGAAGGCATGCACCATTTCAAAATTCACCTTCAGTTGAATAAAAGTGAACCTATTCACGATTCCAACTTCTTTGGCCCACCTCACTTAAGTGAAAATGATAAGGCTAACCCTTCATTTTACACAGTTAGAGAAACTGAGATAAAGGATGTTACGTTGGAGAAGGAATCAAAAGACACTTGCCTCAGTGTTGATAGCATAATGATTCAATAAGCATATCGAGCTTTGATGAAGATATTTTGAGATATAGGCCCTACTGTCGTGCCAAGTTTTCCCATTGAGCTGAAATTTTCCATCTCATGCCAAGTCTCCCATTGTTTTTTTCTACCGCTCCCAGTTTCCCCACTGCATCAAATTTTTCCGTGTTGTTTTACTGCCGCATCGAGTTTTCCACTGTGCTATAATTTTCCATCACAATTCCCTACTACACCAAGTCTCCCATTATTATTTGTTACCGCGTCGAGTTTCTCCACTGCACCAAAAAAATTTGTTGCGCTTTGCTGCCACGCCAGGAATTTTTGTGGTTGATTTTGTTTTCCACGTAGAGAGGGTATCACAATTCATTACCACGCACATGAAATTAATATATACCAGCATCATGACATTTTCCCAAAGCATAATCAAGTTGTAAAAGTAGTGTAGACAGGGCACTCTTAAATGTAATTTTCTGAATCTGAAGGAAATATAATGCAGAGGTCCTGAAGCTTTTGATGAAAAGATTCTAACAGTGGTGGTTTGGTGTATTGTGATCCTATGTTCGTATGTACTTCCCGTTTCTTGCAAATTCATGTATGTTTCATTTGTTTAAAGTGGAAATATTTAAAGGGTTTAAAATTCATCTCGTGGTGCTTTAGACTCAATCATTTAAACTCTGTGTTTTCTTTTAAGTTAAGTCATAATTAATATCTAATGGTTCTCTGATTTTATTTATGTTTCTCCTTTATTTCGCCATACACAACGATATTTAAACTGAAATACCATTACCTATTTATCCTTTATCCTCTCAAATCTTCCCTTGCCAATCATTAATTTCTCTCATTTTCAGGGTGTTGACTCCATAGCCCAAAGGTAATATACATCATTGCCAACGATACTAGAAAAAACTTTCTCAAGTATTTAAATCTAGTCGTCAGTCCAAAGTTATTATCCATCAGAGACTAGGTCTAAGAGAGAGCCCTCTCTATATTGGGAAGGCTAGTTTCTAGTCTTAAAGTTGGTTTGTAGGTTACCTTGGTAGGTCCTTGCTCTTCAGTCCAACAATTTACCAAATGTTAACATTTTGGCACCGTTGTCGAGGACATAATTGAAAAATTTCCTTGTGAAAAAATGACTAAAGCTGTAGATTTGATTCTTGAGGGTAACAACGAATTAGATACCTGTACTGACTGAAACTTATCTTACTCTGACGACTTCATTGAATAATATCAGTAGCGTAAAGTAGTATAAATCCAAAATCCTGGCTCCTAAGAAAGTTTACACTAGAGTGAACCATGATCCAGAGCTTGCAGTATTTGTATCTGATCCTGATAAACTTCTACACAAAATCAAGTAAAGAACAACAAACCCAGTATGTTACCTAAACAAGAACCTATCTTTACCTAAAGACGGGGTAAAAAGCATTGACGACCTTGACTTCGATTTATTATTTGAACAAACCATGTTTAGGTCCAGATCATAATATTATTTGAATGAAATCATCTTCGATGAGAAAAAGTTCCAATATTTGATACCAACCAATCCCCCTCAAGTTGTTGTAATTCCCTCTCAGACTATTCAACTAGTTCAAATTACTCCTAGAGTCATCGCCACCAGATTCGCCCCTCTTGCCTTGCCTGCCCAATTACATGATTTTCCTTAGAATTATAATCAGGGAATTAAATTATACGATGTTGAAGGGAATGCTTCAACTCAAAAACACTTATATTGGTTTAATGACTTTGTCGACCCGGAAGAGGTATATTATGAGGATGCAAAAACGAGATTGTTTGCACAAAGTCTCTCAGGTGAGGTCAGAAAATGGTTCAAATCTCTTCCAACATCGAGTATCCCTAATTTTGTAGCTTTTGAAACACTTGTTCTTGCTAAGTGGGCTGATAAAAAGAATCATCTTCAATTACTAACTCAGTACAATAATATGAAAAGATCACCAAATGAAACAGTACAATAGTTCTCATCCAGATTTATGAAATTTTATAATTCAATTCCCACAGAAGTCAAACCTCCTCCCGGAGCTACCCAACTTCGATATGCTGATTGTTTTGACAGTGACTTTGCCTTGTTGTTTAGAGAAAGAAGATATAATACATTAGATGATATGATGAGCGACACAATTGAAGTATAAGTAAATCTAATGGCATTAGGGAAGATCAAACATAATCTTGACATAAGTGTGAAGAAGGTCCAAGGGGAAGCACAACCCTCTATGTCTCAATCATCAGACAAGAAATTTGACTTGATGATGAAGACTATGGAAAGACTCATGGAAAGGATGTCCGTGGAAATTAATCCTACCAGCAGGGATCAAACTGATTTTTAGCTCATAAATCAAAATTTTAGAAGAACCCCAGTTCCACAGATCAGGCAAAGAGACCAGAGGGATCAAGGTGATCAACAAATAAAACCTCCTTTCCAAAACAACTATGCAAATGAAGATTTTGATCAAATAATCGAAGACCATATGCATTGTTGTAACGATACAGAAAAAAAAGTGTGTTCTTAACCAAAGGAGAACATGATCAATTTATGGATGTGCATGATGAGTTTATGCAAGAAAATGATGATATGTTGTCATCGGAAACAAAATAGTTTAGGAAAGGATACTGCAATGCTATTATGCAGCTACGGAAGTAGTATAACCTCAGAAGTAAAAAGGCGCCTGCAAATCTTCCAAAGGCGAATCCTACAATGGAACTTCAGAAAAATACCCCTTCTTCAAGCCAACCGAAGAAAGATATTTCAATAAGGGATGCAATGGATAAATGAAAATAAAAATAAGATCCCCTAAAGAAAATATCCGAGGTAAGAAAGGAAACGGTCATCAAAGAGGTAGAAAAAGCTCCGTCTCCTTTTAATTTTGAAAACGAAATGGCTAAAATCAAAATTTATGTTCCGTTTAGTGACTTGACCAAGAATGGAGAATATAGAAATCATATCATTAAAATGCTAAAAATGGAATAAGCCCCTGGCACCTTGAACATACAAGACGATCACCCTGCTATCTTGTTTGGCCCATGTGTAGAAGAGAGTGGTGATGTTGATGACGTTCCTCCTTTCTATGTTAACCTTAAAATTCATGACATGACCTTACATAATGCCATGTTAGATTTAGGAGCATCACATAATCTCATGCCCAAGGTGGTCATGATTGAGTTGGGCCTAGACATTACAAGACCTTATAAGGATCTTTTCTCTTTTGACTCAAGGAAGGTGAAATGCTTAGGTCTGATCAAAGATCTGGTCGTATCATTGTCTCAAATCCCATCAAAAAATCTGATCATGGACGTGGTGGTTTCCGACATCCCTCCAAAATTTGGCATGTTGTTATCTAGATCTTGGGCTGCAAAGTTGAAAGGAACCTTGCAAATGGACATGTCATATGCTACTATTCTTGTTTGTTACCAATAAAGGAGGTTGTACAGAGAAGTGTTTCTCAAGTACATGGTGAGTAGCAAAACTCGACTCACGAGCTGAGTAGCTGCCACATGTCACTCTGATTCGTCATTTACACATACCAAAAATGTCTATTCAGCTTGACACTTGTCATTTTATGACTTTGCCACATGTCCTTGCTGACGTAGACTGCTGACGTGGTCTGCTGACATGATGTGCCACATGTCCTTATTGACGTTGTCTGCTGACTAACAACCCTGATCCAACGGTCCTCATATGTCCTCTAAATCCGACGGTCCTTATTCACTTCAGATTTCCGGGCTCTGGGTATTTCAAATCTCAAACTGACGGGGCATAAGTTCCTCGCTTCTTTATACCTGAAGTGAATTCTGTTCGTTGATCAGGTTCCTTAGATCAACGATTCGATCTATTCTTCAATGCAACTCTTCCTTCTGAGCTTTGATCTTTCTATCATACTATTTGACATTTTCTGCTGACTGAAATACTGTTGACATCAATGACAACACATGAATGACAATTTGTCCAACAATATCCCCCTTTGTCATTGAGGGAAGCACACCAACTTCATACACAATTTCCCCCTGTGGTGATGCTTCTGTCTTCTGAATTTACTCTCCCCCTTTGGCATCAATGGAAAAGGGTTTCTTCACCTATGATATGTCTGGATATATATATATATATATATATATATATATATATATATATATATATATATATATATATATATAT
>ML777381.1:205956-232381 GCA_009831015.1 Picea engelmannii | reverse complement strand
TATGTATGTATGTATGTATGTATGTATGTATGTATGTATGTATGTATGTATGTATGTATGTATGTATGTATGTATGTATGTATGTATGTATGTATGTATGTATGTATGTATTTATTAATTTTTTTATTTTGACAACTGGTATTTCCTCCTGTAATCACACTTTTCCTGTCATAACTGAATGACTCCTTCTGACGTTGATTGCTATCTCCCCCTGAATAGGTGCCAACTGATGCATTATTTTCTTGATATATTTAGGTAGGAATAAGGATTACTCCCAATTTTTTCTTGAGATATTCAAATAGATATCTGCTTAAGGGTTTTGTAAAAATATCTGCCACCTGTTCTTGTGTTGGAACATATTCCAATTTAATGTTCTTGTTTTTGGCCTGATCTCTTAGATAGTGGTACTTTATGGGAATGTGTTTTGATTTTGAGTGCTGGACAGGGTTCTTAGAGAGACTTATCGTTCTTGTATTATCATAGTGGATAGTTGTGGGTTCTTCAAATACTATTTTGATGTCTTGTAGAGTTTGTTTCATCCATTCCACTTGTGTGCAACATTCTGCTACTGTAATATACTCAGCTTCAGTGCTAGACAGAGAAATTGAAGACCATTTCTTGCTTATCCAAGCAACCAATAATTCTCCCGAAAAGAATTCTCTTCCACTTGTACTTTTTCTTTCATCTACACTTCCTACCCAATCAACATCTGAATAGGCTTTTAATGTGAATGAATCCTTTCTAGGGTACCACAAACCAAGATATATGGTTCCTTTCAAATATCTAAAGATTCTTTTTACAGCTTGAACATGGCTCTCCTTTGGTGCTGCTTGGAATCTAGCCACCATCCCAACAACTTGCTTGACATAAGGTCTGGAAGCTGTTACATAGAGCAAACTGCCAATCATTGATTTGTAGTGTTTTGGATCTACAACTTTGGACTCATCATCCTTGCTTAGTTTGCATCCAACTGTCATAAGTGTACTAACAGGTTTGAAATCCTCTAACTGGAATCTCTTAAGCATGTACTTAACATATTTAGACTGATGGATAAAAACTCTTCTTTTGGACTGTATTATTTGTAATCCAAGGAAGAAATTCAGTTTGCCAAGTAAGGAAATTTCAAATTCTTGCTGCATCATCTTAGCAAAGTCCTTACTAATTTCTTCATCATCGCTACCAAATATAATATCATCAACATACACTTTCAAAATGATCATGTTATTACCATCAATTTTGTAGTAAAGATTGTTGTATGTTGATCCCCTTTTGAGGCCCTGTTTTTGTAAATAAGAGTCTATCCTTACATACCATGCTCTAGGTCCTTGTTTTAGTCCATAGAGTGATTTATATAATTCACAAACATAGTCTCCTTTGTTGGTTAATTGAAACCCTTATGGTTTCTCAATATAGACTTCCTCTTCTAGGTTTCCATTGAGAAATGTTGACTTGACATCCATTTGGTACACTTTAAATTTTCTGTAACTGGAGAAATCTAAGAACATCTTAATTGCCTCTAATATGGCCACAGGTGCAAATGTTTCTTCATAGTCTACTCCTTCAACTTGAGCATACCCTTTACATACTAATCTGGCTTTGTTCTTGATTACTTGCCCATCTTCATTCATTTTATTTTTATATACCCATTTAGTTCCAATGACATTTTTATTTTTTGGTCTTGGAACTAGTTCACAAGTTTGATTTTTTATTTTTTTCGATTTGGTCCAATTCTTCATTCATAACTTTGACCCGATTATCATCTTTACATGCCTCTTTGATTGATGTAGGCTCAACATATGACAACAATGCTATTTCTGTTTGATAAAGTAGTTGTATTCTTGTGTGCACTCCATCATTCATATCTCCAATAATCAGTTCTTCGAGATGATTCTTTTGAGTAATTCTTGAGGGTGTCTTTGTATCTCTTCTTGGGAATTATTATATTATCTCTCCATCTTGACTATCTTCTTCACTTTCAGTAGTATCCATATCATCTTCTTCCCTTTATTTTTCATTCTCTTCTACTCCTTTTAGTTGCGTGTCGAATGTCTCATCATCATCTTCATCTTCATTTTTAGATATGGTCTCTTCATTTTTTATCCTTATCGTTTTTAGGTCATCTACCTTGACATCCAAACTCTCAATAATCTTGTGCGATCTAAGATTGTAGCATCTATATGATTTCTTGTTTGAAGAATATCCAAGAAAAATACCTTCATCAGATCTGGCATCAAATTTTCCAAGACTCTCATCTAGTCTTTTGATGTAGCATTACTTCCAAAGACCTTGAAGTATTTTACTAATGGAGCTCTTCCAAACCATAGTTCATAAGGGGTATTAGCACTATTAACCTTGAGCTGACCTCTGTTCAAAATGTATACTGATGTGCTTACAGTTTCCCTCCAATATCCATCTGACAATTTTGCTTCATTGAGCATAGTCCTTGCAGCCTCCTGAACTGTTATATTCTTTCTCTCAACAATTATGTTTTGCTGAGGTGTTCTAGCAACAGAGAATCGTCTTTTTATTCCTTGGGTTTCACAAAAGACATCAAACTCTTTTGAGGTGAATTCACCACCATTGTTTGATCTAAGACATTTGATTTTTGTCTCCTTTTCATTTTCAACAAGGGTTTTAAAGGCTTTGAATTTGTTGAGTGCTTCTGATTTTTCTTTGAGAAAACATATCCAACCCATTCTAGTAAAGTCATCAATGAACAACATAAAGTAAGACTCTCCTTGAAAACTCTTGGTCCTCATAGGTCCACATAGGTCAATGTGAACAAGCTCTAAAGGTTTAAAGGTTGTGTATTCTTTTGCCTTGAACCTTATTGTAGTTTGCTTCCCTAGTTGACAGTGTCTACACATAACATTCAAGGGTTTTATGATTTTTGGCAAGTTTCTTACTACACCAAGATTGTTGAATTTCACAAGATTGTCAAAGTTAATATGTCCCAACCTTCTCTGCCATAGCCAACTTTCATCTACTGAATTTATATGACACTCCTCATTCAATTTTGCATCTAGTATATATACATTTTCAGGAGTTCTGGGAGCAGTACCAACTAATTTTCCTGTGTCTTCTCTCCTAATCTCACATTTTTGGGAATCAAAGATGCAAAAGTGTCCCTGATCAAAGGTTTGAATGACACTTAATAAACTAGGCTTTAGTTTTTCGACAAGTAGCACATTTCTGGCTTTGTCTTTTCCCAAACTCACAGTGCCTTTCCCAAGTATGTTACTTGAAGCATTATCACCAAATGTAACTTTACCTTATTGTTTCTTTAAGTCTAAAAACTTGTCCTTGTTACTTGTCATATGTTTAGAGCACCCACTATCAACACACCAAAGATCCTTTTTATCTTGAGCTTTTAGGGCAATAAGACATTTCCTTTTTTATGTCTTTTCTCTACAAAGTTTCTTTTGTTCTCTAATGAATTTTGGCTGTTCTGAGACTTCCATTAATCTGCAAATAATGGCCTTATGTTCATGGTTATAACATTTGAAGCATTGTAAGTCCCCTTCTTGTAGAGGTGCAAAGGAGTTATACTTTTTGGTTTTAACTCAATTTTCTTCTTCTTTATCCTTAAGGATATAGTTCTTAACCTTTATATTTTTGTTTCTATATGCTCTACAATTTATAGCTTTGTGTCAGAAATTAGAGCATGCAAAGCAATAACCAAGGAAAATGCGAGGATACTTTTTTTGATAAAACTTCTTTGGTATTGTCTTGTCTTCCTTCATGATGGGTGGAAGTAATCTTTTGGAGTTTTGATCATTACTTATCTTCTCTTCATTTTTCTTCTTGAATGTACTGAGAAGAGCATCTACATAAGATTTTGAGTTAACATGGCTTTGTTTTTGAGAATAACCTATTCCATTTTTATTACATGAATCCCTTTGTGTGGTAATAATCTTATCTAATATTTTAGAGCTATTTTCAGATTTTGTTTGAATGATTTTTGCATCCAGTTCCCTTTTTAGATGAACTATTTATGCCTCCATTCTTTCACAAGTTATTTGTTTTTCCTTAAGAGACTTTTCAAGACTTTCTTCGATCTTATTTGCTTCTAAGATTTATTTTTTCAGATTGCTCATGAGATTTTCCATCTCCTTTTCTTCTTGTTCATGCTTTTCCTTTTGTTCAACTACAAAACTTTTCAGTTGTCTATATCTGGTTTTGTGTTTTCTTAATTCATCCAAGGTACTCAGAAATTCTTCCTCCATATTAACTTATGCTTCATCTTCTAACTCCTTCTCATGTTTAATTTTTTCTATCTCATTAGATTCTTCAATACCTAAGAAAATGACTTCATCATCATTAGATTCATCATTGTCACTAGACTCTGACGAGCTGTTGTTTTCTTCTTTTGAGTAGAAGTTATTTTTCCCTTTGTAGAACTTATTCTTGTAGTTGGGTTTTTCCTTCTTCTGGTATTGTTTGGTTTTATTTTCTTCATCTTCAGGGTCCTCCTTGGGATAGGGACACTTAGATGAAAAATGACCAACTTTTCCACAGTTAAAACATTTGAAAGGAAGCTTGCCTTTGTACTTCCCTGATTCTTTCTGAAGTTTTCTCATGAAATTGGCTTCTTCCACATCAGATTCTTCATGATGGAAGGATTGAATTTTTTTCTTTTGATTTATCTTTGTCTTAGATGCTTTGAAAATTGTTTCATCTTTTGTTGATTTATCATTCCCTGTTCTCATTTCATATGCTGTAAAAATTCCATGGAGCTGACCAACTGTGAGTGTGTCTTCAATTGAAGAAATCTTTGCATCATATCTCATAGGTAATGAACTTAGTATTTTTTTCACAATGGGTTTATCTATAACTTCTTCTCTTGCCGCTCTAATTAAGTTAACCAATTCATCTACCCTATGAAAGTACTCAACAATGTTTTCTTCTTCTTTCATTTTCAGATTTTCAAATTGAGTTCTATATGTCTTTAGTTTGGCTTCCTTGACTTTGTCATCTCCTTCATATACAACCTCCAATTTGTCCCATATTTCTTTGGCTGATTTGCAATGCATAACTTTCACACATATAAAATTAATCAACCCTGCTAGAATTCCATTAACTGCTCATGAGTTGTCATTACAGATTTTCTTTCCTCTAGAGTCTTTGGGTGGAGTAATTGGTGCAATGTAACCATCTACAACAGATTGCCAGATATCAAAACCAGGAGCCAACATGAAGTTTTTCATTCTTATTTTCCACATAGCATAGCTTCCTCCATTGAACAATGGTGCTTTGTTGTTAGACATTCCCTCTTGTTGATCCATCTTTAGGGTCTACCTTCAAGTTTGTTAGACTGTGCTGAAGGAACTTGCTTTGATACCAATTGAAGGATCAGATCCTGTCACTGAGAGGGGGGAGTGAATCATTGACACAACAATTATATCAAATTTTCATTTATTAATGCAAACAAAATCTAAACACAATATTTTTATCGTGGAACCCAATTGTGAAAAACCACAAACTCTTTTTCTATTAACTACAAAATTTGTTTTACATGTTACACAGAAGGAAGATGTAATTCCTTTTTTATCAACACCAACTGACCAGGATGCACCCACAACCTAGTTTATATATTCTTCAAAACAACGTGAGAGTGAAACACTGTGTCCCTTCGTTTGGACCAACACACCTCTTTAATTAAATTAACCATAATCTCTATTATTATTTTCACTGTGATGGATTTTCGTAAATTGATCACTTATGGATCAATTTCATCCATTAAAATCGATCCTGAATCTGTTATTTTCACAGAGACCAGATTCCATGGAGGCGCTTCCTTCAAACCATCACATATGACTGTGCATTACAGAACCACGGTCTTTACCAACTATATTGACATATTATAATTTCCTTTTAAAACTCTTATAGCATATGACCATTGGCGGTGATCAAGAGCTAAGTGAGACGAGTGCTTGAGCGTTTATCATTTTGACGGTTGTGATTCGATCTTCTGATGAGATGGACGGATCACAGAATTTTTCTCTTCAGAACTTCGGGTTTTCAATCTTTCAAAACTTTCGAATCAGGTTTTTCGAATAGATCAGATGGTTAACGTTTATTTCGCGGAGATAGATCAATGATCAACTTTAAACCTTACACTCATCCTTTCACTGCTAAATCCAACGGCTATGACTTAATCAAGCATTGAGGTGGATGGCCACCATTTACTCTGGGTCTTCAGACTTCAGAGATTTCAGATCTCAACACCTTCTTTCCTCCAAACGTCATTCTTCTGGAGCTGAAAAATGGCTGACACATGTCCCTCTCTTGATCAATGGTCGAGATCCTTTCACTTATCTGGGCTTTGGAATTCTCAGGCCTCAACTTTTGCTATAATATGATCAATGGTTGAGAATGCTCATGAAGTGATCTTTGGATCGGACATATCGTGTCCACTTTGGGACTCTGGTATTCGGGACTTCGAGACTTGGGGCAAGTACTGGTGGTATATCTCCCAAAGAAAAACTCTTGGCGTGACGTAAGTTGCTTCCGTCACTTGTTGACATGTCACAACCTGAGTAGCTGCCACATTTCACTCTGATTCATGATTTGCACATACCAGAAATGTCGATTCAGCTTGACACTTGTCATTCTCTGACTCTGCCACGTGTCCTTGTTGACGTAGACTGTTGACGTGGTTTGCTGACACAGTCTGCCACATGTCCTTGTTGACGTGGTTTGCTGACTAGCAGCCCTGATCCAACGGTCCTCGTATGTCCTCTAAATTTGACGGTTCTTATTCACTTCAGATTTTCGGGCTTCGGGTATTTCAAATCTCAAACTGACGGGCGTAAGTTCCTTGATTCTTTATACCCGAAGTGAATTCCGTTCATTGATCAGGTTCTTTAGATCAACGGTTCGATCTATTCTGCAATGCAACTCTTCCTTCTGAGGTTTGATCTTTTGATCATAGTGTTTGACATCTTCTGCTGACTGAAATACTATTGACATCAATGACAACACATGAATGACAATTTGTCCAACATCTTGAATTAATCTTGCAAGTCAAATAGTTCTTTTAGGGTGACCACACCTTTTGGGATAGTTTTAGCCATTAGATTATCCATTTATTCTACACAAATTTTCAGTTATTTCTCATGTTCTTCCTCATTGATTGCAACATCTTTGAAAGTATCTTAGTTAGTCATAACTTCTATAATTTGTTCATCACCTTCAAAAACTCTCCAATTAGTGATATTACTGGGGAATGCAGGTCTATAAAGAAACTCAATATAAAATCTACTTACCTCAATATCATCCAACATAGCTAATCCAGAGGCTACAATAACCAATGAGTATGCTATTGTATCATGATTTAAAGGAATGGAAACGACATTGAAGGCTTCAAAGTTGGCAATCGATCTTAACACTTCTTGTTGGTATTTTTTTAGGTGAGGAGAATTGCAGTGAATTAAATTTTTTATTTGTCTCACAATGATTTCAGAACCTCCAAAAACTTTTAAATTCTTAACGTTCAAATATATGGATTTTTAAGGCCTTGTACATGTGCTTTATATTATGCAATATCATTTGTACATTCAAATTCTAATCCACAAGATATGAAACCGTGTTTTTCTTGGGGATCAACTATCAAACAACAAACTACTACTCCTTCTCAAGACATGGATCCATGAAAGAAAATGATCCAAATGTTAGTATATACTGATAAGTTAGTTTTATCTATGATATTTACTAAATTTATGTTAGAATCAGATTCTTCGAAAATATTTTCTTGCAATGTTATTTCAGATTATTGTTTTTAAGGAATAAGAAAGTATTATGCAATAAAATTTCCAAAGTATGAATAATAGCATAATTCCCTAAAATTGGAAACTTAAAAGAATATGGCTCATTGGATATTTCTAAATATGTCACTATATGTTTCATATATCACTCACTATTAGTCATGATTTTATTTGGCTATCCATTTTAGGGAAGCCAAAGACGTGACCAGTTGGATGCAAAATAGTTTTGAAGCTTTTGAGATCAATCTCTACTGAGAAGTATATCATAAGCTTCAAAAAATTTCAACTACAATGATATTAATAATCTAATGATCTTTGGAATTAGAGACCACGTGTATAAAGACATCCTTTTAGTTCTCCTATGACCTTAACCTATGATCTATCTAATTTAATAATGTGAGTTAGAGCACTTTGTTAGGGAAACATTTAGTTTTCTACATACTAAGTAAGGCATTTCATTGGATGAAGCTCCTGAATCCACCAAGTAGTTATGTACATTTCTATTAAAAATATCAAAATTTAATAGAAAAAGTGGAGTATGGGAATTGGGTCTTTTTCCTAAGAGAGCAACATTTATTGTTCCATTCAACAAGTTATTGGTTGTCATTCCGGTAATAGTTTTTACAAAAGTTGAAGACTATATTAATTATTTTACTTCAAAGCATATAATGACAACTTTGTTTGTTGAGAAATCTTACATACATCAAGAATTTCAATATTTTCTTTAATTTTCTTAAGATCGTCAACTATGTTATATTCCATTGAAATAGAATCCCAATTATTGTTAGAAGGTTTGTTAGTATTATGAGTATTTGAAGAAGTTCTATCAGTTGGGGATACAATCCAACTTTTCTTGTTATTTGAATTTTTTGGATTAGGAGATAACTTTTGCGGGATATATCTTTTGCATATGAGATTATAAACACTTTGAACATTTTCTCTTATATGATGTTTCCTCTACTTCAACAAGATTTAAAATAGGAAACATATCCTAGAGAAGAATGGTTATCTCGAGATGCTATTCTACCCCTTCTTCTTCTACTTCTCCCTCTACATTGTCACTCGATTCCTTCATTTGAATACATTCATCCATAAAATGATTGGCTACCAAGTTCATGTCATTAATCCATTGTGAACATGTTTTTTCTTAACGATTTGTTGGGGTGATAGTTGCATAAGTTTTTCATGGATACTCCTTCCAAGTCAATGTTGAAATTTGTAGGTGGGGGTTCAAGAGGTTTTGTTGGTATAGGCCTCATAAAGAATGGTCTATATGGATGTTGTGTTAAAGTGACTTATCCAAAATTCCTTTTAATGTCTATGATTTCATTGGTTAAATGTCTGATCATATGTTGAAGGTTATCGAATTCTATAGAATCCTTCTTCATTTCCCTACGAGGTTTCTTTAAGATGAGGTATACGAAATATAACAATTTTCTTGGGATAAACATTATATTTCTTAGCAAATGAGGCATGACTTTATTTACACCCCATCATTTCAAATTAAACTTTTTTAACTTCTTCAAAATTCGAAATGAATGTATTATTTCTAGTTCATTTGATGAACATGGAAATAGGGGTTTGTAAGGCATTAGCATAAAATTCTATCTGAAGTTCCCGCGCTACTTCTATATTTGTCTTGAACTTATTAATGATTGTTATAAATCTTTGGTTAAAGTCCTTAAATATTTCTTTTGGACCCATTACCAATGAGAAAAGTTTAGACATCAAATCTCATGTAGTGAGTTCCTTCCCAAATTTATCTAGAAAGACATTTTGAAAATCCCCTCAATTAGTTATTAATCCAATTGGAAAATTGAAATACCAAGTTGACACTTTGTTTTCGAAGGTATCGAGGAACATATGACATACTATATCTCCATGTTTCACATGCATTAGCTAATAACCATTTTTTTTTTTTTGATATGATCTTCTAGAGATCCAAATAGATTGGGGTCATCTTAGGCAAGAGATGTTCCTAGTGCTTAAGTAAGTTATGCATCTACCCAGACAATGCCAATGCCTCTTTTTCTAATGAGGGTTAATTTTAGTTTTGAATGTTTTCCATGTCTGAAAATGCAAAATTAGTGTTCGAATTATCTGATTCTGATTCTTATTTAGAGTGACACTTAGAATATTTAGTGTCTATAGAGGATGTAACAAGATTATGGGTTGGAGGATTTAGATTCAAAGGTTGGGAAAATTCCTGAAGTGCTAATTCAACCGAATCTTCCATTGTGTGTACTAGGATTCTATCTCTAGTCTGAGTAACCCTATGGTTGGTACTTCTTCTTCAAGGAAGTAATAGTGCAACAAGTAAGGCACCGACTTATTTGTCATATGCTCGACTTATTCATCTAAAAGAATTAACTCCCTCGTTTGATATTGCGTATGTAATTTTGGTCTCAAAATCAAGATTGTATTCAATATTTTTCAAATCTTGGAAACTATATTGTGGGCTACTAGTAGATGACGCCGTTTTGGAAACCAGATAAGCCATACAATGTCCATCCTCCTTCTAGTGCCAAAACTATTAACGGGGAAAAATACATAAGTGTTAACAACGATTTTAACCAAAAGAGGAGGCTCAATCAGAGTATTCCCTGTTTGGTATGAAAAAACCCTCCAGATTAATGGCTTGACAACCTTTCGATGATGTTTAAGATTTATGATACCTTTTTTTATCATTTTTTTAATATTTATAAAAATAAAGTAAAACTTACTATCTAATAATACTTCAAATCGATACACAATATTGAGAGATAGCTCTCAAAATGAAGAAAGATCATTACCTATCCTTTAAAATTCCATCAAATAGTTATAAATAAATTCATTAGATTGAATAATAAAACTTTCTAATAAAAGGGAGAAATTGAACTTAAAACATAGAATAAATTTCTATAAAATAAATGACATAAATTTCCTTGTTTGTCGCCTTAAGAAATCTCTTTATGGTCTTAAGCAAGCTCCCTGAGCTTGGTATGCCAAAATGGACAACTTTCTTATTGACACTAGATTCTCTAGATGCCATTCTGATCCTAATGTCTATACCAAGAAATTAGGAAGCCATCTCATAATCCTTGTCCTTTATGTTGATGACCTTATCCTTACTGGTAGTGACTCAAAACTTTTAAACCATGTGAAAACCATCCTTAAGAAGAAATTTGAAATGAAAGACTTAGGTTTTTTGCACTATTTCCTTGGGCTCGAAGTTTTGCAAACCACTGAAGGAATTTTTCTTTCCCAGTCTAAGTATGCTTGTGAGCTTTTTCGTCGATTTCACATGGATGATTGTAAACCAACCCCTTCTCCCTTCCAGTCTGGAGTCAAGCTCACTGCCACCTGTACTTCTCCTGAAGTTGATGCCACTCTGTATCGTTAGTTAGTTGGTAGCCTCTTATACTTGAATCATACCCGTCCTGATCTTTCCTTTGTTGTTGGTCTTGTTGCTTGGTATATGAAAACACCCCATGAAAGCCATTGGAAAGAAGCTAAAAGGATACTTCGCTATGTCCGTGGTATAGTTCAGTTCGGGATACATTACAGTTCAGGGGGGACTCTTTTATTGGTTGGTTTCACTGATTCAGATTGGGTTGGCGACCCCGATGATCGAAAGTCTACTACAGGTTATGTTTTCAGCCTTGGTTCAAGACCTGTCACTTGGGCCTGTAAGAAACAACAAGCTATTGTACTTTCTTCAACAAAAGAAGAGTACCGAGCAATGGTAAATGCAAGTCAGGAAGCTTTGTGGCTTCGATAGATCCTTTCAAAGTTTGGATTTGAGCAGCAGCATCCGACCAACCTTTGGTGCGATAATCAAAGTGCCATCAAGCTTGCCAAAGACCCAGTTCAACATCAGTGCAATAAGCACATCGAGCTACACATGCACTTCATCAAAAAACTCATTCATGATCGAGTTATTGAAGTGCTCTTTTGCCCTATAGAAGATCAAGTTGCAGACATTTTCACAAAGTCTCTTACAGAAACGAAGTTTTCCAAACTTCGATCTATGTTAGGAGTTCATGAAGTTGTCATTAACGGGGGATAGGCTCTAATGCCTCATTCCTTCTCCTATTGTGTCAACATTGTAAATCCTTCAATCCTATCCCAAGTTGTTCTTAAGGGGGGATGTTAGGATATTTAGACACTTAAGAGTCAGTTAAGATCTACTTGGTCTAATGTGTTGTTAGGTAAAAGTGTGTTTCTTAGTGTGTTTATTTAGTATACATTAGTATGCATTTGTAGTTAGGAAATCTGACGGTCACGATATGTTCCCGACATAGAGTGATCTGATGGTTCATACTCTCCTTGATCTTAACGACCATTGATCTGTGGCTTAACACCTAATGGGTCCATGAAAATCTCTCTGTAATATTTTTCTTTTGCATTAATAAACTGCTCCAAGTGGTCGCGTTGGCTAGGGCTGTGGATGTTTCCCTGTAGGGGTTTTGCCACATGAAAACCTCGGTGTGTTGATCTTTGATCTGGTTATGTGAGTGGTTACTGAAGGTTTTCGTCCTCTGTTGGAATACCTGTGTTGTCGAACATAGATCTCTTACAAAACATCCATGTTATTAGTTAAATTTCAGGATAAGCCACATCACACCATATACATGAAATCTTTCTCAGGTGATAAAAAAATATTTGGCCAATGATTGGATTCTTAATTAACCAACATATTAGAAATAGTTGTTTATAAAATAGTTAATTGAAAATCCTTTTGCCAAAAATCCCCTATTACTTCCCAACTTCTCCTATAAATACAATTTCAAAACTGGTTATAATAACCAACTAAAAAAATTTAACCCTATGGTGAACTAGGATTTTGATCCATAACCACTTCTTTATCATATTTTCCCCATTGATGAGATATAAATTTACATATATCATTATTGGGAAAACATGTTTTCTACATGGGGCTCTCAAAGTTGGTAACTCTCTAGATAACTTCTTAATATATTTCTCATCTTTTGAGAAGGTACATTTAAGTTGTGTGGTTTTCTTATCCTACTTAGTTAGAAACTTTTTTAAATGTTCCTTTTCAACATTCAATATTCCTTATACTTCATACTTGTGTTGCTTTAGTATCTCCTCAAATTTCTACAATACTTGGTTCGCTCACTGAAATTTTTTGGGTGGACCGAGGAAAGGAAGTTGGCATTGATTAGTGGTGTCCTCAGTAAAGTCCCAAATCTTAATACATTACAACTATTAATATTCTATCAATCTTTGAGCTTCATGAGAACCTTTGTTCCAATAACTAAGATCCTGTTCAATTTCATATATTTTTTCTTTTCTCAGAATTGTTATATTATGTGGTTCATCTCCTCTATGTTTATGAATTTGTTTGATGAACGCAAGTTGATCTTGTGTTTTTCCTTGATTTTATTTCAAGATTAAATTCTCTTTATACAAAATAGTCAATGGTGAGTTGAGCTCTTGTAATTGAAAATATTTGGTATAAAAACCCCTTTTAACTTGTGCACTCATATCATCTTCCTCTCACATATTCTCTATAAAAGATGAAATTAATCCATATGCAAATTTGTAGTACTTGGTTTTCGAGTAATGCAATCGTTTTCTCAAGGTTTTTCACATCTTTAATTTATGACTGGGCTTTGTCTAAGGTGGTGTTCATGCAAATTTTTTTTTAAAGCACAACTTAGCTCTGCCTACAAAGAATTGTGATGCAACATACTATCTTAATTTTATTATTATATAAAATGACTAATAGGTGGGACCCCTTGAAGAAAAAAAAAGGAAAAATGAGAAACATATTAAGTTGATTTCACTCCTTTAAAATTTGCATCTCACAAAGCAATTGATTGGAATTATGTTTGCCTTTGGTATTCTATGCGTGAACAATTTCTTTGATGAAAGTTTGCAATTCTCCCTATACTTCATTGTGCCAAGAAAGTCATCGCATATCAAAAGAAAATAAAACGAAATACACCACAAAAGTGTTATATTAATCACAATTGCAATGGTATGAACTTGTTTTTATAATATTGTGACATATCAAAGGGATGGTTAAGTTTTTCTTACACAAATTTATCATATGACAACATTGGCTATCATATAAGGGTTTAATATTATACATGCATTTTGTATTGGTAGAGTCGACTTATGACAAAGTTCACCTATGATAGAGTTATCATATAATATGATACTTGATTATGGGATTGGTATTGTTGGTGAATATGAGTTGGAGTATTGTTATGCTTTATGAATATGGTATAAATGTTGGTTGTTGGCTATGTTATAATTGTGTATTCGACATGGATAATATAGTACAAAGTTTGAATTTCGAGTCTAAGCTGGCGTTTGAATGTCGTCCACCGTGTAAAATATAATTGGATGATGGTTATCATGGAAGAGTTGGTAAGTTTTTGGTTTTTGGTCATCCGATTGTTGAGGCGACATGAAGTAAATGAGAGTTATTTCACTCTCCATTGGTTTTACCTCATGAGGTATACCACCTTTTCACATTTTCATTTGCATGGAAATACTTTGTTGTTGTTCGTCGAGGGTTTTGGATTTTAAGATTGCGCTGGTGGTTGGATAACAATCCTTGTTTGTCCCTCTTGTGGTTATTTAAACAACTTTGACATGTATGAGCACTTTGGACTCTTCTAGCATCAATTGTTTTTCTCTACTCTGATAATTTTGGATGTTGGCTCTATTATGTTTGCATGTTGTATGTGTGTTTTAAGTGTGACTATGTTTTGTCTATGGACATTTATAAGTTGTTGAACGACTACGAATAGATGAAAAATTGAATTATCACATGTATTTGATTAGTAACAAGTAAAATACTTTGGGTTTCTAATATCAGTGGTATCTTCGACCTTGGTTTTGCATGACAAGCATGTTAATACAATTTGGTTTTAAAAAGATTACGAATTAATGTGAGAATGAAGTATCAACTTTGAATTACATTATTGTCTTCACCTTTGTGGGATTTCATGGCTTGTAACCAGTATCACACTCAATGGTTTTTATATTGGGTATGGTTTTTAAGACAAATAATAGAGAAATTCATGGTTTGCATTTCAATTGTTTCTATATTTAGTTCAAAAGGAAATTTCGAACATGGGTTAGGGAACATTCTGTTATATATAGAGACAACCTGGCTTGACTGTAGCTTGTGTTGGACATATGGATAACTTTTGAGCTTATTTCGACATGATACACCTCTTTCTCCTATCTTGCAGTTTTTCTAGCCACTTGATTTCAGTTTTTGTAATTTCAAAGGGGCTCAAAATACAGGGTTCACATCTTCCCTTATGTCTTGACCTGATCTTATTTATTCAGAAAAGGTGTGAGAAAATTTCCTTATATATAAAAGCATAGATTAGAAACCTTCTTATAAGTTTCATTTGGGACTACTTACTGATATTTGAGTTTTGTAAATAACTCGTTCTATGCACAAAATGAGTTGGAAATATCATATGGAATTGAGTGATGATACTGAAAAGCTGTGTCTAGCCCAACATTGTATTCTTGGGCTTGTATTGATTGGATTATGATTCTGGCGTATTGATTACAAATATGGAATATTACAAATATTTTTCAAGAAGACCCTACTTCGATGGAACCCGGGTTTCGACATTTTCTTAATCACCAATATATATGAATGATATATACAACAATGCAGAGATGAGAATCAATTCAATCATTTTGATATATTGAAAATTGATCAAACCATCCATGTTATTTGTTTTATTGACATTGGATTGACTTCACTTTGTTGTTATGATAAATTCTATGGATGAAGTATATATGATAAAACAAAGTTTGAATTGATATACTTAAAAGAGTTTATATATATCTTTTCATACATGAATTTAATGGGTGGAATTATCTGGAACAATTGTTAATTTATTCTGATTGAACTCCAAAGAATTAAAAGACAAATAACTACAAATTTTCAGTTGAGGTCTTGAATTGTTCTCATTGATTGATAAAAAAAATAAGTTGTCTGTAGAAAAAGAATTCATCATTTGCATTGCCGGTCCATGATTTCACTTTACACAAATCATAAAGCCCCTCATTTTTTCCCAAAATCAGTTTTTTATCCCCATGCTTTGTTTTCAAAAACTTGTGATTGTGCAAAAGATCCCTAATATTCAGAAATTTTGATAAAGGGCAGATTTGATATAAGAACAGTGAACAGTTTTAGATGAAATATTCAGTAAAATGGAGATGATGATATTATTAAAGTCAAGCTTGTGCTTATGAATTGGTTTTGTTTTAGAACAATAACCATTGTTTTCCTTTCATAAATAACACCTTTCCTTCATTACAAATCCAATCATATCCTACATGTCATTGAATTTACCTATTCTAACTATGATAGTTATGGAGTGAAGTCAGCAGATCAATTATGATTGGTACATGCAGAGTAATAGATTGATTGGATGCATGCTTGTGTATGGAATGATAAGAGCCAATGTTTTAAATTTATCTTTAGGAATAGTAAATCGATGGTCTATTAGTCTGACTTGTTTCATATATTGATCTAAATTTGTTTTATACAATGAGTTTCTTCAGTAGAGGAATCCATGACAGAGGTAGAGGCAGAGGTAGAGGCATAAACAATTTTTGGTAGAGAGGTAAGCAGAGACCCAGATTCTCCATACATTTTGATGTTGATCCTAAAGAATTTAATCTGCTATTTCAAGCTGGTTTCTTTAACTTAGTGGGGAAATGAGTGTTTCAACCAAATCCTCGACCATAAAGGCCTCCGTACCAACCGTTGAGCACTCAACACACCCTAAAAAGCCTTATCAATTTTATTTTCACTTTTTGGGTACCACTTGGTTTTCTGCATTGTCTGACTTGATTTCAGGTTGGGAAATGTTTGTCTTTGTTTATTTTCATGTTTCTCATCACTTATCCAGGTTTGTTTGAACTTATGGAACCCCATGACTAAAATACCTTAACACCTGAATTAAGATTCCAGAACCAAACACTGCACCTAACGCACTCAGGTCCAATGTCAGAAAGAATTAAATTAAGTAAAGGAACCACTCGGAAAACAATAGTCGTCGAGCACCGATCTCCAATGACATCGACGAAAGGAAGTTTTGGTTGGTGTAATTTTTTCTCATAAATGTTCGAGAGATAGATGATCCACTTCGACATCAATAAAATAGGAGGAGGACAGACGTTAATGAAGGACGAAAATAAATCGTTGATAGTCGATGCCCGACGCACTTTATCGTGATCAGGGAAAATCCAGAAGGATCATAACAAACATTTTGACCAGGATAAAGTTATCCCTGATCATCGATCTCCGATGCATTTTCGACATCAAGACTTTTTTGAGGGAGACGATCCGAGAGTGCTTGGGTAGGTTTATCGTCGATCGCCGATCGTTGACATTTTTTCGGCATCGGCAAGCTCAGGTTTGTTTTATAACGAATATATTAAGGAAATTCCCAACTCTGATTTATACGAGTGAATTAAGTCACTGGTCTCAAATGCCACATGTCTTTACCAGGTAAGAAGGTCGTACGGTCTAGTCCTATCCTGAGTCATTCTTGGTTCCCTAGGTATTAGTCACACCTCTGAGTCAACTTTGTCGCGTTAGCATTGTACGGTAAGATCGATCAGTGTCAGAGCTCTTGTAGAGGGATATCAACAAAAATGTTGATAGCATAATCCTGACCCTCGATCCACCCACTGAAAGAGTGACACGACGAGACGTTTTCAACATTAGATATGATCAGATTTTGGACATTTAAGGAGCTAATTAACATTCGATCCCACATTAGTTTCTACCTCGTGCGCCAATTAAAACAACAATTTCAGAATCGTCGATAGACCACATCACCACCCGTGCCTCCATCGTCAAGCCACAATGAATTTAAGTTCTAAACATTCGAGGCAAGATTTATTGAATTTTCACTCATAACACGAATTGAATGGCTGATGAAACATAGTAAGATATTCTCTGTTTAAAATCTCTTGAACTGTCGTCAAAAAATTCCTTCTACGTGCAAGATAATTCCAAAACATCCGAAGGAGAAAAACGAGCGACTTGAAGACTTTATTGACCCCCGTGATTATCAAAAACAATGTTTAACGAGCTTCAGAGGTATGTATCCAAGTCTGTCAATTTGTTGGTTATAATTTATATGTGTTCGTCGGGTCTTTTACACAGTCTCTAAACTCTGCTCAAGTTACAGGAACAATGTTGCCGAGAAAACCAACCACCAGACGCTTGTCAAGAGAACCAAAGCTAAAAGAACCAGAGATAGGCGAAGGTTCTTCACCAGGGACCGTGAGGCAATTGGAGTACGCCCCTAGGCTGGAGCCTTTCATCAAGACAACAAAAAAGAAAGTTTTCATCTAGCCTCCTGCCTTTGGCGATACAAAGGCAAGCACAGGATCCAAGGTAGCACTCCCACAGTGGGGGGATCTCTTCCATAGGATTAGTAGAGAAGAATACCTGGAGTATATCCCACACATCGATCCAGATGTAAGGGCGCTCGATGATTAGATTTTCCCCAACATCTGACGGTCTTATTACACATGGTGGCGAGCATAACCCCCATTTTCCCTTGCATAGAGGTCCTGAAGTGGCTCATTGACCACACAGATGGGCATAAATGTTTGATTAACGATGAGAATGGTGGGTGCATTGGATTTTTCCTCCTGACAGAGGTCCAGAAATACTACAAGCTTAGGGACTCAGAGGAGTGGATCAACACAGACTTCATAGTGAATTTTATGATCTCCATGACAGCAACCGATTGATGGACTCACGATGGAGGGAAGACAAGAAATTCACCAATCAGAGCAATGGATGGTACAGGAAAATTAACTTGAGGGATCCATACATCTATTTGATGGTTCTCATATGTCGAATATATGGAGAAAAGGATTGCTCCAAGTTTTTAGAAGCTTGGATGCCTTTGGCACACACAATCGCCATCGCCAGGTGCAGCTTCAAATGGGGAGTAATAATCTCCAAACAGCTAAGCATCTGTGTGCAGGAGGCTCAGACGCCGAAGGAAGGAGAGGAACCAACTTTATAAATGGCCCTGTACCTGTTCGATGTTATGTGCGCTAGGAATGTCTTCCCCATCATGAGTCTGAGATGGCATGCTGCAAAGCTCCCGGTCCACATCTATTTCAGCGTGCTATGGGAAAACAGGTACAAGAAATACTACTTCCTCATCTGTGATGAATTCATCGCTCGTATGTATTTTATTTATTTTAAGAAGGAATGCCCAAGGCTATTGATGACAACCAAGAAAATGATATCCAAGATAGGCCATTGGTAGTTGGACAAACACACCACCTACATCAGGGTGTTCTAGGCCATGGGAGCGCCACATCTCCTACCAGCCCATGTCCCAGACTGACTCGTCATGGGAGAAATTTGTTATTATACCATCCAGTAGGGCTATAACGCCACGTTGGTCAAATACAAGAAACGAGCCTTCATACCCTATGGTTTCCATGTGGGGTTCTATCTGGTAAAGGATACCAACTTGAGTTTAGGTTCCCTACAAGCTGATTCCGCAAGCATGATCCTAAAGGCATGGTCCTACAACATGCTTCATAAGTGTCATCCTGCTGGCCATATGCTCATGATAAATTTGAGGACGAAGTATTCACAGAGAACACCCAATACTAGGACAAAGTGGTGCAGAGGATGGCTAACCCAAATATGACCAGGTTCAAGGCCATGAGCATGGATGAATAGGTGGAAACAATAAAACAATTGGCTCAAGAGGCCCTTAGAGCCAGGGAAGAAATCAGAGTGACAGAGGCAACATAGGTGCAGGGAAGGGGATTGTTCTTGACACCAGAGGCACAAACAATGGGTTTGTGCTTAATGACAGAGGCACATAGAGTAATTGATTAGCTGCAGAATGACCCGGGCCTCATAGAGATGATAAGGGTTTTTGCCGACAACTCAATCGAAAGTTGGGAAGGACCAAGTGACCCAGAGCCGATACAAATTGAAGAAACCACAGGGTCAGATAACTCTAAAGTTTCAACACCACAAGTCAGATCACCAGGGGATGTTTTAGCTCAGCCTGAGATAGCAAGGACATAAGGGAGAGAAAGTGCACCAAACCCCTTACACGACTTAATAACTATCTATGATGAGGAGGAGAGTTCAGAGGTTTCCCTGGTGACTCAGGAACCCAAGAAAGTATTTTCCCCAACTCACGATGCTCAAACTCAAAGCCTTCCACAGAACGAACATGAGGTCGAAAGTGTCTTAGACAGTGAGCTATTCCATAAACTAGGTACCCGAGTGGAAATCCTGAAGGATGAGATAGGATCGAGCGAACACGAAGGAGGAGCTTTCATAAGAAGGCATCCCGCCAATCACTACGTAAATCCCATCGATTAATTGGCCGGATCGCAAGATCTGGAGAACCATTCCACTACCAAATGATGCAAAGTCTAATTGGGCCTTGGTGGTGGGTTTTTTTCATGTTGTTGAGTCAAATGGATTTAGGACCCCTCAACAGAATTGGCGCTAGAAGGAGGGCCTGCAGAATGAATGGATGACAATATTTGTGATATAATATTTCACATAGCCCGTGTTATCACCTGCTAATTTGCATTAATTTTTCTCAAAGAATCTTGTCCTTGTGTTATCTTTCCACTCATATTTTAAAAAAATTTCATCAGCTCCGTCAAGCTCCCGTCACCTAAATCCTTTACTCAACTGATCATCCAAAATATTCATGTCCTCCATGAGTAAAAAATATGGCAAATATTCCAACCCTATACCTAGCTTTAATGCTTATCTAAATCCCTCAGTTCCACCACTTCATTCATTTTTACCCTTATTTTCATATTCCCGTTGAAAATAAAAAAATATTCCTTTTATTAAGCACCCTTATCCTATCCACAAAGTCATGTGTTAAGCCTCATATGCCCAAAGTCCCTAGAAATTGGAAAAAACGTTTATTATTATTTATATAAATATTTTTATATTAAAATATTTATATTAATATTTGATCCAATATTTAATTTATGGCATCACGCCAAATGATGGGCACGAATCTCAATTTATAATGTGGAAAATTCAAAGGATGGATGGAGGGTGCACATACATATTGGGCAAAGAATTAGCGTGGAGGTTAATTATGAGAAGGCATACCGATATGTAAACCGATGGTTTTTGTTGGGGAGCCGTGTCTTTACGTGGTGAATATAAGGGGTAAAAGTGGTGTGGAGAAAACCACTCTAGCCCAAACCCGTATAATAAATGCAAACATTTATCATACGTTTTATGTGCGACATTTTTCTAGGAGTGAATTTCAATCAAAATTATGGAATTTCCAATAAATGAGATTCTTCCTCACGGTGAAAAGGTTTTACAGAGGTAAAATTTAAATTTTACAAATGAAAGAGATTAATGTTTAGTTCCATGGAGAATAATTAAATGGAAGATGCAAAGGAAGACTTGGATAATTTTTATCCAAAGGTTTTACAGAAGTAAAAGAAGAAGATCAAAAGTATTTTACCAAAGATGGTAAACTAGACATGGTTTTCAAAACCATGGGAAAGAAACCGGTAAATGGTTTTCATAGTGAAATGGTAAATTGGAAAAAACAAGACACAGTAAATGTTTTTTACCGTGAAATGGTAAATTGGGCAAAACAAGACATGGGTTTCAAAACCATGGGAAGCAAGCAATAAATGGTTTTAAAAACCACAGGCATGAATTAAATTATGGAAATTTAATTCTATAGGATAGAAAAATATTTGGGAATTATTTTTATTCAAATATATTATTCTCAAATATTTAATGAGAATATGGATAAATAGAATTAGATTTGAAAGAGTATAAGTGACATTTCAAAGAGAATGTGGCAGAGGAAGGAGATGAAGCGTTATAGAAAACATAAGTTGGATCATGAAATGTTTTTCTGAAAAATGTCATTTGTAATCATTGCAGTCATTTTTAGTAGCTGAAACGTTTCAATTCAGCTATTGTATTGGTTTCTAATTGAAAGGAACTCGAAATTGTATAAATGATAGAGGTTCTGAATGTATTAGTGTGGTCATAAGTGCACGAGCACAAATTCTGGTTGTTCTTAACTCCATTTTAATTTTCTGAAGCTGAATTGAATACATATACATAAGCTTTTGAAGTCTCTATGAAAAGATTCTAATGGTGGTGATATGAGTTTTGTCTTCTCTCATTGTATGTATTTCATGTTTTCTTTAATTCCATTTACATTGCCTTCTGTTTAAATTGGAGATTTAAAGGCCCATAATTCATCTTATGATGCTCTTCGCTTAAGCAATTTAAACTGTGTAATTGCTTCTTAGCTAATTCAAAATTCATTTCCGTAATGATCTGATGCAATAATTTGTTCTCTCTTTCCTCCTACACTCTGCTTAAATATTATTTACAACTCAGATTCATTGCCTGATTTAGCCTTTATCCTCTAGAGAGTTCTGCCAACCAATCATTGTTTTCATTCACTTTCAAAATTTTGACTTCATAGCCCTAAGTGTCCCTCCCCTTCCTAGCCAACAAATTTATAAAAACCGCAAAAACAAACCAAACCTAGTCATTGATTTCCAAAGAAATATTAAGTGACAGGAGAGATCCCTCTCTGAGTTGAGCAGACTAGTGCCCATCTCTAAAGTTGGTTCAAACAATTACCTCTGTCGTTTGTCTATCAGCCGGACAAAATATACAGAGTGCCAACAACCCGTAGATTCAAAACAACCCACATGCATGGCTAGCCATTCTTAAGACAACCCACACACAATGAGTACTTCTGAAACGAGTAACTCATCCGAGCAAGAGGAAGAACATCTATTCCATGAAATACCTTACGCTCTTCCTCATGAGGAGTTGAACCAGTTTAGAAGAATCACAAGAGATTATGCCTGAAAAATCAGAGCACTGCCCTTAGCCCTGTTACTTTCTCGTAGAAAGCAAGTAAGTAGACCAGTGGTCGACACCCTGAGCAGGTTTTTGTTCAAACAGTAGAAGACATGATAGATTTTTCCCACACCGAAATCGAACATCCTCTTAATCTAATCCCTAAAACACCAGTCGGTAACTGCTTCGAGCCCGATGATTTTTTCGACGAGGAAGCGTTTAACTCAGAATGCTTAGTTTCAGAGTCAGATGACACGGAATATAACAATGATCATAATGAAGAAAGGGGAAACCCACCTTAGAATAATCAACCTTGGTTAGCCATAGATGCTCTAGCCATCCCTGGATGACTACATAACCTTCCCCGACATCCAAAAAGTTTACTCCCTAAATTTGACCCTGAAACCTCAGGATTGCCTGAAGATCATATCAAAAAATTCATACTAGTCCAACATGAAGACGTAGTATGCAGGATTTTCCCCTATACTTTTGATAATTCGGCCTCAACATGGTATTTTAACTTACATGTAGGGTTCATAACTAGTTGGACGAACTTTCAAAAGGAGTTTCTAGATAAATTTGCGTAAGAAACCACTACATGAGCTAATTTGATGGTTGAGTTGTTCACTGCCACCATGAGTTTGAAGGAGAAGGTTAAATACTTTAATCAACGGTTCACCACTATTCTAAACAAATTTCAACCCAAAGCTAAACCCACTAAGGAATTGCAAATTGAAGTATACACTAATGCTCTCCCAACTTCCATTTCCATGTTTGTGAAGAGGGCTGCCAAAAAAACCTTAGCTGAGAATTTTGAAGAAGCCAAAACTATAGAATTCCAAATGAAGGGATGTAAAGAAGGCCAGGTCTCACTAGGCAAGAAGGAAGTTCAACCTCCTCCCAGGACAGGACTCATGTTGACCAGACCCTAGGGAAACAAACAAAACAAGGTCCCGAAAAGGGAAGGGGAGACAAAGAAGACCTACAACGCATGGTAAAGAAGTTGTCAAACGAAATCATAGACATGAAAAGAAGTGTAGGGGGAGAAAACCAAGGCCAAAGACCCTATAAACCAATTTTAAAAAGAAATCCATTGTTCAAAGCAATTGAACCTCCCCCGACCAACTTAAACATTGATCTGGGAAATGTAGCATATGACTCTTTCTATACCTATCACCAAGAGAAACATTCTGAAAGAGACTTCCCACAATGGGTGCATGATATGAATTTGATGGCCAACCGGTTTCTAGATGAGGTTTCCCTTACCGAAGAATCAAGCAGATCATCTATTAATATTGTTGATCAGGAAGATGTTGATCCACCATAAGAAATAACCATGCTCATATGGGACCCTGACCTACCAATGCATTTCGATGATCTATTTGAGGTTCAAGAACCACCTGCAGAGGTCTTGGTTGTGCAAACATGAAGTAGGGGCCAACCTGTCTCAAATGACCTTACTACGGCCCAAAATTTGGGAGGTAATCCAACGTCTGATCACCCTAAAGAACCTTTTGTCTCCCGAAGAAATCCTATAAACATCCATACACGAGAATTGCCTAAGCTAGACTACAACATAGTAGAAGATTTGAAAAAATTGAAGACAAATATATCGGTCATGGACATGTGTAGGATCCCTCAACAAAATGACTTTTTGTTACAAGCATTGAAGTCAATAGAAAATACTACAACAAGCACTAAACAAAGAGAAAATCCAGCCCTCTCAGATCTAAGAAATAAACCAACTGTGAACGCTTGCTCTGAAGATAAGAAGGGAAAGCCTTTTGTCCCACCTTTCCTTTTGACATTTGAAGTCTTCAACATAAACCTCCATAATTGTTTGGTTGACTCAGGGGCATCCTCTAATGTTATGCCACTATCTATATGGAAGAAACTAAATGCAACCCCTCTCAAAAGTGATAAACATATGATACAACTAGACATAACCCATGTGAAAGTTATGGGAGAACTCAAGGATGTCATGATCAGGATGGCGACACACCCAAAATTTGTTCAAGTAATTAACATCATTGTAGTAGATATCCCAGAAGATTATGGGTTTCTACTTAGTCGATATTGGTCCGAGAAGTTAAACGAATACTTTAGTACAGACTGGTTTCACCTTTGGTTTCCATTAAAGGGACAAACAAATACGATCAGGATCGACAATGAAAGATATATGAAACATATTGTCATCGACCTAGAAACCCTCAACGAACCCTCCTCGACAGATTTCCCTGTATTAGGCAATTATTCATACGACTCCAATTTCAAGAATTTCTCCTCCCTCTCATCTGATGTCCCTCTTACCCAAAACTTCGAAATGAATTTTGAAGAAAATTTTCCGACGACGGTAGAAGAAATCCTCTCATGTCAAGAATCTCTGTTGAAAACCATGGAGAAGATAATAAGAAAGGAGAAACCAGTAGGCAAGAAGAAATTGATGGGTTTCCCTCACTAGTCTGGACCTTGTACTTTGATGGATCCAAATTGCAAGAAGGGTCAGGGGCATGGTGTATCCTTATCGATCCCAAAGGTAAATGAAATTTCTTGTCCTGCAGACTAGAATTTGAGTGGACAAACAACACTGCCGAGTATGAAGCTCTAGTGCAAGGGCTAAATAAAGCCATAGACTTAAACGTTAAAAAATTGAAGGTTTTTGGAGATTTTGAAATCATTGTTAGACAAGTAAGGAACACTATACATTGCAACTCTCCCCACCTGAGGAATTATCAACAAGAAGTGCACAGACTAATAAAACATTTTGAAGCCTTTAACATTAAAGTGATCCCCCGAACAAAGAACACTCTTTCTGATTCTCTGTCCATTGCTGCCTCAAGGTTATCCACTCTAGAAGACTATGAAGCCTCCTGATTAACTTTGGAGTTACTCTATAAACCATTGGTTCCCAACAATATTTCCAATTGGAAGGTCTTTGAAGGAGATGAACATATCGTAAACTTTTTAACCAATCAGGATAATTTTAAATATCTGGCTATTGACGATGAAGTATTTTAGGAGAAATTAGTAGACCCTAACCCTCATGTACAAAAACCTGAAACAGATAAATTGACTGAAAAACCAAGGTCTCACACGATACCAAAGGGAGTAGCCAATTTAGAAAACCTTTTTGACTTAAGGGAAAGATTCAAAGGGTCAACGAACATAAAGACGGGGAGTTCCTGTCCCATGTACGAGACTATAAATCTAGGAACCCCGGAAAACCCCAAGAATATAAATCCAGGCAAGACAGTATCGAAAGAAGAAAGGAAGTCTTATCTCAAACTTTTCAGACAATATCAAGATGTTTTTGCATGGTCCTGCCGAGATTTGAAAACTTATGATAATTTTATCATTCAACACACAATCTCGATAAATCTGGGAGTGAAACCCTTCCAACAGAAGCTCCGGAAGTACCACCCATCCATGGAGCCTCTCATGTGTCAGGAGTTAAAGAAATTACTAGATGCTAAGATTATCTTCCAGGTTAGACACTCTGCATGGGTAGAAAAATTGGTTATAGTGAGGAAAAAGTCAAGGGAGATCTGCCTATGTGTAGATTTCAAAAACCTAAACAGAGCTTCAGAAAAGGACAATGTTAAGAACCAAACATCAATATAGCATATAAAAACCTAAGGAAAAGTACTCAACGCCTTGAAAAAGAGATAATTTCAGATAATAAGCCTCTTCGAGGGGGAAACCTCCTTTTACCCCACTTAAATGTTCAAGCACAAGATGATTCAAAATGAAAATGTCTCCTTGGTATATATAGGAGACT
>ML777381.1:184443-201925 GCA_009831015.1 Picea engelmannii | reverse complement strand
TACGTACCTTTTGTGTATGTGGCACATTATGGAGATCAAAGAATTGCTCCATCTGAAGTATCCATGTGATTGGGTCCTTGCCATCAAACTTCCTCATGTCAATCTTAGGAACGTTGTTGGTCTTCAACCCAAAGTTGGAGTTTGTCCATTCTTGATTCACCTTCCTTGTGTCCACATCAAGAATTTCATGGGATGCATTTTCACTTTCAGGTGTCTTCTCTGTTACGAAATTTTTTAATACTTCCATGATCTTAGCTTCCATTGAATCCATCCTAGTATCCAACTTGGATTCCATTGAATCCATCTTAGTATCCAACTTAGCTTCCATTGAATCCATATTCGTATCCAACTTGGATTCCATTGAATCCATCTTAGCTTGTAGTTCATTTATGTCCCTATGCATTTCTTCACCTTCATCAAGAGTCCAAGTAGGATTTTCTGGAGGCTTATTTGGTGTATAAGTTCCCTTTTTGGGTGGCATGTTGGCCAAGTATCACTTTTGAACCTTGATTTTGAGGTGGTTCTGCTAGACAATATTTCTTCTGTTGTATCTCCCAATTTTTGGACCTTATGGGTATGAAACTTTATCTTATGTATTTCTCTGATATTTCTTCTCTTCAATGCCACATGTCTGATCAAAATTGGATGTGCCAAGTGGAATTTACGATAACTTCCCCACAACTTTCTGATTTTTGGCCTTTCCAGGAGATCTCACTTGTATAGTGTGCCCCGCACAAAATAATTGATATAAAATTCTGAAACTCTCACCCAAAATACTACAGACTGTCCACAATCCAATGCAACCAGTCCCACCCAATTTGGATACTCTGGGAATAAGTTATGATTGTTTTACCTGGAACACCTTCTTGAGACTAGCCAATAGGACTAGTCAGATACCCTATCTTACACAAGGTGTATCTATAAATCTAGGATGACCCAGAAGCTGAAACTTTTAATACAGATAGAAAACTAATTTTTTTAAATGTCCCCCAGAGTTCAGGGTCTGAAACGTTACAGAAAATTATTTATAGCGAAAATTATGCAAAGACTCATTTCAGGATGATTCCAGAACCCTATCTTGTACAGGCTATATATCCGAAAGTATAAGGCCTCAGGAGCTGAATTTTGAACCCAATGTACCTTGATCCGTCTTATAAATACCCTCCAAGTCGTTCCTTCTAAAACATTGTAGAAAAAAATTTATAGAGAAAATTCCACGGTGTCTCAGATGTAACAGCGAAACCCCAAGACCTTGAGCTCTGATACCATATGTTAAGAACCAAACATCAATATATCATAGAAAAACCTCAGGAAAAGTACTCAACGCCTTGAAAAAGAGATAATTTCAGATAATAAGCCTCTTCGAGGGGGCAACGTCCTTTTACCCCACTTAAATGTTCAAGCACAAGATGATTCAAAATGAAAATGTCTCCTTGGTATATATAGGAGACTAGGAGGTTTAATGGCCTAAAGCCGACATAAATAAAATAACATTACTAATATAAATTAAAACTAATGGCCTAAAGCCAACATAAATAAAATAACATTACTAATCTAATATGCCCCAATTAAGTGGTAATGAGCCAATATTAGGGCTTAACAGACAACTACCCAGTCCCACCAATGGAGCAGCTCTTGCAGACCGTGTCTGGTTCCGAGATTTTCTCCTTGCTGGATGTTTTTTCAGGTTATAACCAAGTTCTAGTTTCAGAGGAAGATCATTTGAAAACTACCTTCCGAACCAAGTGGGGAACCTTTTCTTATAAACGCATGCCCTTTGGGTTAACCAATGCAGGGGAAACCTTCCAAAGAGCCACGAACGTAGCGTTTCAGGGACTAACCAACAAATCTGTAGTAGTTTATCTAGATGACGTGACTGTGTATTCGAAGAACAAAGAATATCACATCCAACACTTAACCCATATTTTCGAAAGGTGTAGGAAATACGGTATATCCTTAAACCCTAAGAAAACTATCTTTGGTGTCAAGGAAGGTAAGCTACTAGGTCATATTATATCTCAAGCAGGAATTCACATAGACCCATAATGAATTAGGGCTATATCTCAACTTCCATTACCTCACAAAAAAAAGGCTATGCAATCCTTCTTTGGGAAAATCATTTTTGTGAGGAAGTTCACCCCCGATTTCGCTGAAACTATCAAACCCTTGCAAAAAATGATCCGCAAAGATGCCAAATTTAAGTGGGATGATGAACGAAAAGGTGCTTTCAACAATATTAAGGCTATAATATCTCAAGCTCCAGTGTTTCGAAGTCCCGACTTTAGCCAATATTTCTTCCTCTACATTTTTTCGTCCGACCAATCATTAGTTGTAGCATTGACTCAAAAGGATGATGAAAACAATGAGGCCCCAGTCTCATTTATGAGAACTAATCTCCAAGGGGCCGAACTAAATTACCTTTCTATCGACAAGAAGGCTTATGCAATATACAAGGAAATGAAACACTTCAGATCTTACATCCTAAAGAAACATACCAAAGTCATCGTGCCTCACCCTATAGTCCGATCCCTATTCACTCAACAAGAGATGGGGGAGAGAAGAGGAAACTAGATGGCAGTGGTCCAATAATTTGATCTAGATATAAAACTTGCTAAACTGGTTAAGGGACAAGGATTATGTAAACTGGTGGTTGAAGCCTAGGACCAAGTAAATGAAGACCCTGGATGGGAGAATGAATTGGCATTATGGTGTTGTGAAGCGTCATACATCTCCCTAACGAAAGAGTCTTGGTATGAGAAACTAACTTATCTCCTGCGTCATGGGATTTGCCCAAAAAACCTAAACCCTAGGGAAAGGAGATCTCTTAGGTTAAAATCAACACAATACCGCCTCATAAATTCAGTACTCTTCCATGTTAATTATGATGGGGTACTTTTAAGATGTCTTGAACGTGAATATGCAGACAAGGTTCTAAAGGAGCTTCATGATGGACCTGCAAGTGGACACTTTGCAGGGAATACCACCACTCACAAAATACTGAGAGCCAACTATTATTGGCCTACTCTATTTAGGGAGACTCACACATACACTAGGAATGATAAAACTTGTTAAATGAGTGCGAGGAGGGAAAAGAGAGCAGTTCTCCCACTCCAACCTGTGGCCATCTCTAGGCCATTCGAACAATGGGGGTTAGATATCATAGGAGAAATTACACCAAGTTCTTCAAAACAACATAGATACATACTCACTGCCACAAACTATTTCACGAAATGGGCAGAGGCCGTCCCTCTGACCCATGTAAATGAAAAGGTGGTGATCCAATTCATATAACAACAGTTGATTACAAGTTTCGATATGACTTCCATCCTTGTTTTCGATAATGCCGCTTACTTTTCTTCCACCTTATTAATAGAGATTGATTTAGACAAAGGAATCATAATCAGATACTCTGCAAACTACTATCCACGGGGGAACGAAGTGGCATAATCAACCAATAAGAACCTAGTGAGGATATTAAATAAAACAGTTGCAGACATCTAGAGGAGTTGGCAAAGTTCACTTCATAATGTGTTATGGGTTGATAGAGTAACACCCAAGGAAGCTATAGTGAATTCCCCATAATTTCTAGTATACGGACAGGAAGCCATTCTCCCGAACGGGTTATATCTTCCATCTCTTCATCTTGCTTAGGATTCTAGAGGACAACCCTCATAAGTTATACAACAAATGATTGATACCCTCCTCTTGCTGGAAGAAGAAAGGGAGAAAGAAAAATCAAAGGTCATATCTCATCAACAAATAGTCAAAAGGTGGTTTGATAAGCATAAGGCCAAAGTTTTTTTTTTTTGAAGTATGAGACTTAGTCCTGAAATGGGATAGAGAAAATGAGCCGAAGGGAAAACATTTGAAGTTTCAAAATCCATGGCTCGGACCTTTATAGGTAGCCGATAATATTGGGGTAGGCACGTATCGGTTGCAAAATCTAAGGGGGGAACCTGACACCCTCTCGGTGAATGGCCAATCCCTAAACCAATATTTCTGTTAAAAAAAATAAAAAATAAAAAAATGTGTGTGTATTTCCATGATATTTTATTTTTAGGCAGACTCATTGCGGAGTTCTTCATTTTTTGTTTTGTTTGTTATAGTACTTTCTGTGCTTTTTGAAGTTTGTGTTTAGCAAGGCATTGCTTGACCTTAGTTTGTGCGATATGAAAAACTTTGTTCCTGACTCACACTTACATATAAAACAAGAAGCACTGAGAGAATTGCGGAGGTTTGAAGGAGTTATGTATCTACCCTGTGCAAATAAACAACCTTGGAAAAGTGATTAATTGTCTGCCTGGTGGTCTGGTAAAACCTGAAGGGAAAGATGGAAATCTGAAAAGGACTACATGTACCTCGAGACAGAGCTAGAAAAAATTCACCTTAACCATCTCATTTTGAAAATAACAGACGCCCTCCTCTCCCACTCGCTCAGGGCATTCTACCGAAATAAAATCATTTATATAAAATGAGTGCAAAGTAGGAGAGGGTATGCAGATAACTCCACCAAGGATATGGATGCTCACTTGCACTGGAGCAAGGTCTGTGATGTCGGGGTGACTTCGTCGGGGTATGAACGGTCACTGGAAGCGAAGCAAGGTCTGTGACGTCGGGGTGACTTCGTTGGGGCTATGGATGCTCGTTGACAACCGAGCAACACCATAGCAAGTAAATGATGATAACTAAAAGGCCTGGTGCCAGTGAATGCTTTACTCGAATCTTGTCAAAGAGGGCATGGGTCATGGTTATAGGAAACAAAGGTGGAATAAAGGTTGAAACCCCATAGGCAAGCCCGGATGCACCAACCAGGGAATTTCAAACACAAGGATAGAAGAGACTCTAATAAAAAAATAGTCAAATTCTTCACCAACTTTTGCATCAGTGTAGCCTGAGGTAGGGACAAAGATTATACTTTCACCCAGTAAGTCGCCATTTTTTGAGCACTCAACACACCCTAAAAATCCTTATCAATTGTTTTTTTCACTTTTTGGGTACCACTTGGTTTTCTGCACCGTCTGACTCGATTTCAAGTTGGGAAATGTTTTCCTTTGCTTATTTTCATGACTCTCATAACTTATCCAAGTTTTTTTGAACTTATGGAACGCCATGAATAAAATACCTTAACACCTGAATTAAGATTCGACAACCAAACATTGCACCTAACCCACTCAGGTTCAGCGTCAGAAAGAATTAAATTAAGTAAAGGAACCACTAGGAAAACAATAGTTGTCGAGCACTGATCTCCATAGGCATCGACGGAAGAAATTTTTGGTTGGCGTAAGTTTTTCACATAAAGTTTTGAGAGATAGCAGATCCCCTTCAACATCGATAAAATATGAGGAGGACAGACGTTAACAAGGGATGAAAAGAAATCGTCAATAATCGATGCTCGACGCACTTTATCGGGACCGGGGAAAATCCAAAAGGATCATAACAAACATTTTGACCATGATAAATTTATCCCCGATGCGTTTTCGACATCGATACTTTTTTGAGGGATCCGATCCGAGAGCGCTTGGGTAGGTTTATCACCGATCACTGATCCTTGACATTTTTTCGGCATCGGCAAGCTCAAGTTTGTTTTAGAACGAATAGCTTAAGGAAAGTCCTGAATCTGATTGATACGAGTGAATTAAGTCACTGGTCTCAAATGCCACATGTCTTTACCAAGTAAGAAGGTCGTATGGTCTAGTCCTATCCCGAGTCATTCTTGGTTCCCTTGGTCCTAGTCACACCTCTAAGTTAGCTTTGTTGCATCAACATTGTACAATAAGATCGATCGGCTTCAGAGCTCTTGCAGGGGGATATCAACAAAAATGTTCATAGCATAATCCTGACCCCCGTTCCACCCACTGAAAGAGAGACACGACGGGACATTTTCAACATTAGATACGATCGAGTTTTGGACATTTAAGTAGCTAATTAATACCTGATATTGCATTAGTTGCTACCTCGTGCACCAATTAAAACAACATTTTTGGAATCACCAATAGACCACATCACCACCCGCACCTCTGCCGTCAACCCACGATGAATTTAAGTTGTAAAGATTCGGCGACAGATTTATTGATTTTCACTCATAACTCGAATTGAATGGTTGATGTGAAACAGTAATATCTTCCCTATTTAAAATCTCTTGAACCATTGTGAACAAATTCATTATGCGTGCAAGTGAATTCCAGAGCGTCGAAAGGAGAAAAACGAGCAACTCGAAGACTGTATTGACCCCCGTGATTATAAAAAATCAGGTTTAACGACCTTCAGAGGTATGTATCCAAGTCTGTCAATTCACTGGTTATAATTTATATGTGTTCATCCGGTCTTTTACATAGTCTCTAAACTCTACTAAAGTTGCAGGAACAATGCCGCCAAGAAAACCAACCACTAGACACTCGCCGAGAGCACCAAAGATAAAAGAACCAGAGATAGGTGAAGGATCTTCACCAAGGACTGCGAGGCAATTAGAGTATGCCCCTAGGTCGGAGCCTATCATCAAGACAACAACAAAGAAAGTTTTCATCCAACCACTAGACTTTGGTGATACAAAGGCAAGCACCAGATCCAAGGTAACACTCTCACAGTGGGGGGATCTCTTCAATAGGATTAATAGAGAATAATATCTGGAGTATATCCCACACAATGATTCAAATGTAAGGGCGCTCGATGACCAGTTGTTCCCCAACATCTGACAATCATATTTACACATGGTGGCGAGCAGAACCCCCATTTTCCCCTACATAGAGGTCCTGAAGTGGCTCATCAACCACACGGATGGGAATAAATTTTTTATTAACGATGAGAATGGCAGGTGTGTCAGAGTTTTCCTCCCGACAAAGGTCCATAAATACTACAAGCTCAGGGACCTGGAGGAGCGACTCAACACGAAATTCGTAGTGAAGTTTTATGAACTCCATGACACCAGCCGATTGATGACCTCATGGTGGAGGGAAGACAATAAATTCACCAATCGAAGTAATGGATGGTATAGGACAATTAACCTAAGGTAGCCATACATCTATTTGATGGCTCTCATCTGTCGGCTATACGAAGAAAAGGATTGCTCCAAGTTTTCAGAAGCTTGGATGCCTTTAGCATACACAGTCACAATTTAACTTCAACTGGGAAGTAATAATCTCCAAACAACTAAGCATCTGTGTGTAGCAGGCTCATACGCCGAAGGAAGGAGAGGCTCCAACATTCTACATGGCCTCATACCTGCTCGATGTTATGTGTGCTAGGAACATCTTCGCTAGCATGAATATGAGCTGGCATGTTTTAGAGCTCCCGGTCCATGTCTATTTCAACGTTCTATGGGAAAATAGGTACAAGAAATCCTAATCCCTCATCTGCGATGAATTCATCGCCCATATTTATTTTATTCTTTTTAAGAAGGAATTCCCATGGCTATCGGCGATAGCTAAGAAAATGATATCCAAGATAGGCCATTGGTACTTGGATGAGCATGCCACCTACATCAGGGTGTTCATGGCCACCAGAGCACCACATCTCCTACCAGCACATGTCCCAAACTGGCTTGTTGTTGGAGAAATTTGTTATTAGACCATCCTGCAGGGATATAACACCACTTTGGTCAAAGACAATAAATGTGTCTTCATACCCTATGGTTTCCATGTGGGGTTCTATTTGGTAAATGATACTGCTCAGGCCAAACAAGAAGGGCTAAGCCAACTTGAGTTTAGGTTCCCTACAAGTTGATTCCGCAAGCATGATCCTAAAGTCCCGGTCTTGCAACATGCTTCACAGGTGCCATCCTGCTGGTCATATGCTCATGATAAATTTGAGGATGAAGTCTTCACAGAGAACGCCCAAGACTAGGACAAGGTGGTGCAGAGTATTACCAACCCAAACATGACCAGGTTCAAGGCCATGAGCATGGATGAAAGGGTGGAAACAATAGAACAATCGGATCAAGAGGCCCTTAGAGCTAGGGAAGAAGTCAGAGCGATAGAGGAAACATAGGTGCATGGAAGGGGATTGTTCTTGACACCAAAGGCACATATAAGGGTTCTGCGCTTAATGACAGAGGCAAAGAGAGTAATTGATCAGATGCAGAACGACCCAGACCTCATAGATATGACAAGGGTTCCTGCCAACAACCCAATCGAAAGCTGGGAAGGACCAAGTGACCCAGAGCCGATACAAATTGAAGAAACCACAGGGTCGTATAGCCCTGAAGTTTTAACGCCTTAGGTCAGATCACAAGGGGACGTTTCGTCTCAGCCTAATATAGCAAGGACATCAGGGAGAGAAAGTGCACCAAACCTGTTACTTGACTTAATAACTATCTATGATGATGAGGAGAGTTTAGAGGTTTCCCTGGCGACTCTGGTACAAATTACAGAGGAAAAGGAACCCAAGAAAGTATCTTCCCCAACTCGCATTGCTCCAATTCAAAGACTTCCATAGAATGACCAGGAGGTCGAAAGTGTCTTAGACACTAAGATACTCGATACACCAAGGACCCAAGTGGACAACCCGAAGGATGATCAAGGATCAGGTGAACAAGAAAGAGGATCTTTCACAAGAAGACATCTCGTCAATCACTACGTAAAGACTATCGATTAATTGGCTGGATCGCAATATCTGGAGAACCATTCCACTACCAAATGTTTCAAAGTCTAATTGGGCATTGGTGGAAGGTTTGGTTCATGCTGTTGAGTCAAAGGGATTTAGGACCCCCCACACCAACCTCGCCCAAGTCTTTCCAATGTTTATGTTCCAACTCATGTGTCCCTCCAACCAGAGTTCCCTATCAATGATGGCTGAAAGGATATTGTTCATCACCATGTAGATCATCATAATGGTTGGCCCGTAGTTTCATTACCATTTCCACCTCCACCACCACTCAACCAACATGCCCACCAGATTTCCCACATTGCATCCCATGTCCAATCTTCACATGCAAGCAAGGGACTCAAAATAGCCATCCCTGAGCCTAATTCAAGCAAATACAAAAAAGTGGTCACTCAATATAAGTCATCTGATGATTATTCTTAGTCAATCACTTCCCATGCTCACCAATCTGATGAAAACTCCCGAGCCTTCAATGAAGTTCTCCCTCAAGCATCCAATCAACCACACTCTGAGAAGGCCCACTCAACAAACAAAGCAGAAAAGGAAGCAAGCAGTGAAAATAAGGAGATTGCTTCTCACAATAAATATGGTTTTTTATAATTGATATGGTGAAAAGTATATTTATATTTTGATCTCCTATAAGGAGATTGCTTCTCACAATAAATATGGTTTTTTATAATTGATATGGTGAAAAGTATATTTATATTTTGATCTCCTATAGGCAATATGACACTATGTTTCCATTTTTGGACATCATGATACTATGTCTTCATTTTTGGACAACCAATTAATCTTTGCTTTTTGCAGTGGCAAATACATTTTATTTATTTGATATATATATATATATATATGGATAATTTTGGGAGACATAAGGGTTTGTTCAAAGTGATTGATTATGTTTATATTTATGAGGTGGCATGATTTGTTACTTAAGTAAATTATGGAGCGACAAGGAGGAAATCAAAACTTAAAAGGACTTAAAGGAATTAGGGGTCCCACCTATTAGTTATTATTTATTTACCATTTATCTATTATTATGACTATTTAATATTTGTCCCTAACTACTATTAAGCCATTTATGACTTAACTAAAGGTAGTTTGAAACTACCACAACTTATTTTGAGAAAGATAAAAACATGATCAGAAGAAGGGACAAGGAGGAGAGAACAAGGAAATAAATTTCTGATAAAGATCTGCTCTTATACTTGTGAGATTAATTACTTTCATTCATTCTGAGTTATCATAGAGTCTTAACCTTTTTGTCGATAACCGAGTCTTATTGAATATATCAAGATTCAATGGCTTAGATACACAATTCAACAACTTATTCTAGAAATTTTGATCATTTGAATCTTGACACTATGTGTATTCCGATTTGTTTATGAATTAGTTTTCATTACTGATAGGGAATATTTTGCAGAGTCAGTAAATGACACTTTCATGGCTAAGATGATCCATATTTCTAGTCTAAGTCTTCTTTTGTTGTCAGATTCTTTTTGTATGGTTCCCATCGAAGATATCTAAATTTGATATTGGCCCTTACCCTCGCAGGGGTTTAAAATTAAGGTTATGATTGTAACTTGGAATGAAATCAATAAAATTGCGTTATTGATTTTGATCTCACATGTGCATTCTATGATATTCGTTTTAGATTTATATTTCATTTGTTCTTAAATTCTCAAAGAACAATACGTATATATTTTTACTTTCTTCTTTTGCACAGTTTGATTATAAAAGAGGACAATAACAGTTCCCTGTACTTGTTACTTGAGAATCAATTGATAATTTTTTCTAAGGCTACAATCCCCGGGTGATAATCCAAACTATCTTACCCTAGCCAAGTAAGATTCAAAAATGTTTGAGTGAGGATATTCATACATTTTCCTCAACATTTATTTGGTGACCATATTGGGGATATTTTTTTCCATCTCTCTCTGGTTGTTGTATCTTTATTTATGTAATTAGTTTATTTGTTTTTTGTTCTTATTTTTTCTTTAATTGACTATTTCCATGACTGTACCTGTTACTAGACAATCCAATATTGGTGATGGTATTGGTAATCAAACTAGCATTTCCTTGACCTTGTTTAATACCATTTTAGAAATAGCTAGGAGTCATGCTGAATTACATAATTCTTGGAAAGTCATTTCCATATATATCATAGTACATGAATAATGGGAAGCACGACAAAGGATTCCCATAAATCAACCTCCTCATTAGGTCATTTTCACATGTCCTCCAGCTCTCGTTCTTCTCAAAGAACAAGAGGTTTATCACCTGAAGTTTATCCTATATCTGAAATAGGGAGGAGAAAGGTTTTCATTCAAATCCAACAAACTAATCTTAGTCAGACCTTATCTGATTCTACTAGTACTACTGTCCCTTTCACTTTTAAAATGACATCTTTTGGTAGCGGTAGCTATACCAAAGCTTCCTCCTCTTCACAAAATTCAACATCATCTGTAATTGGTAACATTTATAGCCATCAAATTCCAGTCCAATCTATAACTAATCTGGCTAAAGTCATTACAAATATGTCCTTTTTCAATTTGAAGAGGATGCTACCACCATCCTATGGAATGTATCTCATCCTCTAAATCTTACACCAGTGGCTCACCCCCTTCCAAAGTTTAAGGATCATTTGCCCAAGTTTTTGGGAAACAAAACTATTACTACTAATAAACACTTAGTAGCCTTTTCTAATGCTTTCCATAACATAGGGGAGAATGATAATGATATATGTATGAACTTATTTTTCAATTCACTAGGCCTAAAATCCTTTCCATGTGGGAAGAATTGGTCTACTGGTTTAAATCGATGTATGAGAAATAAACAATCCCAATTGATAAATTAAGGGAATACAATAAAATCACCCATAACAACGGTGAGACTATCAAATCATTCAATCTTCGTTTCACCAAGATGTATAATCAAATCCATGAACTAATTCACCCCCAAAATCAAGCTGCATTCATGAACTATTACAATACTTTACCCTCTTCCTATCGTCATAGATTGGAAGAAAAGGCTCTAGACAATCTCAGATATGCACTTCATACTTGTCTTGAGTATGAAGAGAAGATAGGAAGAACCCATATCCCCAAGGGAGATTATGTAAAACAAACTGATATGTTTACATTATTGCAGCTTATGCAAGATATGAACAACTTGATGATTTCTTATGAGAGAAAGGGAATTACTTCTACTTCCATTCTTTCCGGGTTTTCTTCCCACCTAGCCTTCAAGAACCCAAATGATAATACTTTCCAACCAAAGGCTATAATGTATTGTCCCTGGTGCAACTTTTGCGAAGAAGATAACGATGAAACGAACTGTGAGGTAAAAAGAAACACCAGAGTCCGAATCTTTGGAAAAAAACCAGATGCGACTATATTTTCCTTAGATTGGGCTCCACATGATGACGTCATGATGGCAAACACTAGAAATAAAAATTACACTAATAAGAGTAAAGTTGATTCTTTCTTAACCACTTTTTCTCCCAGCTCATCATCCCGAGATACAAACTCCCATGTTGACAGGTCTTTAAACAGTCAAGGAGCCTCAACTCCTTTCCCTCCATCCAAATACAATATCCTCAATCAACTAGCTAGTATCAAGGCATATGCGTCTCTCTTGGACATGGTCACCATCCCAGAACAACAACATATGAATTTTTTTATGGAAAGTAAAATTTCCATAGTAGCTAATTTGACTGAAAATTATGATGGAGATGAGTCGAATGTAAATAGAATAGGTGTAAATAATTTTAGAAACCCTATAAAAAAAACCCCTTTCTATATTTTTGTAAAAATTATGGATAAAATAGCTCATTGTTTCCTGCTCATTGGATCTGGCCCGAGCGTTATGTCCAAAATTATTATGGAAGAGTTAGGTCGCTCTTGTACCAATGAAAACTTGAGGGGTATTCTTTCCTATAATAATAAAAATAAGTCTACCATAGGTGAGATCAAAGATGTAACTCTAGTCCTTTGTTCTCACCCTGAAATAAGAACTACCCTTAATATAAAAGTAATTGATATGCATGTTAGTAACTATTCAACAATTTTGGGTAGAGATTGTTAAAGTTTATTCTATTATTAGGTTACTTTCAATTTACTAGATAACAATAGCATAGACAAGATCATTGAGAGAAACACAATCAAAAGAGTACACAAGCATTTATCTTGGAAAACCCTCAAGGGGAAGAAGGGAAGAAAACCCAACAAAACTTCCGTAATATAGATAGCCAATACAATGCCAAGACAATGAACCAAGCAATAGGGAATATCCAACACTGAGCAACATGCCTCTCTCTCTTCCTTCTTCCGACAACCGACAACTACAACTTCCTTCAAAACTTGTGCACTAGATGAGTGAGCTGAGTGTGTGTTCAAATGAGGCGCTTGCCTCTCTTATTTATACAATTCTGGCACGTGTGGAAGTGTCTCTTCACTAGAAGGGCCAACTTCTTCTTCTAGGTGGTTATAACCACCTTTAATATATTCCTGGGTCTCTTTAATATATACTGGGGCCAACTTCTTATTTAGCCTATTACAATTAGGGTTTGACCAATCCGCAAAAGGGGATTTGGTCAATTACAATGACCGACATGATGAATCCACAAAACAGGATTGATCTAATCAATAATAAATATATTTTATCTTTATCCACAAAAGGGGATAAGAATATTCTTTGCAGTTACACAATATTTTAACACTCCCTCTTAACAAGAAGGATATTCTTTATCTTTTGACAGGTCACCGGATGTCAACATCAACTAGGCAACAACATCCATTGGATAACATCATCAACTGGGAAACATCATCGACTGGATAACAGGAGGCATCAATATCTTCCACTTTGTCATCTGGCATCATGATCACTGACTGGCATATCTATAAATCATCAGAAGTTTTTTTCTCTTTATCTTCATGCAAAAGATACTCTTTCTTATCTTCACACAAAAGATGTCTTATCTTCACATAGAAGATGTCTTATCTTCACACAAAAGATGTCCTATGAGTTTTTCCATTCCTTTTATGGTCTACCTTCTCTTATAGTCATCTATCTAACTCATCCACTGGGGAGGACTACTACCATAGCTTCACTCCTAGTCATGCCACATGAACCAGAGAAGCTAAGATGCTAGCTTGGGTAAGACTAGACTCCCTTTCCATGATCCATGCAGGATCACAACACAAACCTCAATATCCAACTAACCATTCCACATGGTCAAGGTTTGTGTTCCAGGCTACTCAATCCTTGACTAGAGGAGAGTATCTGCCTGCTTACCCTTGGAGAAACATCCACATTACTCTCTACGAGGGTATTCTAGCATGTTCCTAGAGTATCCAAAACTCACCACTTGGACAAAGGCCAAACTTGGAAAAATTTCTCATTCCCCTTCTCTACAAAGGTATCTTCCTTCTCTACGAAGGTCTACCTGTGGGATTTCTCATTCCTTCTCTACAAAGGTCTCTTCCTTCTCTACGAAGGTCTAGCTATGGGATCTAAAAGAATCTCTTACAGTAAAAAATATTTCAATGGTATAATACCATGCTACCCATCTGCTTGGCACCATCCATCTACTGGATAGCTTTCATCTTGATCAAAATATCTAGGCACCATCCATATGCTTTTCTAGATGCATCAAATCACGATCCTTCATTTCGAACTCGGAGACATGGCTCCCTCTTGCACCAAGCTAATAGCTTCTAGTCATCATCCTTGAAGTTTTCTTCTGTAATATCTTGGGTGCCTTCTTGAGTTTGATTATTTCTTTCTTTTTGTCTTCATATTGGATAAACTTGCTCCCTCTGCATCTATAAGAATGATACTGGAGCAACCTGTAGTTACTTGCATCTCATCCATTGTATCTAAGTATCCATCTTTTTCTTCATCTTGAATATTTTTGTTCTGCATCTTTAGGAGCCTCCTGCTCCTATATGAATATCAGATATTGTTTGGTCTTCGCTGACTGTCACCATATCATACGTCCTTGCCGTGTTGTCTAACTTCTACAATTCACAGCATAAGTTATTTCTTCCGAGACTTGTAAACTTACTTACAATATGCTTTCTTTGTCACTCTCATGAGTGATCATACATGAAATAAATATTTTATCTCTTTCTTCATCCTCTTCTTTGATACTTCCTTCATAAGTCTCCATAGACACTAAAGTAAAATGAGGTTAATTAACATTCTCACAAAAATCTAACTTGTAATGATAAAGTATTGAAGTAAACAAGATACTAGAAATAAACATGAATACTTATCTTTTGTTTTTGTGTGGGGAGGTGTCACATACCCACTACTATAATCATAGTTTTCGTTGATTTCTGCAGAATCAGAGCCCCCAAATTACCTACGGAGGCCTAGTGCAAGCTAGCTCTTTCTCTCTCTCTGTTCCCATGTGATCGCGGGTCATGATCACAGGTCACATAATCGTGGTTCCTCTTTGTATTTTGCGCCTCGGCGCTACAGTGATGTCGAATCATGGGCTGGTAACTGGCCAATAGGGATGAGTCCCTACAGGGTTGGAAAATGGCCATTAGGAACGGCCCTGTCGCGTGGTTGAGTGGATTACAAGTGGCAAGAGGGGAAACACAACACAGTGGGCGACGTGACAGGAGGTGGGTCCCACTTCACACGCCACACCATTCCGGACCCCCCCCATTAAAGGCAGAATGGCAAGGTGGGTCCGAAATTCGCCTGAATTCCGTTGATCAAGGCGAATTGATCCTGACCATTCCCGAGTTGCACGTTCGATTCCGGACCCCCCCCCCCACCGGTAAAGGCATAATAACAAAGGGGCTCCAGAATGAAGCCTCAGCCATAGATCTAGGCGGGTGGACTTTGGCCGTCTAGATCTGCTCGCCACTTACCCTAAGGCGCACTCGTGCCCCAGCTTAAAGTTGACTTCTCTTCCCCACATCTGATGGTCATTATAGACCCTGAGATTCCCCAAAGGAATCTCGTCCGTTCATCGGGACTTAACCACATGCTAACATCTCGATATTTATAAGTCAGGATTTATCAAGGCGAGAGCCTGACCTCTTGTCAACGAAACTCCCGAATCCCCAATTCCCGATTTACCGAAATGCGTAATATCTTGACACATAGCCTCCTTAAATCAGATGGTCCAGATCTGTCTCAGCGTTTCCACCATGGAAAGTCCCGATCTCTCATCACCAGGACTCTCGAGTTCGCGATTCTCGATTTCCTGAAATGAGAAATCTCACGACACGCGGCCTCCTTAAATCGGACGGTCCAGATATTATCTCGGGCTTTCCACAATGGAAAGTCCCGATCTCACATCACCAGAACTCCCGAGTTCTTGACTCCCGATTTCCTGAAATGGGAAATATTACGACACGTGGCCTCCTTTAATCGGATGACTCAAATCCATTTCGACGCTTTCACCCTTATTCACTGGGGGTTTAACCCTCTGGTATATCCTGACAGATCCAACGGCTGTCGGGTTTTCTAGCCGATATCTAACGGCTTAGACAGGTTTCTAACCTGTGCATTCTCACACGACTTCCTGGAGGGGAGAAATCAACAACCCACCTGTTCTCATGGACCTTAGAGATCTACGATCCTGATTTCGTCGCTATCCACGAAGGTACATAAAGACAAGGTGGTAAGGCATTTAACATCCTACTTTCTCCTACCAAATCTAACGGTCATGACTGACCACACATTTCCCGACGGGATCTCGTCCGTCAATAAACACCTACCAAGGTTAAGATACTTATCTTTCCAGCTTCTTCTTCTTATCTGACGGTCGTGAGTGACCATAGATCTCCCGACGAGATCTCGTTCATCGATTTGATACTCATTAGGGATTTCTTAAGGCCTTGCGCCTTCATGTCCTCCTTCCAGGTTCTTGATGATGTTTTTCAAGGAGGGTATCTCTATGGGGAGGTTTACCCAGGTTATTTTCTAAGGCAGATAAGGGTATCTCTCTCCCGAGAACTAGGCATGAAGTCTGAATTAAATCAGCATTCATATAAATAACAATTTAAGAGAGAATAAGCCACACGTAGTATTTCCATATAAACATACAACTACCAATACCGATCAAGATACCATACAGACATTCTTATAATGAAGTCATTCACGATTTCACAGCTTATGATCATAAATGTCAGCATACATATATTTCAAGATGTCAAAGGCAAAACACTTATCAGAAAGTAACACTAGGGGTTATGCAACTGCTGAGAGGGGTGCTCGTTTCCACCCAACCGTAGGCTCATCGACTCCCAGCGGATTTACCAGTAGCCACCCCCGAAGTGAGACCACGATGCTGCGAGACTACGTTTCTATTTTCCAGTGACCAGGAGTGAAGGTTACTCTCCTTCCTCTCTGCTATCACCCACTCTGCATATAGCTAGAGTTCTCTTCCTTCCCCCGCGTCTGCCCCCAATCGCTTCTCCCCCACACCTTATCCTCTTGCGAGGTTGCGTGTGGCACGATTTCCCTCGCGCTGGTCAGGCCTGATGGCTCTACGGATGGGCGATTCACCTCCCCATTCCTCATTAATTCCTGAGGAGCCATCTACCTACCAGTCTGTGAGACATTTAATTCGGGGCCAGCGAGCCGCTTTTGGTTCTTCGGGCCAGTGAAGTCCAAATACGATATTGATTTTTGGTGGAAGTTAATGCCACCTTTCCAGGTGCCTTCCACCGCCTCTCTACAGCCATCATGGTCTCTTTTTCAGCATATCCCCTCTCAGAAGTCCTGCAATATAAATTCATAATATTATTCACATTCATCGACCTTTTCCACAAGGTCCATTCACATCACATATTCACATTTTTGAGTTTGCCACAGTTCTTGGCCAGTCCAGTTATTTTTACAAACTGGGGGAAATAGGGTG
>ML777381.1:161608-171950 GCA_009831015.1 Picea engelmannii | reverse complement strand
GGCACGTGTGGAAGTGTCTCTTCACTGGCAGGGCCGACTTCTTCTTCTGGGTGGTTATAACCACCTTTAATATATTATGGGGCCTCTTTAATATATATTGGGGCCGACTTCTTATTTAGCCTATTACAATTAGGGTTTGACCATTCCGCAAAAGGGGATTTGGTCAATTACAATGACCGACATGATGAATCCACAAAAGGGGATTGATCTAATCAATAATAAATATATTTTATCTTTATCCACAAAAGGGGATAAGAATATTCTTTGCAGTTACACAATATTTTAACAGAGATTGGCAGGGCTTAACCGATGGTTTCCTATCACTAGATGCTTCACATTTATCTATCCCTAAGAACGAAAATAATATTATTTTCCTAAGGGAAGGAAGGATTTCACCTTACATTGAAAGTGTTTCTCAACTAATTTAAATTATGTTGAGGAAGACATGGGTGTCTATTCAATCTTTGTTGATGAAGATGACATGTTTCTTGAACCGACTGACTATGATGACGATATGTGGCATATGCACTTTGACAGTGCATGTTCAAATGAAGTTAGTGAGGAAGGTAATGTATTATACTCTTCTATAGGTAAAATTCACATTTTTTCCTATAAATTAGAATTTTCCTGTACGAATAATGCTATTGAGTTTGAAGCCTTATTGCTAGGCATTAAAAATGCTTATAATCGTGGCTATGTTCATCTTAGCTTTTTTTGTGATTCAAAACTTGTTGTGAATTTATTTAAGAAAATCTATAATCCCAACAACAATTTACTTTAAAGATACACCCAAGCTGTTTGGGCATTAATCTCAAATCTACTATCTTTCAACATCACTCATATTAAAAGAGAACTTAATACTATGGCTGATAGGTTAGTTTTTTTTGTAGCCTCACCTACAAGGCATTTGTTACCTCAGAGACTGGATTGTATGTTTGTGTATCTTTACTAACCTCAACTCCCTAATAATGTAGAATCTTGGCAAGTTTTTCCATATGATGAAGGCATATGTGCCTTCTTACATAATGAACCTTATAAGCCTAAAGCAATAATTTCCCTTGAAAACAATAAAATTCCTAAAGGCTTGACTCCTCTTGAGTGTTCATTCTCGACGAGTGATGTAAGAAATAAATAAAATAATAAAGAAGAGGAGTCTAAAATAAAATTCTGGGATACCATTCCCATGAACATTGGAACCCCTTAGTCCCCATAGATGATTAAAATAGGTGCCCAATGTTCTGATGAAGAAAATAAGAAGTTCATGGACTTGTTCCAAGAATTTTGTGATGTTTTTTCCTAGTCTTTTGAGGATCTTCGTGGTTTTGATCCTAATATTATACAACATGCCATTTTGATTAAAGAAGGGGAAAAGAAAGTTAGGAAAAGACAGAGACCTGTGAATCCTGAACTTGGAGCCACAATCAGAAAAGAAGTGGAAAAACTCCTAAATGCTCATATAATCTTTCCAGTTAAGTATTATGAATGGGTATCAAATCTTGTTCCCGTCTAGAAGAAAACACGTCAGATTAGGCTTTGTGTTGATTTTCGTGCTTTAAATATAGCAAGTGTAAAAGATAAATTTCCACTTCCTAACATGGAAATGATCTTACAACAAGTTGCAGGAAAAAAAAGATGTCCTTGATTGACAGTTTCTCTTGTTATAATCAAATTGAAATCAAGAGGATCGATAAATATAAAACCACATTTACAACCTGTTGGGGCACCTTTACCTATGAACACATGTTGTTTGGATTGTCTAATGAATGTGCCACTTTTCAGAGAGCTATGCCATTAGATTTCAAAAATTTTATCGATAAGATAATCTAGGTTTATCTTGATGATTCAACAGTTTATTCCAAGACCAGATCAGATCATTTGGTCATGTTTGAAAAGTGTTCTTGTGATGTAGATATTTTGTAGTTTCCTTGAATCCTTCAAAGTTTGTTTTCGGTGTCACCCAATGTAAACTTCTCAGTCATATTGTTTCATATTCAATAATAAGCATAGATCCTAATAGGGTTTCCACAATCTTAAATATCCATGCCCCTACATCTAAGAAATAAATTCAAGCTTTTATGGGCATTGTAAATTTTGTTCAGAGGTTTGTTCCTGATTTTGATGTCATAGTTAAACCAATCCATAGTATTGTAAAACAAGATCATCCTTTCTCTTGGACAGATGATGTCAAAAGTTCTTTCATAAAGATCAAGAAAGAAATCAGTTACACACCGGTTTTGGTGAAACCAGACTTTGAAAAACACTTTATTATATATACAAACACTACAGAAGAAGCAATTTATACGATTCTTATGCAAAACGATGATCAAAATAATGAAAAACCTGTATCTTATCATATGATGAAATCAAATATTCTTACATCGAGAATCATGCTTTCTCTCTTGTTAAATCTATATAAAAATTTCATCATTTTATTCTAGGCAAGCACACGCAGGTAAAAGTCCCTTTTCTTGCTGTCAAGTTTTTACTTTCACAAACACATATTTCAGGTAAGCTTGCACATTGGCTTGCAAAAATCCAAGAGCACGATTTGATGATCATGATATCCAAAATTATCAAGGGACGTGACTTAGCTCTTCACTTAGCTCATCATACCGAACCAAGTGAATTTTCTGAAGATGAAGATAATCAATTATCAACATTGTTTTATATTGAAAACCAAAATATAAATCTCTCTGACCATCCCTGGTATAAAGATCTCATTCATTACTTACAATTTAAAAGGTGTCCATATCACTTGATTTCTCATCAATGAAGGAGGTTTCGTCTTGAAGCTTCTAAGTACCTCATTTTAGGAGACTCTTTGTTTAGAAGGTTTGTTGATGGGTTGTTTCTACGATGTATAGATGATAACACAACCCAAAAAATATTAAATGAGATTCATGAATCAACATCTATTGTTCATATTGGTGGCCATTTTGCTGCTAAAGTCACTGCCTTTAAAATCATTAGGACTAGGTATTATTGGCCATCCATTTTTAGAGATTCCTATGAATTTACAAGGGCTTGTGATAAACTCCAAAAGTTCGATGGTAGAGAACATTTATCTGCCATGCCCTTACAACTTGTCCTTCCTGATTTTCCCTTTTATAAATGGGGTTTATATTTTGTTGGTCGTATTAAACCATCATCTTCTGCAAGCCATGTTTATATATTAACAACTACATATTACTTCACAAAGTGGGTTGAAGCTCTACCTCTTAGACATGCTCAACACGAACATGTTATCTCTTTCATAGAATCTAATATCTTTTCTCAGTTTGTTCTTCCCCTCGAAATCATTTCAGATAACAGACCAACTTTCATCTCTACAAATCTTACTCAGTTTCTTAGTAAGCTTGGTGTCAAAAATTCCACTTCCTCTACCTATTACCCTCAAGGAAATGGGTAGGCTCAGTCAACTAACAAGAATATGGTAAAGATATTGGAAAATATTATAGAGGATAAGCCCTGTCAGTGGCACATACTTCTCACTTATGAACTTTGGGCAGATCATACTACTACTAAGTCTAGCACAAGCCATACCCCATTTCAGCTGCTATACGGTCAAGAAGCTATTATGCCAATTGAACTAGAACTTACCTCTTTACGTTTGGAATTACAAGTTGAAGAACTAAATTCAACTGATATATCTCAGAGAATGAATTCCTTACTCTCTTTAGAAGAACAAAGAAGTCATGCTCCAGATAATTTAAAGAGAAGGCAACAAACAATTAAGAAATATTTTATTAAAAGACTAAATATTTTGATTTTAAGTTTTACTCTGAGATTTAGCTCATGCTGAGAGAGGTAGGCATTCCAAGTTTTAGAAACAATGTCTAGATCCATTCAAAATTGCCTCAGTCCTTGGTACCAATTCATATTTATTAAAGGGTATGGATGAGCGATTATTTTCCTACAGTACAAATGGTTCACATATTAAGCACTATGTCAAACCAAATTGATTATTGATTAAGATTCAGTGCTTTGTAAATGATTTTCTTTCCTGTACATACTTGTTTTTCTTTCTTTTGAGTACAATTTGTTGTTTTATTTATTATCTTGGATTGCGATTTCTTGTTTGAATCCCTTTTGTTGAGACATAGTCAATTGGATCGGTCAGGTCACTAGATAGATCATTGTTTTCAAATATTGTTGGTCAATTTTGAAACTAAACACACAACAAAGATACCATGATTCTCTTTTCTTTTAAACGTTTGATGAAAAAATATCTTGTACCTTCAATTACGTGCTTGTCTAGAAACTCGATGGACATGACTCTCTCCCTTTTCTCCTTTCCCTTTCTACCCTTCATATTGTTTTGAATAAGAGCATATCATATGATTTTTGTAATAGTTTTTGCAGAAAATCCGAAGCTTCAGTAAAAACTACATATCCAAGTAAATACTACTATCTCTATGCTTGTTATACAAACAAGACCAAACCCCCTCATACATCTCACTTTCCATAGGTTGCTCCACGAAGTCACATTACATGTATCATTTTAGTTCTCATTTTTATCTCCCCTGTTGTATAATATTGGTTCTTCTATATTACTTTTAACCATCCACCCCTACTCATTTCATCAAAACCAAAGTTCATGATTTTTAGTCTGCTGCAAGAAGATTTCCCTGTGTAGTTGTCAATTGTTGACACACAAAAAAAGCACAACTTATCCCTCCCTGCAAATAATTGCAATGCAACATACAATATTAATTTTATTATTATATAAAATGACTAATAGGTGGGAGCCCTTGAAGAAAAAAAAAAAAGGAAAAATGAGAAACATATTAAGTTGATTTCACTCCTTTAAAATTTGCAGCGCACAAAACAATTGATTGGAATTATGATTTCCTTTTGGTATTCTATGCATGAACAATTTCTTTGATGAAAGTTTGCAACTCTCCCTATACTTCATTGCACCAAGAAAGTTTTCTCATATCAAAAGAAAAGAAAATGAAATCCACCACAAAAGTGTTATATTAATCACAATTACAATGGTTTGAACTTGTTGTCATAAGATTGTGACATATCAAAGGGGTGGTTAAGTTTTTATTACACAAATTTATCATATGACAACATTGGCTATCATATAAGGGTTTAATAGTTTACATGCCTGGTGTATTATTAGAGTCGAGTTATGACAAAGTTCACATATGATAGCGTTATCATATAATATGACACTTGATTATGGGATTGGTATTGTTGGTGAATAAGAGTTGGTGTATTGTTATGCTTTATGAATATTGTATAAATGTTGGTTGTTGGGTATGTTATACTTGTAGATTTGGCAAGGATAGTATAGTACATAGTTTGAATTTCGAGTTTGAGCTAGCATTTGAATGTTGTCTGCCGTGTAAAATCTAATTGGATGATGGTTATCATGGAATAGTTGGTAAGTTTTTGGTTTCCAGCCATCCGATTGTGGAGGCAATGTGAAGTAAATAAGATTTATTGCACTCTCCATTAGTTTTCCGTCCTAAGGTATACCACCTTTTCACATTTTCATTTGCTTGGAAATACTCTGCTACTGTTAGTCGAGGGTTTTGGATTTTAAGATTGCACTGGTGGTTGGATAACGATCCTTGGTTGTCCCTCTTATGGTTATTTAAACAACTTTTACAGGTATGAGAACTTTGGACTCTTCTAACATCAAATGTTTTACTCTACTTCAATAATTTTAGATGTTGGCTCTATTATGTTTGCATGTTGTATGTGCGTTTTAAGTGTGACTCTGTGTTGTGTATGAAAATTTTTAAGTTGGTGAACGACTGTGAATAGATAAAAAATCAAATTATCACATGTCTTTGATTAGTAACAAGTAAAATACTTTGGGTTTTGAATACCAGTGGTATCTTTGACCCTGGTTTTGCATGGAAAGAATGTTAATACAATTTTTTTTTTAAATATTACGAATGGATAAATTGTGTTGGACATATGGGTAATTTATTGGGTGGAATTCTCTGGAACAATTTTTAATTTATTTTAATTGAACTCCAAAGAATTATAAGACAAATGACTACACAGTTTCATTTGAGGTCTTGAATTGTTCTCATTGATTGATGAAAAAAATAAGTTGTCTGTATAAAGAGCATTCACCATTTGACTTTCCCATCCATGATTTCAATTTACACAAATCATAAAGCCCCTCATTTTTTCCCAAAAGCATTTTATTATCCCCATGTTCTGTTTGCAAAAGGATGTGATTGTTGAAAATCTCCCTAATATTCATATAATTTGATAAAGGGAAGATTTCATATAAGAACAATGAACAATAGTGGATGAAATATTAAGTAAAATGAAGATGATGATATTATTAAAGGCAAGCTTGTGCTTATGAATTGATTTTGTTTTAAAACAATAACCATTGTTTCCCTTTCATAAATACCACATTTCATTCATTACAAATCCAATCATATCCTCTATGTCATTGAATTTCCATGTTCTAACTATGATAGTTATGGACTAAAGTCAACAGATCAATTATGATTGATACATGCAGAGTAATGGATTGATTGCATGCATGCTTGTGCGTGGATTGATAAGAGCCAATGTTTTAAATTTATCTTTAGGAAAAGTAAATTGATGGCCGATTAGTCTTTCTTATTTCATATACTGATATAATTTTTTTTTAGACAATGAGTTTCTTCAACAGAGGAAGCCATGACAAAGGTAGAGGCATAGGAAGAAACAATTTTTGGCAGAGAGGTAACCGAAGACCCATATTGACCCATATTCTCCATACATTTTTATGTTGATCCTCAAGAATTGAATCAACTATTTCAAGTTGGTTTCTTTAACTTAGTGGGGAAAGAAGTTTTTCAGCCACATCCTTGACCATAAAGGCCTCCTTACCAACCTTGCCCAAGTATTTCCATTTTTCATGTTCCATCTCATGTGTCCCTCCAGCCATAGGTCCCTATCAATGATGGCTGGAAGGATATTGTTCATCACCATGTAAATAATCATAATGGATAGCCTGCAGTTTCATTACCATTGCCACCTCCACCACCACTCAAACAACATGCCCAACATGTTTCCCACATTGCATCCCATGTCCAATATTTAGATGCAAGCAAGGGACTCAAAATAGCCATCCCTGAGCCTAAGTCAAGAAAAGACAAAAAAATGGTCACTCATTCTAAGTCATCTGATGATCCCTCTCAGTCAATCACATCCCATACTCACCAAGTTGACGAACACTCCCAAGCGGATCAACAGATCATATTCCACACTATTTGAGATCAATGACTTAGATTCAAAAGGTTGTTGCAACATAAAATAGTTATCTTTATATGAAAATTTCATAATATTTCATATTTTTGAAGGTCATTAACTTGTGAGGAAATTTTGAGGCCCTAAACGAAATTTTTAGCCAATAAAAACTCACAAAAACAAGGTACATTTTGTCTCTATATCTCAAATAAAATAGCTCGAGGAGATCTTTTCAACAAGCTAATATGTTCACAAAACAGAGCTCGTATGAGAAAGTTACAACCAAAACCATAAGGGTAAAATGTTAGCACCAAATTACTTCCAGAGGGCATAAATCCTTGATTAGAGGTCCGTTTGGAGAACATGAGAAGTCTATGGAAATATTATGAACCATATAAAATAACCATGAATCCATATTTAGGATATAGGTCTGTAAAAATCCTCAGGTAGAGAAAGAAGACACATGTAGCATACATGGATAAATTGGGTAAAACAACCTAAATTTATCTGAATAAATGTTTAGGCCCCAATGCTGAAAAGGTGTGTCTACAATAATAGGTTGCAAAGGGAAAGCTTCCTTTTTCACCCATCCTACAGCCTTTTGGTAGATTATACATTTGTGGGGCAACGTATGTGAATCTTTAAACAAGGTAGGCCAATAGTATCCAGCTCTTAGCACTTTGCGGGCAGTGGTATCTCCACCAAAGTGACAATCGGCCTCACCTGCATTAAGTTGAGCCAACACTCTTTCAGATTCCTCCTTTTCTAAACAACGCAAAAAAACACCATCAAAGTTCTTTCGAAATAATATATCATTGATTAACTGGAAAGATGCATATTTAAGCCTAAGTGCTCTTCTGTTTTTGGGATCAAGATTGTGGGGAGAAGATCCATGTGTTAAATAGAATGTAATGTTCTCATACCAAGAATTGGAGGTAGCTTGTGCACAACTGATCTGTTCTTCGTTATGCTGATTTGCAGTCGAGGTGTTTATTTGACTTTCTTGTTCTTCAACTGAATCAACCACTAGTTTACACAGACCTTGACCTCTAACAATTTGTGCAGGAGTTATTTCAAGGTCATATTCCTATAGCAAATTCATCCAATTTTCCCTTTTTTCACCCAGCTCTTTTTGTACTAATAGGTTTCTCACAGCGGGGTAAGGAACAACAACTTTGGTTCTGGATTTCAACAGGTAAGATCGAAAGTGTTTTATTGCTTTGAAAACAACATATGCATGTTGATATATTGCTGGGTAATTAAGTTCTTCTCCTTTAAAAGCTAAGCTCATGAAGGCAATGGGTATCTCATTGCTTTCAACATTTTTCTGTGTAATTACAAAAACATAAGATCGGTCAGATGCAAAACTGTAAAGAGTGAAATCCTGAGAAAAATTGGGACTCATCAAGGAAGAGGATTTTATTATTGTTTTTCTAATTGAATCGAAAGCCTGACTTTCTTGTGGTCCCCAATGATACAAAACATATTTTCTAATTAAATTTTGTAACGGTCTAACCATTTTTGAAAAACTCGAGACAAATCTTCTGACAAAATTAATTTTACCCAAAAAGGATTGCATGCCCTTTTTGGAAGAAGGAGGGGGAAGTTTAGAAATGGCTTGGGTTCTTTCAGGGTCAATAATAATTCCATCCTTAGACACTATGAACCCAAGCAGTTTACCCTGCTCTACTACAAAGACCGATTTCTTAGGGTTGAGAGATATGTCGAACTTGTGGCATCGTTCCAAGACAACCCTAAGGTGAGACAAGTGATCTTTCTTGTTTTTAGAAAAAATGGTGACATCATCAAGATAGACCACAACTGACTGGTTAATGAGGCCATGGAAAGAAACATCCATTGCTCTCTGGAAAGTGGCACCGACGTTTATCAGTCCAAAAGACATTTTCCTATAGGCGTAAGTGCCTCATGGGGTACGAAAGGTGGTTTTAAGCTGGTCTGAAGGAGACATAAGGACTTGGTTGTATCCCAAAAAACCATCTAATAGAGATAGTCTTTTAGAACCAGACACCTGTTGTAAAATTTGTTCCATTGGAGGAGCATGGTAGTTGTCTTTATCAGACGCTCGATTTAAGTTCTGAAAGTTGACACAGAGTCAAATTTGACCACTTTTCTTCCTTACAGGGACTAAATTAGACACCCATTGAGTGTGCCTAACTGGAAAAATGATCTTTGCAATTAGTAATTTGTTTAGTTACTTTTTAACAGTAGGTTCCAATTTAGGATGCATTTTTATCAACTTCTGTTGAAAAGGCTGAGTCTGGGGCTTCATAGGGATTACATGTTGTATGATGTTTGGATCGAAATTTTTCAAGTCATCGTACGTCCAAGAAAATACATCTTTAAATTCCTTGAATAATTTTATAAAAGCGGATATTTCTTGCTTGGAACATCCCTTTCCCATATTAATATTTTGAGGATTATCTCTTGTTCCTAAATTAACCGTTTCATAGATCAAAGAGGAACTGTTAGTTTTGCAATTGACTACCCCTCTAAACTTGTCATTCAAGTCATAAAATTTCTCTAATATCACTGATATGAAAATAGAAGGCTGACTTGTTATGCTATGAAAGCACCCTCTACTTCATTAAAATAAACTTTACGGGACCTTGCTTCATGTGTTAAAATATGCAAGATAAACTTATGTGTTAAGTTCATGTATCTTCTTGTAAATGATTATGTGTGAGGATATGTTCTTTTAAATGGTTATATATGTAATTTCAATAAATACACAACAACATAACTTGCAGCAAATAAACCATCAAACTCACAACAAGAACAACATGATAAAGGAGTTCACCCCCCCTCCGGGCTACATCTCCTTGAGCCTCCATCAATGGACTTGGCTCTCTGGGATTAATTTGTCAAAAGTTATTTTAAAATCTGCTGCTCAACTCCAATGGAAAAAAAGACTGTACCATTGAGATCAGAACACATAAAAACCCCAAAAATGACTAATATAACTCTGAAAACGGATCATGGCTCATCCGGGCATGACCTCTTCTACATGTGGCATTAAGCTTCCCTGAGCTTATCTGTGGCAAAAACACCTATAAAAGTCCTCAAAAGCCTCCGAAACCTGTCCCAATGTGTTCAGAGCATAACAATTAGC
>ML777381.1:125584-152851 GCA_009831015.1 Picea engelmannii | reverse complement strand
GATGTGACGAAAGGCTCATTTGTATCGTTCAGATATGTCATGGTATGTTTAAGATAACATTCTCTATTTATCCTGATTTTGTTGGGCTGTCCATTTTCAGGCAACCACAAGTGAGACCAATCTGTAGCAAAATAATCATGCAACTGTTCTGACCAATCTCTTCTTAAAAATAGACCATAAACTTCAGGAATATCAACAATGATAATATCAATTATCTGATGAAATTTAGGATTGGATGATAATCTAATCAACACATTCTTAAGCTCACCGATTACTTTAACATTGGTTTGATCTAGCTGAATGATCTTAAGATCGAAAGGTTTTACTTCTGCATTAATTTTCTGGCATACAAATAGAGACATCACATTTGACGATGCAACAGATTCAACCATACAATTATGTACATTCCTATTAAAAATTTCAAAGGTTAATAAAAAAAGGTGGGGCATTTTTTCGTGTGGAAACAACATAATTCTGCTAATTTTTTATTGATGTCCCTGAAACAGTTTTATCTACATTTGCTACAGTTTTTTCTGCTAAGTCCCTTTTGTCTTGAGGTTCATATGTATTTTTAGTTGGGACATTTTTAGCTGTGTTTGAATCAATTTTTGCTGATTTTTTGCTCTTGAGATCGTTCTTTTTACTGTTTTCAGTGATGCTTTGAACCATTTTCTACAAAATAAGAGGAAATTTCAACAGTTCAAAAACATAAATATTAGCCCTCAATTTTTTCAGATCTTCAATTAAATCATACTCTAAAACTGGGGTTGATAGGCTTTGTTTAATTTCAGTTTGCTTTGACTATTTTGGAAACACATGTTTACTTACTTCGGGAGGAGGTTTGTTTTGCGTTTTTTTTTTTGTGTTGTAGGGGTGGACAGTTTCAAAATTTTCTTGGAAGATACTGTCTGACAAGTGATCGAAAACAAGAGGAGATGATTCCTTCTCTTCTGGTACCTCTTCCTCAACTGTATCGTCAACATTTTCAGGAGGAACAAAAACAAAATTGTCATGTGCTTCTAATATGGTTTGCAAATCATACTATAAAATTTTGAAATTTAGACCTTCTGTGGTTAGGTTTGGCCGGTTTGGAGGAAAAGACTTTCTAAAAGGAGGTTTGAAACTTCCTTTGCTTGTGGATGCCTCCTCGGCTGATCTTTTCAAGTCAACGACCTGATTGGACAGTTTCTGGAAAGATTTCTACCAGCTCTCCAGTTCTAAAGTTTCTTGTTGATTTTTTGTTTGAGGAGGCCTAGTGAGAATTTCTATTTTCTTCTTAGAGGACGAAGTTGTTTCAGCTTCAATGTTTAGATTATCTTTTAAGCTCAAAATATCTTTCCCGATTTGACTTTCCTCCTTAAAGGATTCTAACAACGTGTTCTTATTGGACCTTTTAACCCATATGGCTATGTTATTGTGCAAGGCCTTAGCATAATATGAAACAATTAAACTTTCTGTGGGCATCGAATCTGCAAGGATTTTGTTCTTTAACGTCAAAATCCTTTGGTTAAAGTCCTTCACTTTTTCTTTAGGGTTCATTTTTAAGCTAGAGAGTTCCATAACCAAGACTTCTGAAGATTTATTATCTCCAATTTTTTCCAAAAAATAGGTTTTGAACTTGTCCCAAGAGACGATGTTCTGGGGATGTTGAGTGAAATACCATGTGGAGGAATTTCCCTCAAAAGTAATAATCTACATACCAAATCCTCGTGTTCAACACTCCGGAGTCTAATGACCAACATAAGTTTCTTGATGTGATCCTCAATGGACTGCTTTGAATCTGGATCAAATTTGGGCAACCATTTCTCTGGATGTTTAGGTAACGGGTGTTGGGGTCCAGGTACAACCACGACATCTTGATCAAGCCAAGGTCTAACATGAATATTTTGGTTTTCTATGGGATTTGGTGGTGTCGAAGGCTGAGATGATTTTGATGAAGAAATGCCTTCGTCTGAAGACTCTCCTCCTGAAGAGGATGGAGGACAACCAGATGGAGACGGTGGAATACCAGATCCTCCAGCTCCAGGGATGAGAATTTCAGTGGCATTGGTAGTATTTCCACCCAAAGGGTTTTCAGGCAGACCAGTGCCTTGAATTTGTTCTTGGATATCCGTGAAATCAAAAGGTTGATTAAGCGGCCTACCAGGTTGTCCGATATGGGCTAAGACACTATGAGTTCTTATGAGTGACTGATGGACAATTTCTTGGACGTCAATCCCTTGAGGAACTGGTGTCACTGGTTCAACATGAATATCAGGGTTATCGTTTGAGGTAATTTCTATTTCAAGTGTAATTTTTGTGTTGGAGCGACTACGAGTTACGGCAGGAGTGCGAGTGTGAGGGGGATTCTTACGACCTCCATGTGCCATCAATTTATTTCAGGCCCTCCTTCTAGCACCATTTGTTGACTGGCGTAATTGACACACCATCAATTGGAAGGTAAAATCTGGACTGGGGTTGTCTAAATAACCCAAGCCGTTTGGAATGAAATGACCCGACGGGTTTAATGGTTCCGTTGGCCAACTAAAATCCTAAAAATAATAAAAGAAATGAAACTTATCTATAAATCTATGATACTAAGAATATAAGTTTAATAATTTACAAGTGTCAAAATAGAAACATGAATATGTGCATATGATTATGAACAACATATATACAACTTGCAAGATTTACTGGATATCTTGTGAAATGGATGTTTTTGAAAGTGTTTATAAAAGAGATAAAAAAACACATACATTTTTATGTTTTCTGTTGAATATTTAAAAGTCAAAAAATAATGAATGATAAACAAATATAATTGAAATAAGAATAGATAAACAGTCAAAGCTAATTCAAGTTGTTCTTATTTCATTGATAAAAACTTTAACTAAGGAATAAGTAAACTAACTTGTAACTAATCAACTAAACTGAATTCATCTTCCTGTGCAATTCAAGCTCCTGACTGTCCCGCATATGAGGGAAACCTGTAACATAACAATGCTAATACTCCCAGAACAAACTCAAAGATGCATTGGAGTGAGAATATAACAACAAAATGATAAATGTACAGATTTGGTGATCTTATGATAATCAACACTTATAAAGAGAGGAAACTCAATTCAAAAGCATTAATATAATCCATCATTTAATATCTATAGTAAATCGACAATAATCAAATGGAAGATTGATCACAGATGTGAATTGGAATAACAAATTACAGACATCATCAAAATACTTAATAATATGAAATACCATATGATAACCAGACTAAAGTTGCATCAAACATAATAATATTTCATAAGATAGAGGCAATAAAAAAACATAATGCGGTAAGCGTCACACAGGTCTAAAGAAAAACGATGAGCAACTTCTCCACATCAGTCTTCAAAATCATATGTCAATAAAGTATCCCAACAAAAGATGTCTTCACCTCTAACAATGATCACTATTTAAACTAGTTTTGGATTAACAACTCTTATCATGCAAGATAGAGTGCAATCCCCCAAAAATAGATTGTCTTACAAAAATAATACAACAGAAAACCATTCCTGTAGGAGTTGGTTTGTCAAAATTTATTACATGATAACAACGTTTTATGAAAATAAAAGAAAAAAACTACAGAACTATACAGTGCACGATCCCAGATAGTTTCTCCATGTCAATAGCATCATAATCATCATTTTCCTGTAGATAGAAAAATGGAATTGATATTCAGAAAATAATGTTAACTAATATTCAGAAATAGACTGGCTATAGAATCAAAGATTCTATAGCTAGTCTTATATTTAACAAAGAAAATCAAAACACAATCAAATTTACCATTAAAAATTAGACAGTGAAGGATCAAACAGTTCTGAATTAATGATGGCATTGAAGTTGGTTGCATTTTTAATGATTATATTACCGGATCTCTTGGGTCTTTTATTTGCCCTTACTGTGTGTGCTTTCAATTCTTGGTTCTCTCGTTCCAGTAGATAATTCTGAGCAGCCATATGTTTTACTTGTGCCTGTAGGAATGGTATGTCCTTGTAATATCGCTCTACCCAATCTAAGCAACTATCACAATGTATCGATGCTATAGCAAGCCGAGGTGGATTGTATTCAACAACGGGTATTTCACACTTCCCTGTGGCTTGTTTCAATTCATGTCTAATGCCAACAAAGCCCTCTTGGAATCTCAGAAATGGGGGTGATCTAGAGACAAAGTCATACTGCTCAGCTTGACCAACAATTTCATTCTTGAGATATTGGTTGTCCGGATCTTCCTGAGCAAGGAAATCGTTATTTTCTTCATCTGAACAGTGATGATTGACCTCGATCGTAGAGATCGAGCTCAAATGATCATTTTTTCGATTCCTTAAACTCCTAGAGATTAAACGACCAGATATCTTATTCATAAAATTCAAATATGAGATTTGTTGCTTCTTACCCTTACACAATTTCTCAACAGTAGGTTTGTCACTATGAACTTGATTCGGTTCAATAGAAAGAACATGGGGAACTTTTCCTTTTAATTCGTCCACTACCTGTTCCAAAGATTTTCTGGGCGAAAAAATGCATCGTGAATTCTTAACCATGGGGGTTTGCAAAGCAATAGACATAGATTCATTAATTTTACAGCCATCAGGTGAATTGAACCCTTGACTCTCGGTTACAGGATTATGAGAAATGGGGTTCACATTTAAAGGTGAATTCACTATATTGTCAGGCTGGGTGAAACCATTTCGACTAAGAAAAATTTCCCAGCTATCCTCGATTTTTGATAGGTGCGATAGAAACAGTATTTTTATGAGCCCGTGATGAAAGAGGCTAGACAAAGAGTTCATTCTATGTCTCTTATATCATTTGACATTTTATATAGGCTCATTAACAAGTAGAATGACATGTTCAGTTTAAATCCTATGAATAACATCAAAAGTCAGATGTGGTATAAAAAGACCAAACCATACCGACCCTCGCATGTTATAAATTGTTTCAAAATTAAAATGAGGTCGTGCCATCGAGGTTTCATAAGGTTAATAGGAATACCTTTAGGGGTGGAGGTATACTTACGAGAGACCATGAAGAGGCTCCATGGAACATCCTCCATTTTGGCATTTTTAAACCACTTTTCGCTTTCCTGCAGGAGTCATGTTGCTCAAGCTACAGAGTCCTCTGTGACCTGCAATTTCACATCCCCGACATTGGCCCTAAACCCATCAAATGTCTACACAAAGGCCTGCGCAACCGCAAGATTGTAACCTTCAAATTTCCTGAGGGAGATATCCAAACCGTGACCCTTCAAATCATCCATGTCATCATCGTGGGAAAGAAGGGCTTGACAGCCATTCGGTTCGATTCAAACAACAAGGGCCATGGCCACTATGAAATAGACACAATATATATCACAGGAGGTAGGATTTGGCTTCCAATAAATGAGTAGCAAAGAGAGGTCTGTGCAAACTAAAATGACCCGAAACCTATGAAGTTCGAAGACTGCTATGCTTGATAACTTAAGTTTAGAGATACAGGCAACCGAAGGGTGTGCAGACCTAAGAGACATTACACATAATGATTATCAAACCCTCAACTACCACCGAATGCCAATTCGAATAATGAATGGGTTCATTAATGCACATGACAACAGGGTGAGGTGTAGTCGTGGGTACATCGAACCTGTACCAAGTGACATGAAAGTTGATATGACTGTTGAGAGAATGAAACCCATATCGAATGTTAATACAATGTTTTGTGCATTCATACATTTCAAAAATTAAAACCAAACGATCAACCATAGAACCGATTAAGTCATGATACCCACAATACATAAAAATTTTGGCAGTGAATTTAATCAATGCACTTATAAAACTTCAATTTAGTAACATATAGGTGCCTTCAAAGTGAAATTTCTTAGGTAGAAAATACAACTACATAATCATTACCCAAACCAAGTTTTTGTTTAAATTTCATGCTTGCAGTCATGAATTTTGAACAAAACCAACGAAAAATTAAACGAAAAACTCATAAGATAAGTTTAAACCAATCATTGCCTCGAAGTCCCAAAAACATAAGTGTTTATAAATGTAAGGATGTGGAAGCTACAAAAAGATATAATCCCTTTGTGATGATTTTAATTGTGATAAACAAATTGATAGAATTGGTGGCTGCCAACAGAACTTCATTCAAGATGAAATTTGCATCGTTGGAATTATATCCCCGAGATCTACGCATTGATGGTTTTTTTGAGAGAATTTGGGACAGTCAAATTTTGAGCATTACTGAACCATTATGGACCTTTGTGGATGTTCCAAATATTTCTAGAGCACTATGAGGATTCTAGGATCCTCCTTGATCAGTTATGATGTACAAACATTGAAGGGAATGGAGGTAATAATTCTCTCAGTATAATATCAATATTTGAATTTATGTAAAGGACAGAGGCCTTGAGCATACACATATTTTTTTTTACTTGAATGCATTTATGGTAAATGTAATTGCATATTGTGTTATGTTGGTTATAAGATCATAACCAAGTTAAGTCAGGAGACATTACTCCTATTGTAACAATGAAATCCATTAGAGATGGTCATGTGTGAGGCCATGATGATATTGGATATGGAAAGGCTATAGTGTCATCCAAGTGTATAATGGTTTCCCCCTATGTAACTAAGGTTTGGACTAAAACCTTTTTTCCTACACTAAATACCACTAAGGGATGACGTTCCTAGTGTTGTGTATGGGTTGAAGAGGAAGGTCCAAAGGATTGGATGGGTTGTTGGGAAGAGTTTGGATGATGTATTGAGGCATGGGCCATGTTACCCCTTCTCACTAGGGGTAACAGTGGAGATCATGTCTTGAGGCCCCCATGTAGTAGACATGGAATGTCAAGATCTAGATTGATTAGCACAACCCCCCAAATCCCCTCATATTCATTGATGCACGATCATACATCACCACCAGCAGAGAAACATCCATCACACTAGATTCCAGATTGATTAGCACATCCCCCCAGGGCCCCTCCTATTCATTTATGCACCATCATACATCACCACTAGCAGAGAAACATCCATCACACTGGCTTGGCCCCCGAGGACAACATGTCTTTATTCATGAGGTAATAAGTCCGGTATCATGGTAAGTGTCACCCTAATAATTGAAGCATTTGAACATGTTGCAAATAATTCTTTCTTGATTACGAAACATTTTCTTGAAAATTATACTATTTTCCTTATTTAACCTTGGTGGGTGTCATTTCGGCCTAGTAAGTTGGTCATCCTTGATGATGGAGTGCTATTGGGGGGTTCCTTGAAGAGTCATCATCCATTCTCGATCATACTTATCACCTTCCATGCTCTTTCCATTTTGTTTCCTCATTTTTTGGGATTTGGGTGCATTGAACCGAGAAGGGATTGTACCTCATTTCATGGGAAGAAGGGGTTGAAGGACCAGAGGGAATGTAGTTGTAAAAATATAAAAGAAAAAATAATAACCTTCTAGATGCTCTCCCAAACAGGTCTTGAGAACAAAAAACATTTCTCCTAAAAAATCAAAGACCCGTAAGAAACATTTTCATATTATATAGACACCCCACTTGTTGAGGGATCTACATAAGTGTGTCACAACCTTTGCTTTACTCCTATGACACTCTATGTACCTCTCCCTTCATGTGACATTGTAGTATTTCCTCCCAAGTATTATGTTACCCATTTGGAGTACCCAATTGTTTTGGACTTTAATTTATTAATGGCAGATAAATGGGTTTGGAAAAAGGATTCATTGAAGATGAAGGTGCAACACACCCTCTACAAAGGCACCCATAAATGAGACAATACGAAACCTTGTATGTAATGAACCCCATGTCCAAAGGTATTACCCACTCCACCTCACACAAATACATGAATTACATGGATTTCTCCTGGAAAACACCCTTGAATTGAGGACTGACTGGCCCAATACGATACCTTGACACCCCTCCCACACCTAAATTTGAAAAATTGTAAAATGTCATTGAGAATTTGTTTAGTTTGAAAAGGGGGGTTTGATGCACATGTTTAGGTGGTTTGATTATTATATGTGGCTTACTTGGCATGATTCTTGTGACTTATGGACCCTTAGAGGGCACACCTACTCATCTTTGAAAGACTTTTCTCGGTGGACAGATATTCATGAGTGGATGACTTGTTTAGACCTTCATGGGGGCTTTGGAGCCCAAGGATGGATGTAGATTCCCCAACTCTCGGGTGATCTTGTGATCACCAGTTTCACCTTGAAGAATGAGGTTGTTTCCTTGGTGACACTCTGGCTTGGATGAGAGACCATCTCCCATCCGTTTCCACTTGGATGTTGGCCTTTGGAAGGTTGGACGTCACTCTACTAGCCCATGATGTCACTAGGACTTGATGATGGTGATATTTCGATGGAAGAAGGACACTTGGCATAATGTTGTGGCACGTGTGGGTAATATTTGTCCATTGAAGGCCCCAACGTTACCTTGTGGGAGACAAATGTCACCGTAGAAGGGCACAACGTCACCCTTTAGGGTTTTTTTCATGTAATTTTATTAAAAATACATTTTAAAGGGAAATTTTACAAGGTCGCCCCTCTTATATTTTCAAGTTGACATTTTTGGGGAAAAGGTCATATAAATAGAACTCATATTTCATTTTTAGATCATAACTCACCTCACACAAGAGGGAGGCCTGGAATTTTCACCCTAGAGGCATTATTGGCTGAAATTACTAAGGTGCACCACTTGGAGACTTTGTTATAGATGTTTTTTTATAGTTTTTGATGGAAATTTCTTCAACTAGGTGTTTATTGCTTGATTATTCTTGGTGAAGCAAGTAAAATCTGCAATTTGTCTTTATGCTTTGAATGGTTATGGTATATTTTACTTATTCATTTTTAAGATTATGAAATTGCTTGCTCTTAAACCCTAGGATAGGTACATAAAGTGTTTCTTCCTCTCACTAGTCTTTTCCACTTGTCAATTTTCAAAAGGATCTTATCTATATAGGCTTCTATAGCCCTAAATTGCTACCACTTTAGAAGTTTGTTCTATAACTTATTGCAAATATTTTTCAAGAGTCTAAGTAGGGAAGGATTAAATAGGGGCCTAAGAGTGCTTACAATCTAGTGAGTTCATCTTTGATGTCTTGAATGCTTGAGGCCTTGAAGTGCCAACAACTATAGCATTTATTTCTTTGTCCTTCGACCACCATTATCATTTATTTCTCCAAATTATTTGTTGTTATTGTAATTGAATCCATAATCCCAAAAGGCATTGATTTCTATTTCTCTTATGAAGGATTGATTGAACAAACACTCAAACTTTACTCTCTCAAGCCTTTACTAACCATATCTAACCCTAGCTTAGCCTAGACTACTAATCTACTTGTTGTTATTACAAAACACTGTTGCAACCATACTAACTATTGTAATTTTATGCATACATTGACCTAACTCGTAGCTAACTCACTCATAATTTGATTGTGACAATTGCTAATCAATCTATGCAATAAATGTTAAGTTTTCATTGTGTTTTTAGGAAATTTTGAAGTATATTTCTTGTAATTGTTACAAAATACTATTTGTTGTTGTAAACTTTTACATTGCTGCAATTTTATATCAGCCATCTTATATTTACATTTGTATATTGTCTTTTGAGGCCTTAATATCATTTTAGTACTTGGAATTGCTATATATATTTTGTATTTTTCTTGTTTCGAGAAGCTACACAAGTTACTCTTCTTTGCCTCAATTTCTTAAACGTAGACATTGCTAACTTGGGTGACTAGTGAGGGGGGGTATTTCCTAACCATAACCTTAGTCAACCCATCCCTTTAGGTCATTAGGGATGCATCCCTTTGGTTGGAACTTCATTCATCCCTAAAAGTGGGGATTTCTCATTGAGGTGACAGTGGTGAGATATCCTATAGTTACACCAATTTCCCCTACTTATCTTGGAATCTGGACAAGTACAAATTGTGCGATAACATGCCATACCTTCCAACTGACATGGTGGAATACACGACATGAACATATGGTATTCCAGAGTCAATGCAAGGATGGATTGTGTGGATGTGGCCATGATTATTGGCACATTGGTTTTATTATTAGTAAAGTTTGATTGAATTATGAAAAGCTTGGTATGTTGATAATGCATGTACAATGAATGTTGGTTTTATTCTAGATAATATAATTAATGGTTTAATTCCATTTTTTTTACATGAATAATAGTTGGAAGTGAAGGAATTTTTAGATCAATATAATTCCGAAAATCACTTCATGGACTGAATGAAAATATTGTGCGTGAGATAATAACAACTTTTTTGGTTGCAAGAAAGTTGAGGACAATACATGTAGAATAGTATTTGATATGGAAATGATGTAAGTCCATAGGGAAGACTGATATCTACAGCTACAAGAGCCAAATATAATAACCAAAAATCTCATGCGTGGGAATATTTATCTTTCTGTATAAGCAGATTTGAGAAATTAATAATTGGAAATTGTTATGATATGCTAACAATTTGTTCAGCTGCATGAAAAATTAAGAAAATTGCAGTGGAAATGGTATTGGATATGGAAGGGATGTAAGACCATAAGGAAGACTGATATCTACTGCTGCAAGAGCCAAACAACTAGGAGAAGGAAACTCATGTTTGGGAAATTTTATTTTCCTGTGTAAAACATATTTGAAATTTTATAATGTATGATGATGTCTCATATTGAATATATGCATATGAAGCAAATGGGATGATTTACACAAGTTGTGGATTGATAGTGGAAGTATAGCAACAAGTTGGCATTTATTTGCATGAGAACACCTTGGAAAATGATGGATCACCTAAGGAACTGTATAATAGTGAAAGGGATGCCTAAGCCTAGAGAGTGAGGACACCAAGAAGAATAAATTTGTCATTGTATAATAGTGAAAGGAATTCCTAAGCCTAGAGAGTGAGGACAAAAAGAAGAAACAAGTTGACAGTCTTGCAAAAGAACCAGGTTGTCATGCATGAAGAGTGAACTTCTGTGTGAGTTGCACTGTCGAAGAACCAGGTTGCCAGGATTGAAGAGTGAACTCATGTGTGAGTTGCACTGTTGAAGAACCAGGTTGCTAGGCCTGAAGAGTGAACTCATGTGTGAGTTTCACTGTAGCATCAAGGTTGCCTCTAGTTATTTCCTAGTAGTTCTTCCTAGTAGCCAGTCCCTTGAGATAACAATAGTGAGACTCTTAGTGACCTGTGCTAGAGTGACCTTGATAAAAAAATGGTGCATCCTGATGGACTAAGAACAATGAAGGGGGGGAATTCCTTGTGTGAAACCTGATAAACGGATGGTTCATTCCTTGGGTTAGCATTGATAAATGAATGATACATTCCTTGGTTTGGGCAGGTCAAGAGGAAGAGATCTGGTGGAAGTCGAGATAGTTATAGGAGAATGCAAGTGGCCTATGTATATGTTTTGGGCCAGGGTGCCTTTGTATCTATGTTTTAGGGGTGGAGATCCTATGTATTTGTGGTATTGGGGGTTAGAGTGCCTATGCAATTTTTTTCAGACTAGAATGCCTGCGTGATTGTAGGTTGGAGAACCTATATGTTGATTAATGGCCAAGGAGGAAAAATTGTAAAATGAAATTATACCTATAGGTGTTGTGCACTGAGGAAAGTGAAAAAATAAGGGGGAGAGGAATGTAACATCCCTGGTTTTAATCCCCACGAATTATAATGTAATGGTATAAATGTGAATTAGGCTAGTGAGTCGATGTGTTGGGGTGAAAAACCCATATTGATTTAATGAGGTCAGGGGCTGATTTGCATATTATGAACATTGAAATATTTAATAAAATTAATAATTGATGGCTATGATATGAAAGAGATGAAGAGTGATGGGGGGATATGATTTCACAAGAGAGAGGGGTCCAAGGGGTGAATTATTCATGGGTATTAATCCAATGCACGTTCCTGAAATTATTATCATTATGTATAAACTTCTATTTTGTTGTGAAGTGTTTCTTAAGTCAATCATTAAACTCATGTGAGAGGGTGGGTGTGAGTGGTCACATTCCATATTTATTGGAGAGCATGGGATAAAGTACAATCATCCTTGAGAAGAGTGTGAGTAAAACAAGTAAGGAAGAAGAGGAAATTTGAGTAGAGAAGAGAGACAATTTTTACAGGCAAATTTATGGCAGCAAGAGGAGAGGGGAGTGCTAGGAAGAGAACCAACCATGTTGTGCTTGAAGGAAACCATTTTTAGGTTGTGTGTTATGTTGGAAATGAGGTTTGTGTGCCTGTAAAATAGGTTGTAATCCTGTAGTACATTTTCCTGTTGAGGAAGTGACTCAAGATCCTGGTAAAGGCTATTGAGATAACTCATTGGGAAGCTGAGAGTTCTTGAAGGTCTCCAACTGAGAGTTCTTGGAAAACCGAGTGCACTAGGAGCCCTAATCAACGAATGGTACAAACCAATGAACTTTTCAGAAGTGAAGGGGGTACATTCCTTGGGTAGTGCAGGTTGTGGGGAAAAGAGAGAGTTGGAGGATTGGAACTGTTGTGGGAGTAGAACCTGGGTTTTGGGGTTGATGTGTGTGGAGAGTGGAAAACCAGTGGGTTTGATCTCCTTGTGAACTCATAGCCTCAGCTTAGGGGTGGCCTGTTGTTGAGAGAAGATGAACAACAATGTCTATGGTTGGGAGGTTCATCCTTCGTATGCATCCCGTTGGTTAATTATTAACATATAAGTGTTTTTGTTCTATTCTTATGTTATTCCAATGTGTAAATCATTTATATGAATGTTGTTTTTTATTGTTTTCTTGATCAGTCACATTCATGTATTAATATATGTTGTTAGATACATTTATAACTATGGTACCAATCAAATGGTCAAATCTATGTGTGATCTGTGGCTGGTAAGATATATGAATTTAACTAAGTAGAAAATTTTAGTTTTAATGTGTATTCCACACGTAATGATGCTCAACTGGAGGTTGGGTATGTTACATGCAACAATGTATCTTTCTCTCTAATTAGAGAATAAAAAAAAGACTCAAGAGATGATTCTATGTATGAATCCCCTAGAGCTTCTCTGGTAGAATAAAAAGTATATATAAACACATAATATGCAGTACTGAGCTTAGAAAGAATAACATATATACATCAATCATCATTCATGTCTATTTCACATTCTTTAAGTAAAAGTAAAAGTATTTTGAAATTAGATAAATAATATTCAATGCAAAGGAAACCATTAAGACTTAAATATATTATCTGATTTTCAAGATGGTGGGATTGAATCACATTGTGTTTACCAAATAACGTATTCATCTTATCCCAATCTTTGCCTGGGTCTTTGATTTTTTGAATATGAAACTGTAAATCAAAAGATATGGACATTCCAATTAATCCATGTGATTCATCATTTTTATTATCTCATTTGGATTTCTTTTCAACATTAGTGGGGATTTTTTCTTTTCCCAAGGTATTTTTTTATAGTCCTTTACGTTGTTTTACATCCTCCATAATGGATTTCCATGAGAAGTGGTTGGCACTAGTAAAAAAAATATCACTTGGAGTAGTCATATTAAAATGTGTAGGTAATATGTAATCAAAATCTAAAATTGTCTATCAGGATGGAAAGCTCTCGAAAAAATAGGCAGGTTCCAAAAACTGATGTTGAAAATAGACTTTGGATGTAAAAGTGCCACGCGTAAGGTAGAATTTGACCCATGTGATGATGAATGTACAATGAGGTGCCCGAGTAAAAAAAATTCCCTTCATTCTCTAACTTTTCCTATAATCCCACTTTTACAAATAATTTACGTATGGCCACTTTTACAGAATAAGTGAGAATACGTTTTACAATGAAGTTACTTTATAAATTAAAGTTGCATACAAAAAGTAACTAAAAAAAGAATATTAAAGTTACTTTATAATGATTCACTTTTATAATTTAAGTGAAATCCCCTTTAAAATAAAGTTATGAGATAATTGAAGGTTGCATGAACTTTTTAAATAAGCAACTTAAAAAAAAAGAAATACTTGAACTCAATACCTCTTAAAAATAAAGAAACATTGCTAATATTTAATATATAGCAAATTTGATGAAGGAGGAGGGGTATTTATATTTTTCTCTTACTCTTTGCCTTGAAGTGTATGCTTAGCCCAAAAACCCTTGTGTTTTCTTGCAAAAAAATTCAACATGGCCGCAGATAAAAACGAACAAAATTTTGAAAAAAAAAATTGAATCTCAACAATAACGAGGTTAGATATGAGTTAGCTTACCTGGAAAATAACAGTTTTGTTTCTGTTTCTGTTTCTGATTTGTTGAGATCACATAAAGTGTAAAAAAAAGAGGATACACAGAAAATAAAACAATTTCCGCTATGTTTCTGATTTTCCGAGATCACACAAAGAACACAGTAAAGAGCATACACAGACTAGAAAGAGTAGAAAACTGCGAATAAAAATAGAAAGCCAAATTATTAACTTTGTAAAAAAAATAATTAAAAAGGGCATCATCATACTTTATACCTTCGAACCTCACAAAAATGGTTCTATCTTGGGAAAACAAAAACCTTTTCAAGTGAAACAAAAAGTGTTTCCAATTCAAATAAAAATTCGAGACGCAATGGAATGATCTACTCAACCATAAATGCATAGAAATAATAGAACCCAAAAATATAGCAGCACGGGTTCAAGATCTCGATCAACAATGGGAGCGGATATACAAATGGGATATGATACCATGTTCGACAAAACAAGTTCTTTCCACACAAGATCAACACCTTAAGAAATTTCTCCCTCATCTAGATAAAATATCATAATACCAGTGTTTTTAGGTGGTTAAAACCCTCTAAGGGTTAAATAGTCCATTAAATAGTCCACAACCTCATCCAACATGGCCACTTGAGGCAATATATTAATGAAAAAGTAAAAATTGTACATAAGAGTTTCTCACAATTGATCTTCAATAAATGACCCTCCATTCTCTTTAAATAGAGATCATGGATCAATCAAGTGTTAAGCCACATATCAAAAAAAATTAATATCTAGGAGAATATGAATCATCAAATCATGCAATGTCTAGAACATATCATGAAAGTCGAATTATACAACTACAAAAGCATAATAAACAAACACACTTTTACGTAAATACACATTAGACCAAGTTGATCTTAACTAACTACTAAGTGTCTAAATATCTTAACACTTCCATCATGTGTGTGTGCATGCTTGTTTAAATTTAATTTTAATAGTGTTGTTTTTTGGGGTCTATAGAACCAAGAGTTTATGTGTGGGAGATTTAAGCAATAATGTGAGGTTTCTATTAATATTCCCTACACTTATAAGAGTTTATTTATATTCCCTCAATCTATTTTATCTTGTTATCACCATTATTTTAGATATTTGGTCTAAAATTAGTGCCACACACACATCAATAAGCACACATAGAAATATAAAACCAAATGGATCAACATTGCATTTTTGAATTGTTGACACACTTAATTAATACATGCTTCAAAGTAACATTGTAACTAGGATCATCGCATCAGGTCAAATGACATTATTATTGTGCTTTGGGATCATAATTGCATAGGGTGGTCAATGGAATACACAATATTTATTAATTATGATTAAATTGAGAGAGACAAAGAACCTAAAATTCATATATGAGCATCCACTAATTGATTTAAGTTCAGTAAGATCCACGAAAAGGATGTATTTAGGGGCCAATTTTTGACAAAATATAGCCCAAGAGTGTGTAGTTAGTGTGCTCACATTCACCTTTCCTGAACATGCTTGCAGAAAATTATTTCACTCAAAAGCACTGCTTGATTTTGTTTTTATGCCCCCAAGACCAATTCACCATGTGTCCTTGAATGACTTTGGGAAGAAAGTTGGAACTCACCATAAAATGCAAAATGGGACTCAAATCGATGAAGCATCGATTCCAGGGGATTTGTGACACCAAATTACAATTAGGGGCACCTCTATCCTATGGGTCCATGCTGCAAAGCGTGTTTTATTTGATGATTGTCAGAACTAGGTATTTTCTTAGTAATAGGTAATACAAATTTTACATTTAGGGGTCAAATTTTTAAAACACTACACATAGATAGTGTGGACATTGTGCTCACATAGGTCTTTCCCAAACACATGTTGGTTGTGGAGCATGATTATCTTCATGTTTCATAGGTCTTTGTTTTTAGCCGTGTTTATACCCCATGAAGACTGCACACCCCAGAATATTGTACACCCCTCCACGTGAGGGGGGTTGCAGAGGGGGATGTACCACCCTGTGGAGTCCGAGGGACTCATCCCCTAGGAGGGGAATTGAGGTCGAAGCCCTCGAAGGAAAAATTTCCTTGTAAATGTATATTATAATTTCATAGTAAATCTGGACAATTCATTATAAGGCCGTAGATTTGACGATAGAAGTGATGTTAGTGGTTTTTTCCCTAGAAGGTAACCCTATTTTATGAAGGAATTGTATTGCGGCCATGTATCATTGCGAATATTGTATTATGAGAGACGAGACTGTGAGAGAAAGAAGAGAAAGTTACCGTGAGTGTGTTGTAGGTTGTATCCCTTCACTTTGTTGGATAATAAAAAGGAAGAGCTGGAAATTTCTCTAGTGGACGTAGACCACATTGGGTGAACCACGCATATCCGTGTCTCTCTTGTATTGTGTATCTTCTGTGTTTTGTTTCTGCATTTTTTTTTTTTATTTCTCCGTGATCATGTTTATCTAACAACTAGTATTAGAGCGAATGGTAACTTGCAGGAAAAGAGGGTTCTTGGTTCGAGTGGGAGCAATGGCGGAAGATGGAAAGTTTAGGGTCGAGAAATTTAACGGCCAAAACTATAGTTATGGAAGATGCAAATGGAAGATTATTTATATCAGAAGGATTTATTCCTACCATTGGGTGGAATAACAAATAATTCAACGGCCATGAAGGACGAATAATGGGAGGTTCTTGACAGAAAGGCACTAGGAACGATATGGCTAAGCCTGACAACATCGATGGCTTTCAATATTTTGAAATAAAATACAATGAAGGAGACAATGGAAACATTGACTAAACTGTATGAAAAACCCTCGGCATCCAATAAGGTATTTCTAATGAAGATATTATTTAATATGAATATGTCATAAGGTGGGTATGTTGTATATCATTTAAATGAATTTAATACGGTTACTAATCAGCTAGGTTATGTAAAAGTGGACTTTGATGATGAGGTTAGGGCTCTTCTAATCTTCAACTCATTGTCAAAAAGCTGGAACGGCTTGGTCATGGTCGTAAGTAACTCTGTCTCTGGTTCAAACACTTTAAAATTTGATGATGTTGTTGGTGTTATCCTTAGTGAGGAAATGCGACGGAAAAGCACAGGTGAGACATCAAGTAATGTGTTAAACATGGAGAACAGGGGGAGACATAAGGATAGAGGAAAGGGCTTACGGAAACAGGATAATTCTAGGAAGGGTAGATCCAAATACAGACTGGGAAAGATAGAGTGTTGGAATTGTGGGAAGAAATGACATCTGAAGAAAGATTGCAGAGTTCCAAAGAAACAAAGAGATGGACAACAAGAGAAAAATCAGGAAGAAAATGTAACAAGTGATGTGTTACAAGATGCTTTGATTCTTTTCGTAGATAATATTTCTGAGTCTTGGGTACTAGATTTAGGGGCTACATTTCATGTCACATCCCATATAAAACATTTTCTAGATTATGTTCAAGGTGATTTTGGACAGGTTCATTTGGGTGATGATGCACCATGCAAAATTGTTGGAACGGGAAAGGTAAAAATAAAGCAAAGGAATGGAAACCAATGGTTGTTGAAAGAGGTAAAACATGTTACATATCTAAGGAAAAATCTAATTTCAACAGGGAAGTTGGCAAGTGAAGGTTGTATATCTATATTTAAAGATAAGGCATGGAAGGTCACCAAAGGATCATTGGTGATAACAAAAGGAGAGAAGTTAGGTACATTGTATTTATGTGTTGGTAATATTGATTCTTCTATCTCTTTAGCTTCTACAGGAGTGGATACAACATTGTGGCATCATAGGATTGGTCACATGAGTGAGAAGGGGATGCAGATACTTAAAAAAATAATTTTGTTTCCAGGTCTTAAACAAATTGATTTGGATTTCTGTGAGTATTGTGTTTATGGAAAACATAAGAGAGTTAGATTTCTCAGAGTCGAAAAAGAAAAGAAGAGTGAAAAGTTAGAGCTTGTGAATACAGTTGTATGGGTACCAGCTCAGGTATCATCTCTTGGTGGCTCTCTTTATTATGTTACTTTTGTTGATGATGCAACTAGAAAAACTTGGGTTTATTGCATTTGAAAAAAATATGATGTTTTTGATACTTTTAAGAAATGGAAAGCTTTGGTTGAGAATGAGACAAAAAAAAAGGTTGACGTGTCTCAGATGAGACAATGGAGGTGAATATTGCAGCAAGGAGTTTGATGATTATTGTTCATACCATGGGATTTGTAGAGAGAAGAAAGTTCCAAGAACACCACAAGAAAATGGTGTGTCAGAAAGGATGAACATGACAATCATGGAGTGTGCAACGAGTATGAGTTTGCGTGTTGGGTTGCCCTGACAGTTCTGGGCAGATGATGTAGATATTGTTGTTTACTTAATAAGCAGAGGACCTTCAAGCTCTCTGTATGGTGAAATTATAGAGGAAGCATGGATAGGTAAAAAGGTAAACTATTATTTTTTGAAGACTTTCGATTGTGAAGCATTTGTCCATATTGATAAAGAAAATAGAACAAAGCTTGAGGCAAAATCCAAGAAGTGTACCTTTATTGGATATGGTGATGATGATTTTGTTTATCGCTTATGGGATTATGAAAATCACAAAATCATTAGGAGTAGAGATGTCATATTCAATGAGAAGGTCATGTACACAGATAAGTTGCAGGGAAAGATACAAGAAAAAGAAAAACCAGAATACACAGTGTTTGATGAGGTCACTGAAAAATAAATTCCAAAGGTACCAGAAAATCAAAATGTACAACAACATGAGCATTAAGAACCTCAAATTGCTGCAAGTATTGTTAGAAGATCTACCAGGTTAAGTAGATCCATGAACGATACTCTCCTTGATTGTATTATTTGTTGTTGATTGATTCTAGTGAACCAGAATATTATGAAGAGGCAATGCAGGTAGACACTAAAAATAAGTGGGAGCAAGGCATGAAAGAAGAAATCCATTCCCTGGTAAATAACCAGACTTGGGACTTGGTTCAGTTGCCTGCAGGAAAAGAGCATTGCAAAATAAATGGGTTTACAAGTTGAAGGAAGAAGATGGAGGCAAAAAATGATACAAGGATACACTTGTTGTAAAAGGATTTGCACAAAATAAAGGTATAGATTTTGATGAAATATTTTATCCTGTTGTTAAAATGACTTCAATTAGGATAGTTGTATGTCTTGTGGAAGTAGAAGATTTGCATCTTGAACAGTTAGATTTAAAAACATATTTTCTCCATGGGGATTTGGAGGAAGATATTTATATGCAACAACCACAGGGGTATGGGGTCAAAGGGAAGAAAAATTTGGTATGCAGGTTGAAGAAGAGATTTTATGGCCTGAAACAAGCTCTAAGGCAGTGGTATTTGAAGTTTGACAGGTTTACGATAGAACAAGGTTATAGTAGATGACATTCTGATAACTTTGTTTATTTTAAAAAAAAGTAGAAAATGGAAGCTATATTATCTTGCTATTGTATGTAGATAACATGCTTGTTGCAGGGTCTAATATGCAGGATATAAATTTTCTCAAGAAAAAATTATTTAATTCATTTGCGATGAAGGATTTAGGTGCTGCAAAAAAATAAATCCTTGGTATGAGAATAACAAGAGACGAGAAAGATCGCAAATTGACATTGTCTCAGGGTGAGTACATAAAGAAGGTGTTGGAGAGGTTTATAATGCAGAATGAAAAATAAGTTATTACACCTTTGGCCAACTATTTGAAATTAAATAAGGAAACGTGTCCCAAGAAATAGGAGGAGATAGAATACATCTCCAGGGTCCCTTATTCATCAACATTTGGTAGCTTTATGTGTTCGAGTTGTGAGCAGGTATGGGAGTTGTGAGCAGGTATATGAACAATCCAGGTAAAGAAAATTGGGAGGAAGTAAAGTGGATTCTCAGGTATTTGAGAGGTACTGCTACACATCCATTATGTTTTGAAGGTTCATACAATGTTATACAAGGACATATTGATTCAGATATGGAAGGTGATAAAGATAGCAAAATGAGCCCCATAGTGTATGTTTTTACTGTAGGTGGAATAGTAGTAAGTTAGATTTCAAAACTACAAAAGTGTGTTGCACTTTCAACAATAGAGGCAGAGTATGTTGCTGCTACAGAGGTTAGTAAAGCTATGATTTGGTTACAGAGGTTTATGGAGGAATTGAGAAAGAAGCAAGAGAATAGCATGTTGTATTTTGACAACGAGAGTGTCATCCATGTTGCAAATAACTCAACCTTCCATTCAAAGACTAAGAATATAGATATCAGGTACCATTTCATATGATCCTTCTTGGAAGATGGACATTTGAAGTTGGAGAAGATATACACTAGCCAGAATCTTGCAGACATGTTAACAAAGGGAGTAACCAGGGAGAAATTGAGTTCATGCTCAGTTTCAGTTGGTCTTCAAGTATGAAGGTGAAACTGAGAAAATTTCCAGGTCCAAGGTGGAGTATAGTCCAGCATGTAAAACAACAACGGATTTGTTGTGATTAGTCTCCAAGTGGGAGATTGTTGGTTGTGGAGCCTGATTATCTTCATGTTTCATAGGTCTTTATTTTCAGTCGTGTTTATACCCCATGAATATTGTACACCCCAGAATACTGTACACCCCTCCACGTGGGGGGGTTGCAGGGGGGCTTTCCCCCCTTGTGGGGTCTGGGGGCTCATCCCTCCCGCAGGGGTTTGGGGGAGAACGTTCCCTGATGGGGGTTCGGGTCGAATTCCCCGAAGGAAAAAATTTCTTGTAAATGTATATTGTAATTTCATAGTAAATCTAGATCGTTCATTATAAGGTCACAGATCTTACAGTAGAAGTTACGTTAGGGATTTTTTCCCTAGAAGGCAACCCTCTTTTATGAGGGAATTGTATTGCGGCTATGTATCATAGAAAATATTGTATTATGAGAGAGGAGACAATGAGAGAAAGAAGAGGAAGTTACAACGGGTGTATTGTAGGTTATATCCCTTCATTTTGCTGGATAATTAAAAGGAAGGACCTGGAAATTTCTTTGGTGGACGTATCCCACACTGGGTGAACCACGTATATATGTGTCTCTATTGTATTGTGTATCTTCTATGTTTTATTTCTCCATTTTTTTTTATTTTTTTTTTCTGCAATCGTCTTTATCTAACAACCCACTTGTAGATGAAAACACTAAAAAATGCTACTTTTTTTGTTTTTATACCTTCAGACAAATTCACCATGTGTCCTCAAGTGACTTTGGAAGAAAGTTGCAACTCACTGCAAAACAAAAATCAATACTTATATTAATAAACCATCAATTGTGTTGGATTTGTGGAATTGTATAACAGTTGGGTGCACCCCTAGCATGTGATTCCATGCCCTAGATCTTGTTTTATTTGATGATTCCTAGAACTATGATTTTTTTGAGTAAGAGGCAATGCAAATTTTGCATTTAAGGGTTAAATTTTTAAAACTATACCCTAAGATTATGTGGATAGTGTGCTCACATAGGTGTTTCCCAAACACACTTGCAGAAGATTAAGGAACTCAAAAAAATTGATCAATTTGTTTTTTATGACCTCAAACCAGCTCACCATGTGTTTTCGACTGGCTTTGTGATGCAACTTACAACTAGCCATAAAATGAAATTTGAGACTCGAATTGATGAACCATTGATTCCATTGGATAGTGACATCATGTTACAATTTAAGGAATCCATCCTATAGATCGATACCCCAAATATTGTTTTATTGGACGATCCCTGGAACTAGGGTTTTGTTGATCAACAAGAGGCAAAGAAAATTTTACATCCAAGGGTTAACTTTTGAAAAATATACCTCAGAAGTGTGTGGATAACATACTCATGTATACCTTGCATAGAAATTCTTATAGAAGATTAAAACACTAAAAAACACTTCCCTCGGACCAATTCACCATTTTTCCTTGAATGACTTTGGGAAGCGAGTTGCAACTCTCCATAAGATAAAATCGAGACTTGGATTAATGAAATATCGATTCCATTGGATTAAAAATAGGGGAATACCTCTTCCAAGATTTCATGCCCTAAATATTTATTTATTGAACATGTCCTTGAATCATGGTTTTACTCAGTAAGAGGCAACACAATTTTTCATTCAAGGGTAAAATTTTGAAAACTCTATCATGAAAGTATGTGGGTATTGTGCCCACAAAGTACTTGCCCAAACATGATTTTAAGAGAATATGAACCTCAAAAATGATTCTCTATTTGGTATTTATGCCCCTAGACAAATTCACCATGTGTCCTCAAATGACTTTGGGAAGCGTGAATTTAGGAAGCATGACTTCAGGGATCTAGTTGCAACTCACCATAAAATGGAAACAAGACTCTGATCGATGAATCATTGATTCCATTAGATTAATGACATTAAATTACAACTAGGGTTATCCCTCTCCCATGAGTCCATGCCTTGGAGCTTCTTTTATTTGATGATTCTTGGAACTAGGGTTTTGCTTAGTAAGAGGCAATACAAATTTGCATTCATAGGTCAAATTTTGAAAAACTCTACCTTGAGAGTGTGTGAATAACATGCTCACATAGGCCTTTCACAAACGTGCTTATAGTAGATTACATAACTCAAACACACTATAAGGTAAGGGTTTTATGCTTCCAGACTAATTTTCCATGTATCCTTGAATGACTTTAGGAAGTGACTTGAAACACGTCCAAAATTAAAACCAAGAATCATATCAATGAACCATTGATTTGATTGTATATTAACATTGGATTACAGCTGAGGGATTCCATCTCTTATGGGTCCCGTGGCCTAGATCTTGTTTTATTCGATGATTCATCGAACTGTTATTTTCTTTATTAAGAGACAATGCAAATTTTGCATTCGTGGGTCAAATTTTGAAATATTTTCTTGAGATCATGTGGAAAGCATGCTCACACAATCCTTGGCCAAAAATTCTTATATGAGCTTACAATGCTCAAACATGAGATTATTATAAAAGCAAAATATGGATTTGATTTAACATAGTTGGACTTTTAGCTCAAGTTGAGCTTTAACTTCTAATATTTTGAGAGTTCAAGACCTATCAACTTGAAGTTGATGAATTTGGGTTAGACGAGATGCTTAGTTAGTTATTTTGAAAGGATTTGATGTCATAATGTATGGATATTATAAACCTTAATGAATAATTATGAATACTATGGATAAATCTAGGGAACGATTAGTTGAGTGCATATGAATGAATGTATATGCCAAGTGTGTAGTTGCCAATGTATATTTTGTATAATATTACACAATGTAGTGTGATGTTGGATTTGATAAAAAAATGTGTGAATACTATTAAGGATGTGATAAATGCGGTGCTTATATATTGTATAATATGGGTCATATTTAATTTGATGGCCTCTAAGTAACCTACTAAACCATAATTGACTAACTCATTAACCTATTAACCAACTAACCTCATACACACTAACTATTGAACTATGATGATTGACCCCTAACCAATTAATCCACTAAACCATTGATCAACCAGTCACTAACCCTATAACCCACAACCCGCTAATCATTAACCCATTAAACCCTAATTACTTACCACTAACCCATAACTTGTAACTTATAATTCATTAAACCACTAATCATTAACCCATTAACTGATAACCCCTAACACACAAATCCAATAACTGTTAACCCCTAGCCCATTATTTGATTAACCATCTTACTCACTAACACATCAACTCACTGACCTCTAAATAAACAATAACTAACCACTAACCACTAACTCCTAACCTACAAACCAGTATCCTATACTCCAACAATTGCGAACCAACTAATACACTAACTCACTAAATTTCTAACACTAAATCATTAAGTACTTGACCCACTAACACATTTCCCACTAACCCAGTAACCAACAAACTACCTAGCCCATAAGTGTAATAACCAGTGGCCTACTAAATCAATAATAACTAACACATTAATCCACTAATTCAGTAATGAATATCCCACAAAAACTCTACCCATAAACCCATTAATTGTTTAACCATATAACCCACTACTACACTAATCATTATTAACCCACTAAACCACCAATCTAGTAAACAAGTAACTAACTAGCCATCCAATTCACTAACCACTAACTCACTAACACTAACCCACTAACCCCTAATCCACCAACCCATTAACATATTAACTCACTAACAAACTTATTATCTAACCCACTAACCATCTAATTCACTAACACATTACTCACTAATATAGTAACCCACTAACCACCAACCTCATAACCTACTAACTCACTAACCTGGTAGCCAACTAACCATATAAATACCATTAACCAACTAACCACTAAGTCACTAAAATATTCACTACTAACACCTAACCCACTAAATTTCTTATTCTTAATTGTAATTCAATTTTAATCACCTATAAAATTTAATCCACTTAGTTTGCTTAGATTCTAAGACATGCTCATTTATGTTGAGTTATCTAGTGTATGTTGTTGGATAATGCATTCATAACACTCATACCATGTGTGGTATTCTAGTGATTAAGATCATTACTACTACATAATTTCATAGGTGTTTCTTGTTTCCTCTTCACATGTGTTGATTTCTAAAGTTTAAATGCCAAATTCCTTCTCAATCCAAGAGGTAGAGGGAAGTTTACATAGTTTTATTTTATACAATAGTTTAAATGCTTAAAATTGTGTACAAATTTGTTTAAAAGTCATCTATAAGCTAAATCATTAAAGAAAGCCTCAATTTTCTTAAGTCGAAATCCATTACCAAATATTTAAAATGAAGTTCTCACTTTAACTTTTAATGTTAAAATTGAAGTTAATGAAAGTAAATACAAGTTTAGGTAAATATCAACATTGACATAAGATCGAATGGTCATTTCTCACTTTAACTTTTAATGTTAAAATTGAAGTTAATGAAAGTAAATACAACTTTAGGTAAATATCAACATTAACATAAGACATAATGGTCATTTCTCACTATGTGTTAGTGGCAATGGAAATTTGTAAAAACATGCATCCTTTGATTTGGAAAGATAAATTGGAATACCAATGCAAAGAATTTAAATTTGGTGTAAAATGATGAAATGTAGAAAATTAAAAAACCTTTTATAATATATAATTTTTGTTTATTAAAATGTTGTATTACTCTATAAATATTGAACTTTTCTACCAATAATATTTTTTTTTACATATTTTTCTTGTTTTGCAAAATATAAGATATATTTTCATGTTGATTTTTTCTACCAATGATATTTATTTTGTTTTGTAAAGTATAAGATATATGTTAATGTTGATGGAACATTTTAATCTTTAAATAATGTAATAAATACACCAAATTTATATGTATGCAAATGATAAGCAATATTAATGCATAATTACTTTTTAAAAACATTTATGATTTTTTTCATTTAATACAACGTTTGAGTTATTAAAATGTTATAGGAAAACATTAAATTTTTATATTTTACTTTAATAAAATATGTCAAAAAAATATTTAAAAAAAAAAACCAACAATATTTACACTCTAGATAAACTTTAAAAAACAAATCTATATAACCTACAATTCATAAGGATGAATACGTATAACATATTTAAAGAATTAATCTAAACTAAACATATTAAAATATATATAAATATTATGGTTTATGCATCAATGACATACGTTCATGTTCCTAATATTTAAAGTTTCTAATATTTAAATTAAAAAACGAGTGTATGCTTTGGTTTATGGAAACCAAAGCATATTAGTAGATGGTTTTATTATGTACTTTGAAAATTATGAACATTTTGACATACATTAACGTAAAATAACGTAAAAGAACTATTTTATGTTATTAGGATAGAAGGACAACACATATTTTATATTATTAGGATAGAAGGACATAGGATAAGTTGCATGTGGGTGTTATAAAATGTGTGGTTCTAAGTTATAATCAAAGGAATTATTTTTAATCATAGATTTCTAAGATTTATCTCTAGTTCACAATGCCTCACAATGATGGATGTGTGATATTTATAACGTCATTTTGTAGGAATTGTGTGGTGGTTTAGAGCTTCATTTATGTAATACATAATATCTTGGTTTTAGTTTCTAGAACATGGCTAAGGCTCTAATCTTCATAATTTGTGTTCAAAATTTTGTAGTGGCACCCATCTCTCACATATAGGTCAAAGATTCCATTTATAGAAAGTGTGAGATGATATAGGGTTCCTTAGTTGGTTTATTAGTCACATAGGAGGACTTTTTATGGCATTCAACGCCAATTCTGATTCTTAGGCCATGAGAAAGACCTTGAGAACAATCCTTTGTGAAAAAGGCCTTGTAAGGGTGCCCATATAACACATGTAGGACAAGTAATCATTTTACATTGGTTTTGGTTTTGGTTTGGACCGCATGCATTATTCATGAGCCTAAAAATCACATTTAAAGCCCTAAAAAAATGGTGTTTCTCATTGGGTGATGTCCTTGGTGTGCAATACCTATTAATGCACCCATAATACACACATAGGAAAAATATTCAGTTTACAAGTCTTGTGAGGTGGTTTTGCACACTCGACAATGGTGGTACATGAGCCACAAAAGCATCATTTAGTCCTTAAGATATCAATGTTACATCTTTGACCATGATAAAAGGCCATTAGGTCCATCCTTCAAGAGCCATCCATGGTGCTAAAAACCTCACAATGGTTCCCATATCCCCAATTAGAGGCAAAATACCCTCTCGAGAATTCATGTGTGGTGGTTCAAGGTGTAATTCATGCCCCTCAAGCCCTAGAAGTTTCCTTTAGTACCTAAGACTTAGGTTTCATCCACCAACCATGTCTAGGGCCTTGTGGCATATCCTTAGTGCTCAAATCATCCTACTATCATCCATATCCCAACTTAGAGGAAAATGATCGACTAGAGAGCTCTTATGTCGTGGTTCAAACTTGGTTCATGGCCCTTGAGCCACAGAAGCTTCCTTTAGGGCCTAAGGTCCAAGTTTTTTCCCCAGACCATGGTCAACACCCCAATATCCATACTTGGTTCTTAGAACCTCCTAA
>ML777381.1:92299-123186 GCA_009831015.1 Picea engelmannii | reverse complement strand
AACAAAGATGCAATCAAATTACTGTTATCCAACATCATAGATAACAAACAATGGTAAAAGACATCATCACCATGCAATGTAAAGACAACCAAAATTTGAATGGGGTGCCTCATTCGATTCATCTCCAAAATGACCCAATACATCATCACATAATAGTTCATCAATGATGAGAATGCAACAAGAGTATAGTTCAAGACTTTGAGAACAATCTACTAATCAATATGTGATTAAAATACATATTGCAATATAGATGACTAACAAGAAAATCCTCTGATATGTCAAGGCCTTTACATTTTCACCAATGGGACCAAAGGCCAAAAGGTATATTCAAAACCAAGAATCCGACAACCTAATTTAAATTCCTTATTTCTGAACCAACTTCTTCCTTGGCTAGGTATATTCATTCATTTACCACTAAGCCCTTCTATCACCGAGTATACCGCCTATTATTATGGGTTTTGTCTCCATTTATGGTTGATGCTCTATAATGCTACTAACAATTTAAAATTTGCATGCTATGACTTAAATATATATAATTTGCTCAATATGTACCACCATGTCCCTCCCTCTAGTCACAACATGTCTTCCATCAAAATCAAAATGAGAGACCAAACACTATCTTTTAAGAAATGGCTATCAATTCATGGTATACATATTTTTTTTAAACATTCATTTCATTTTATTTTAGATATTGTTTAGAGAAATCATGATAACATCATTAAATTAACTCTTGGTTGAAAATGAAAGATAAAGTCCTACAATGTTAAAGTATTAAACCTTTATAAGCATATTTTTCCTTCACGAAACAATGGTGAAGCTTGAGTTGGCTCTCCAAATGTTATGTGCTTGCATTATGATGTTCTAACTTGTGATTCTCGATAAAGTTTGACCTTAGTGCATAGACTTTTCCATCAATTCCTATTATCGTCTAATTTAACAATGAACTAGTAGCCAAATAATTTAGGCCATAAATTGTCTTCATTTCAATAGGAAACCCAAATAAATGTTTGTATAAATTCTCGATTAGATTAGAGGTACTATTAGTTGCACATTATTATTATAGTACAATCATTTTGATGTTGGATGTGCATCAACTTATTCATTTATAAATTTGAAACTTTTATTAACTTTGTAACAATTAAAAATGCACAATAACTTATATTTTTATAAATTTATTATTTTTATTAACTTATATAGTTTGAGTGGACTTAATGGTTAAGAGCATGTGTTTCCTCCTCAGAGGTTGCAGGTTCAAATTCAAAGGGGGGTAGAGTATGTATACCTCCGTAGACTTTAGCAGTCAAATCACTACATGGAGGGGGTCCCTTGTCCCACAAACAAGGGGATCTCATACACCAATTTAGTACCTTAATTAACTTATAACACATAGTAGAAAAAAATATTTGATTGAGTGCGGTTGTTTTCTCGAATGAGGTTCCAGGGTCAAATCCCATGTTTAGGGCCTCACTTGATGTCCCCACCGGATTAGGCCCGTAATTAGGCCGAACGGTTTACCCCGTTTACCATTCACGAAATGTAGGGAAGTACTCGGGGGTTTCTCGTGTTGTATTCCTAGGTTAATTTTTTTTATTATTATATTACTTTATAAAATTAATATATTAAAAATTATAAAATGCTCAATATAAAGTATAAAACAACAAATTAATTTTAAAACTTAATAATAATAAAATAGTGAATTGTCAAACATTGTATGAACATAAAATAGTGCATTGTCAAACTTAAAAGTACCTTTCAACATGGCTATGTGTACAATGGGCCTTTATATTGTTCAAGTCAACCGAGACTTTCCCCTGGCCTCATCCACTTGCCTTACAATATCTTGAACCCATATTAACATAGGGACTTTGCCCAACATAATTTAGACTTGTATCATCAACACAATATGATACACAATAAGAACTCTACCTTCCCACTAAACTATGACCCGTTGGACTTCCTTTGAATTAATACTTATCATTAACATTATGAGTGAATTTCGTTGCATTTCTCTCACTTTGTAACTCTCATCCTCATGAACATTGAGTGTTGCATTAGTTTTTTTACTAGTGCACTTTAAAATTTTGGCTAGAAAAGCAACAACAATTTATGTTTCCGTTTTAGACTAATTATGAATGTTTTTCAATGGATATTTTTTGTTGTGACTTGTCCCTCCAAAGTTCAGACTTGTCATTTTCCCACTTAGACGCGTTTGGTTGCTGCTATTATTATTGCCCAAGTTATTATATTACAAGAAAAAGACATTGAATTAGGTTTGGGCTTGTTTTGAAGCCTTTCAAAGCCTTTTCCATAAAAAAACCATCTACTAAATTGCTTTGTGACTTCAAATTTCAAAACCCTATTTACGTCGTCGTGTTTTGATGGAGCTTAAGCTAAAATGATTACTTTAGTTTAAGAACTTACTCTAATATATAGTATATCTGTGATCCTTCCCTTCCCTGCTTTGTTTCTAAAATGTCTAGGGAATTGATCACCTCCTACTATTTTCCATGGAGAATCCTTAAGTAAACATGAGACTTCATAACTCTCATCCCCAGTATTGCATTAGGTTTTAACTAATGCACTTTGAAATTTTGGCTAGAAAAACAACAACAATCCTCATTTCCTTTCCGTATTCATTTTGAATGGTGTTCAATGAATAGCCTTCAAAAACCTTGTCCATAAAAAGTCATCTATTGAATTGGTTTTTGACTTCAATTTTCAAAATCCTATTTAAACCCTATATTTACAACTATTGTTTTGATTACTATATATTGTTTCATTACTTACTCAAAAGAACCTACTTGTTACCTCTTTGTTAATGCAATTGAGTAAAAATAACTTCCACTTTTTAGCCAAACTCTAACACTAAACATGTATAAAATATTTGAAACTCATTAAAGCTGATATCATTGTGAAATATGTCTTACTATGATCCAAAATCAGATTCAGGAGCTTGATGGGGCTCAGAAAGGCCTAAAAATAAATGTTCTCATAATGACTTCAAAATGGACATGTGCGTAGGCCTCATCGATACGAACCCAACACAACTTGAACGAGCTCAAACAGACATCGTATGCTCAATTTATGGCGATATGTTCATTTTTCCAAACATGGAAACAAAATGCTGATTGTATAGTCTGTACAGTGCCATGTGGCAGCTGACTATACAACTAACATGGCAGCACATTTGGCACAGACGTGGTAGATTCTGTACAGCTGGCATGGCATCTTTTAGAGGTGACACGTGGCAGGGTGTCTGGGCGTACAAACATGTGACGTCAATGGGTATAGGGGTCCAATCAGTGACTAGTGAAATGTGTCACCCTTGCAGTAGTGACATGTGGCAGTGGTCGGTGACAGGGCAGATGATGTGGCAACTTGGAAAATTCATATTGGACACTTGGCATCCAGTTGGACGAGTGACGTGGTGCCATGTGGCCCAGACATGGGCTGACACATGGCACCCATGGATTGGTTGTTGGTGCATTTGAAAAATTTAATGGAGCGGACAAGTTTCAAACCTTAGACCTATCCACCAGGCAAGGGTTTGGCAGGGCTGGGCTAGCCAACTCGCCTGCATTTGGTGCTTGTTAAACATATGTTCGAACTTATGTTTAAGTTTGGTGAATGTTGGATTTCAGGCGGAGGAGGGTTGGGGCCTAGCCCCAACCCTCAGCGTAACTATACCACGAGACCACGCGATGAGACCTGGGTTCTTCCCTTTGGCACAGATGGATAACACCCCATCCCTCGACGTAACATACAAGCGTTGTAACGTGACCAAGGTTTTAGCCTTAAACCGTTCGACATGGAGGTGGATAGGGGTTAGCCCCTGGTTCTCGTTGTATGCCATATGACCCGTGTGTTGGTTGCTAGCGTGAAGGGTTCAGGACTAGGTCCCATGGAATAGTGACATGTGACCAGTATTTATGGAGAAGGGGTCAGCGCACAGCCCCTAGGGGGATGACGCTTGGCCACATGTATTCATGTGACCATGCAGAGGGGGCAGACGCCCAGAAAAAGTGGCTTAGCCAAAATATTTTGCAAAATAGTTTTTTTAACCATAGAATATGATTTTTCAGTGATTTTTAGGCATGTTTTTGGAGATTTTGGCCAATATTGGGGGATATTGGGCCCTTTTTGAGGCCAGATCTTGGGGGGAAGTTGGGAGATGGTTACCAACTTCAGATCTATATAAACCAGGCCTTCTTAAGGCCATGGGAAGATATTCAAAGGAGGTTTATTCTGAAGATTTGCCAAACCAAAGCCATTTTTACGCAGGGAAGTTGTTAAGGAGTGCACCTTTGCGAGCCATTTCTGGGAGCTCCGGTCATCCGATTTGAGTGTCGATTCTTCTGTTGGGTTCTAGAGATCTGGCAGAACAAGACCAGATTAGTTTTGTAACCTTTTGGCACTAATTTGATGTACTTATTGAGATTTTAACAAAAATAAGAAAGCCTCACCCACCGAGACAAAGGCTCGAAGATGTAGGCGAGATTGTCGAACTCTGTTATCACATTGGTGTTATGGTTTTTTGTTGTTTTGTGCTTCATTTCAGTTTTGTACATGTTTATATGGATGTGATAACTTCTCATATATTCTTCCTCTTTCATTACGCTTCCTAATTGGTTAAATAACACATGTTTAGTAACTCAACCATAGTCATTTAAAAGATCTTTTGGGATCACACTTCCATGGAAAGATATTCATCTCTTCCTTTAAAACAAGGACATGTAGTTGTTTTTTTTCAATCATAACTATTTTCTACATTAGAATTTTGTGGCAAGAATTTCTCTTAACCTCCCTTGACACTGAATTTCTCTATGTTTGGAGACTTTCGCCTATATTTCTCATACTCTCTCATTTATCTTTGCATCATACTAATTTTCTTGGCTATAAATAGTCTGACAACTAAATTCATAGAAATTTCATAGGTCTAACTTTGCTCATTTTAATCAATACAACTTTGCTCATTTTCATCCAAATTTTGTTCTACTCCATTAGAAATCCTCATCTATATTCAATTCCTTTCCATACATGATTTGTTCTCCATGATGAGGTTATCATATCATTTCTCACACTTTCAATTTCTACCCCAACTATACAAAAAAATTTGCCATCTTGTAATCCATTCTTCAATATGTGACAATCTCTAAGGATTCGACTAATAGCTAATTAAAATTCAAGCATCACTTTGCTTACATCTATAGATCCAAGTATGGTCTTGTTGTCTCTTTAGAGAGCTAGAGACACTTGGTAACTTCTTTAGGTACCCCGACTAGATGTACTTGGCCTTATACATGCAGTAAGTCCTTTGTCTCTACTCTTCTATCCTCTAGCCACATGCACACCTTCAACGAGCTCCCACCCAGTGGATCACTTCCTTTTTTACGGTGCTCCTGACTAGGGGCACCAAGAAACATAGGGATAGATATGATCCTAGATCAGTGAGGATATGGGGCACTATTTCTACACCCATGGGACCCCAACGGTGTCGCCAAACTAGACCTCATATTAGCAAACAGACCATTCGCCATATGAGATCTTCCTTCCAGACAACAACACAATAGTCATTCCAACTCCTCTTTTGATTCTTCTTCAAAACATACATGTATATTTAGTTTTCTTCATTTGGAATTAGATGTTAAGATAGATGGTTCTAGTGGACCAGAGTAGCCTCATACCACTAGCATCATAGATGCTAGATCTCTTTTTTTTTGTAAATAAAAATGGATGTTTCCTATTACTGTGCTTTTATAATATAAAAATGCCACATGTCATCAGTTTGCCACCTATTCCGCTAAATTAGCGGAAACTGGAGTAGGTGGTAGACTCTGATATTTTCAGTCAAAAGAGCTATCCTCCATATGCCCTGCCAGATGGAAACCAGAGCAGGTGGCAGATTTATGTTCTTACAAACCTATTCTAGGAATCTAAGACAAGCTACCAACTGAAAAAAAAAAGAACAAAATTGTAAATCTGAATCGTGCCAATACAAAGATCTGGGAAGAGATTGTACGAGGTATCCATAGAAAAGAACCATAGATTACACATTATCACCTAGGGGTATGTCGTCATGAGCTCCGTTGAAAGGGTCGTCCTTGGGCTGGAGCAAAAAAGGACTCACACAAGTCGAGCAATGCTGAGTTGTTGGTGCATTCGAGAATGCCTCTTAAAGCATGTCGATCCGCTGACTCGTGAGGGTGTCCCGGTGGATTTGGTCTGCCATTTCACTTCTTAGCTCAAATATGAGCTCTAGTTGCTTCGAGTTGAAGAGAGGTGACAGAGCAGGGTGAAATTCAGGGATTGCAGTGAGCGGTGGAGGTGCCAACACTGGGTGTCCCTCCATCGTGACGTCCATGTCCTCCTGCACGGTGCCAATTTCCTCAGCCATGAACGCTCCACCTCTATCCCAATTTGGTTTTCAGTGTCCTGAATTGAAACATTTGAATCCAAGTGGAGGAATTCCCTTGGGAATTCCTCCTCAACTATACAAGTGATGCCCTCCATGGCATCCTGGGCGCTTGTGCTCACTGTGTTGTGGTTGGGGAACTGCAAATCATCTAGAACTGTGAAGAGGAGGGATTCCAGAGGAACCTGGGTGGGTTCCTCCAGAATCACCTCCTCAACATAAGCCATTGGTGGAGTTCTTGGCTTCTCCAAGCGTTGAGTCCAGGATATGGACAAGGCTCTTTCCAACTACTACAATCGTCATTGTCGGGCTGCTAAACTATACCAGGCTAGGTCACGCCTTGGCTTTCCCCTCTCCCTCGACATGGCTAGGCCAGGAGGGATGAGAATTCACTGAGTGACCGCTATGAATACCCACTGCTCGTTGGTCCCATTCTCAGAGAAATCATGGTGGTGTTGTGCGAAAGAGAAGTGGTGCCAACCCCATCTGAGTGGGAGAGATAAGTCTCGGGCCGACATGACCCCTGTACCCTCCCAACCTCTTCCATTAAAAAATGGTGTCACCATTATCCTAACTCGAGGGAGTTGTCCTCCAATTCTCTGCAGGCAATAATGGCCGCCCTTCATTCAAGACTGAGGTGAAGGGTGGCGACCTACCATATTTATGGCTTGGGTCTTGGGTAGGCTACGTGGAACCCCATTCGAGAGATGCTAGATCTTCTCACCTTGTACATCTCTCCACTTTTGGAGTCAACTCTCTAGGTTTTTAGATTAGACTTATAGTCTATTTTACTTCCTTCCTTTTGGTTTTATATAGGAACCACTTTAGCACTCTCACTTTGTATAGACATCATTGTACCTAATAGTCCCATTGACCTACTTTAGTGGTCATTTGTCAGACATTAATACACATTTATCTTATCTTATCTTATAGTAATGTTTTGTTGGATTTAGATGGGCCATAATGAAAATTTAGTTTATCAAAACCAAACTAGTATTAAAACTTTCCTTGGAGTGTAACCAAAAGTTGAAAAACAATAACTACATTGAAATGTGGCACTGGGTACATAACACAATATCATATTTTACACTAACTTATTATAATTTGAACTAAAAAACAGAGTAAACTATAAGCGAAAAAACCTTGCTACTATTCTTAGCTAACCAACAAAAGATCAAAGGAACAAACCTGGGAACTCAACAACCTACAAGAACAACTCCATGGAAATTATGCCCATCAAAAAGACCTCAAAAATTTATAACAAAGGTTGTAGTAAGCAATTTTTGCTCCATTGTTGTTGTAACACACAATTTACACTTTATATTCACTGGAGGGATAGACAAGTAAATTGAAACCGACTCTCATAAATCCCTCTTCGTATGAATTGCATTGAAAATAAATTATTTCGTCAAAACCGTGAAGGATAAAAAATGTAATCATACACCTTGCAATTTGAAAGCTTGTATCTAGGCTCTTAATACCTTGCTACTATTCTCAACTAACTAACAAAAGATCAAAGGAATAAAAGTAGGAACTCAACAACCTACAGAACAACTTCATGCCAATTATGCCCATCAAAAATCCCTCAAATATTGATAACATATGGCATAGTAAGCACTCCATTGTTGTAGTAACACAATTTACACTTTATATTCATTGGAGGGATAGACAAGCAAACTGAAACCAACTCTCATAATAATAATAATAATAATAAATCTATTTTTAAGGTCACGGCCAAGCCAGACACCAAATTGGTGTATGAGACCTCCTCCACCCAACGATTTTACTAGTAAATTCTATGGAGGTATACATACCCTACCCCTCTATGGATTTGAACTTGTGACCTCTTAGGAAGAAACACATGTTCTTAACCATAAATCTCTCTTCATATGAACTGCAATGAAAAATAAATTATTGGTTGAAACTGTGATAGAGTTAGGGATTAAAATCCTCTCTCCAGATAGTGTACTCAATGATGGCAAAAGAAAAGGAGAATTCTCTGGCTTCTTGGGTGCCTCAATGGGCTTCTTGTGCATCTGCAGGACACGTAAAAAACAAAATAAATAATTCAACAAACAATAGGTCAGATTTAAATGATGCATAAGAACCAAAAATAATGACTATATCATCAGTTAAAAACAAGAACAAGTTAATGCATAGTTTATTCTGATTATTCCATACTTTTAGAAGACAAATGGTGCAAATTTAATCCCTGCCATAAAATTTAGAATACCCATTATTTAAAATTCATGTAAATGACATTATTATTTTAAAAAATGTAGCAGATTATCTGACCATCAACAACATAGCTCCGTTACCACAATACCCATCAAAGAGTAAATCTGTGTTGCTAGAATTTTCTGGGCTCACATCAGCTCACTACAACTCAGACTCTAAATCTCTTAAATTGGCCTGATGCCTTCCTTGACTCAGGATCGAACATTTACCTGATCAGATAAGACAATTTTATTAGTCCACAAATGACCAAGGATCAAGTCATTGGCCTGCTTCCTTGCTTGACTCAAGCTCGAACATGATTAGGTCATTTTCCTGTTGCCTTGCTTGATTCAAGATCTAACATTTCCTTGATGAGATAAGATAATTTTATTAGTCCACAAATGACCAAGGATTAGGTCAATGGAACTAGAGAATACAATCGATCACATTGGACTATCGGAGTGTCTATATCACTCCTAAATGATAAAATAATGTTAACATAATAAAAGATAAAAATGAAACATGAGGAAATCACTCCTAAATGCTAAAATAATCTTAACATAATAAAAGATACAAATGACACATGAGGAAAGAGAAAAGCATGATAAAGGATGAACTGAAATAATTTTATTATTAGTCCACAAATGATTAAGGATTAGGTCAATGGGACTAGCGAATACAATCAGTCACGTTGTACTACCAGAGTGGCTATATCAATCCTAAATGCTAAAATGTTAACATAATAAAAGATACAAATGACACATGAGCAAAGAGAAAATCATGATAAAGGATGAACTGAAATGACAAACCCCGGAGAGGAACCACTACTCAACATCAATGCTGGAAATAGAAGTAGCTACAGAGAAAGTAGATACATCTATGTCATCGACTATCACTGTCTAGGAGCCAATGCAGACCCTGATGATGTACTCTAGAGAGTGCCCAGATTTAAAGGGAGCCTCACTGGGTGACCATAGGAGGATCTTTGGAGTGATCAGATCGAGCTCTCCTAACATCCAAGCCCAAGAAGAATCTCGTGACGAAGGTTCAACTGCTCAATATGGTATTATCAAAAGAGTATTATTCTTTCTTGTCAAAAGAGTATTATTCTTGCTTGTTGTTTTGTTGAACTTGTTCAGGTCACAGGTGATAACCTTGAGGAAGCCATAGTGAAGGTTGCAAAAGGAAACATATTAGATGAGATATGAAGTAGACTATGTACATGACCATATACATTCATGTACCCAAAGAGAATAAGTCCAAGTTAGATCCTTTAGGAAGAAAGGATACAATGAATCTTCAAAGACATCTCTAGTAAGAGACAAATTAAGACAAGCATAGACGTTGTCCTTGAAGAAGAGATAGTTTTTCAAAGAACTAGAGAATCTCAGATGGAGATTGATAGTGAGACAATACCTTCTTCCCTTTCAGCAATTCAGAGGGAGACAGACATTACTCCAGGTTATCCAGGATCTCTAGTTGATATGTTCAGAGATATTGCAGTAAGGCATAAAATGCCTACCTAGACTCACTCTGCAAGAGGCAGAGAAACATACAAGCCTCTCAAGGCGCATTCCGAGAAAGCAAAAGAGATTTTCGAGCTATCCTTCAGTCACGAGCCACTTCATTGATGCTGAGACTCCTTGTCTTAGAGAAGCAACAAGAGAACTAGTATGATAAGATGCCATAACAGAAGAATACCAGTATATCTTAAAGAATGATGCATAAGATATTATTCAGGGACCAGAAAGGGAAGTCTATGGTAACTTCCAAGTGGATCTTTAAGATCAAGCATGTAGCTGATGGAAGTATCAAGAAATACAAAAAGAGATCTATAGACAAAGGTTTCTCATAAACAGAGGGAGTTGTCTATGATGAGACACTTGACCCAGTGAACCGATACACTTCCATCCATACTACCATCTATGAGTTGGAAAATATATCAGATAAATAGATTCTTGATGAGTTTGGATTTCAATAAGAGCATTGTTGATCCAAACCTATACAGTGTTGGTGACGAGAACCTGATCCTGATGACTTATTCAGAAAGCATTGTTGTTGGATACAAGTAATCCTTGACTTCTGAAATCGATATGAAGAATCTGAGTATGATGCACTACTTCTTGGGACAAGAAGTATGACAGAGGACCGATAAGATTTTCTCGAGTCAAGGAAAATATACAGTGTAAATATTAAAGAAGTTTAGTATGAAAAAATGCAAAATCCACCGTGATGGATTTAAAGAAGAAGATTGATGATGATTCAGACGAGACTGATCGACAACTGATTGGATCAGTAATGCATCTGGTTAACACCGGATTGGATTCATACCATGCAGTGAATGTGCCTAGTCATTTCATGAGTCAACCAAGACACACTCAGTAGACAACAACAAAACATGTATTGAGATATATACAAGGCACAGTTGGATATGGCCTGAGATATGCCTCTAGTGTGAAACTAAGTTTGCAGGATATACCGATTTAGATTGAGCAGAAAGTACAATGGACCGAAAGAACACATCCAGTTGATGTTCTACCGTGAAGTTTTCCATGGTTTCTTGATGTAGCAGAAAAAAAAAACTCTGTGGCCTTGAGTACCACAAAGGCAGAGTATATAAGCATCAAGTATGCAAAGCAATGTGGCTTCAAAAGCTTCTAACAGATTTACTTGACCATGAGATGGATCCCATGATGATGACCAAAATCCGTGAGTAAAATCTCCTTGAGAACTGAGTTTTTCCTAATGGATCGAAATACAATGAGATGAAACATCCTTATCTCAAAGATATGATGCAGAGGAAAATCGTACATATGCAGTACCTTCCTACATGAGCAGATTGCAGATATATTCACCAAATTAACTTCGTGAAGAATGGCTCCCTAGTTGAGAGAGAGTGCCGATAACTTCAGCCAAGAAAAAATTCAAAATACATCCGTGTGAGACTTCGCATGATAAAGAATGCCTCCCTAACTGAGAGGGAGTGTTGATGAATGCATCTATGGGAGACATCCTCCAGCTTACAAACCTGTGAGATGTGGAACATAGCAGCTATATGAGTCTTTCTCTCAGCTTACAAACATGAGAGAAATCCCTAAGAAGGGTTTGTGGTTCCTGCCTGAGACAGATCTAGGAACGTAGATATGACCTCCTTCATGACGTGAGTGAGAAGAACTCTAGATGATTATACGGTGGAAAAGCGATCTATTGAGTTAGGAAATGCCTGTGGCTGAGCACAAGGTGAACGTGTGAAATCCCAAAAGTGTTGGTCACATCATCATGTGAACATAAATGAAGATGATGTGATAGCCTCCTTTGAGCAACATAGTTGACGAGAAGACTCCAGATGATTCTCTTGTCGGTGGTAGTGGGAAAGCAAATCTGTAGAGTGGATGTGCCTGTGGATGAGCACAGGTGAACGTGTGAAGACTTGGTTCCTCTGTGTAATGCAGTGAATCAAAGCTATGACATCCCTATGGATGTGCCCCTAGTGGATGAGCACTAGTGTGTGTATCAAATCCTTTACTATATACTGTTCAAGAGTCAGACCTACCTGTAACACTAATTGTTATATAAAGGGTATAGGTCGATCCCACCTTAACATGTTTAATAATAAATGTAAAAGATAATTAATATTAATTATATTTTACATTTATTACGGGGGAGGCAATGTAATAGACATAAATATAAATATAATACAAAATCTGTTGATGATTGCAGCTTCATGAGACATTCTCCAGATCATTCTCCTCTGGACTGAGTTGAGATAATATTTGAGAAGGCCTATGTGATAGGCTAGTCGTACTCCTCTGGATTGAGTTGCTCTCTAGTTCGTACTCCTATTGATTTAGTTGAGTTGATCTGTTGAGAGTGACATCCCATGTGGTTGAGAACATGTGGACTTGTACCTAATGGCAGAGCACTAAAGGATGTGTGTGATACCCCTTTTTATATTGTCAAAGAGTAAGACTATTGTGAAACCCTACATTGTATTGTGAAGGGTACAAATCGTCCCTACTATGTAAAGATAATTGATATTGTGTAAAAGATTAATTATATTATTGAGTTGTACAAGTCAACCCTATTGTGCCAAGTGACATGTTTATTCGTTGAGTTAGGTCATGTATATATTAGAGAGATAGATCCCCATTGAGGATCATCTCACTCATACACACTCAACGCATGGTCTGAAAATGGAGAGATGTAATTTAGTGCACAATTTTATAGGTGATATCTTTCTCGATCATAGAGCACCCTGTTGTGTGCGCTAGGGTTTTGTCTTGAGGGCCACCATTGTTGGCATCTATATTTTCGGTGGAGAGGGTTTCTTCTCTTGGAAATATAGCAAAGGGTTGTTGGGTTTTTCCCTTGGTTGAGAAGGGTTTTCCCAGGATAATTTCTGGTGTCTTGTGCATGGTTGTTCTTCTTGTGATATTGGTTTACTGCAACTATTATATTGTTGTTGCACTGTTTATGGTTCAAGTTCATGCTAAAACAAAAATAAAATACATGTGCTTGAGTCATCTTTAAAAATTCAACATGGTTTCAGAGCAGTGTTCTTGAATATGACCTATTGCACAATCAATGAAGGCAGGCCGTGGAATTTTGAGAGCTGTGAAACCCTTTTCGTTGGTGTAAGGAAAGGGCCATACCTTCTGTGAAGTTTAGGACTGGTCGTAAGCCTATTATCCTTGGTTGAGCCTTGATTAGAGTCTTAAAAGGGAAACCACAACATGGAGAAGCCCCTCTAGGGCTGTCACAACTAGAAGGAGCCCTAACTACAGACTTAACCAGAGAATTAAACCATCCCCTAACAAAATTATAGACCAAATTTTGAGGCAAATCTTAGGTAGGCTTTGAGGTATCTTGGAGGCAGTTTTTGTGGCAGATCTGAGGCTATGACAACAAGAAACCTGAGGCAATTTTAAAGTGACTTCTGATGCAGATTTTGAGGTAAATCTGAGGCAGTCCTGTGGTGTTTTTGAGGCAGTCTCTATGGTGGATCTGACGCAGCTCTGTGGCAGGTCTGAGGCTAGATTCAGGTGAACAAATCCAAATATGAATTGAACTCCAAGCTTATTCGGAGGCCCATTCCTTGAAAGAGATAAGGGAAAATCTGAGATATTCTGCAGGCCGAATTTTCTGAAGCAATGAGGCATACTTCATGGGAAGTTTGAGGGTGAAGTTTGGAGCCATCTTTTTCATAACCAAGCGAAGATTGTGGAGCATCTAGGCCAAATTTTAGATTCATCTTGGGCACAAATTTCAGTCTTGCTATAGGAAGTAAGTTTTTGAAAACTTGTTTCAAGAATGATCCTTGCCATGACTTTTGGGTGTGTACTATAAGTGCATTGTATTCAAGCTTTAGTGAATATTGAGGAGACTAGACTAGCAACTAATGATGTGTAAGGTTCCCATTATGATCAAGCCCTTGTCACTATGTGAATCATTGTCCTTTGTGGAAGAAAGGAAAGCAACATAAGCCACCTCAAAAGAAGTCAATGAATGCAAGAAAGAACAATGAGGAACTCTTCTCCATCTCAGCCTTCTCAGGAGGACCAAAAGCAATATTGAGCATGATTGTAGATCACTAAGGTAAGTTTTGGACTACATTCCTTATTTGATTTCACCATTACTCTGTAGTAGCTTGCATTTGATAATGAAGGGTATTATCCCTGGTATGGGAGTCCTCATGAATTGGACCATTATCCTTGGTACAGGAGTCCAAATTTTCTTGGTTGTATATTATCCTAGTACAAGAGGCCATTTTGGTTGTTATCCCTACAGGAGGATAGATTTCTTACTTCATTATTGAAGGGCCATGATCCCTGGTATGGGAGCCCATATTTCTCCTTGCTTAATAAAGTACTGTAGAGGTAGTAGAGGACCTGAGAAGGCATGGGATGTCTCCAAGATAACAACACAGGAAAATGATGATGTCAAAATTTCCTCCAGGAAAAATGTTTATCCTTCAGACTTCAGAGGGAGCGACTTGACTCAAAGGGAGTCAAACTATTTGAGAAGAAAGTAGAGCTAGCATAATTTGTGGGGTTTAGTGAATCTTCAAAGGTATACTAGATATACATCCCTGGTTAGAGACAAATCAAGGTTAGCAAAGATGTCACCTTTGAGGAAGAGATAGCCTTCCGAAGATCTAGAGAATCTCAGATGGAGATTGACAACAAGAATAAAGAAGAGATAGTACCTTCTCCCCCTTCAACAGTTTAGAGGGAGACAGTTATTGATCCAGTTGATCCCGTAGCTCCAGTTGATGTTCCCAGAGACATTGAAGTAGGCCAGAAGAGGCCTACATGGGCTCGAAAGACTTTGCAAGAGGCAAAGGGACATGCATCTCCTCGTGGTACATTCTGAGAGAGAAAGATACCACAGAGATTTTCGATCTATGTTTCAACTATGAGCCACATCATTGATACCGAGCCTCCTTGTCATGGAGATGCAGCAGGTCAACAGGTTTGGCAAGATGCCATGACCGAAGAGTATCAATCCATCAAGAAGAATGATGTGTGGGATATTGTTCCGAGACCGAAAGGGAAGTTTGTAGTGACTTCCAAGTGGATCTATAAGATCAAACATACAGCTGATGGAAGTGTTGAGAAGTACAAAATGAGATTTGTGGCTAGAGGATTCTCTTAGGTGGAGAGAATAGATTATGAGGAGACATTTGCTCCTATTTCTCGATACACTTCCATCCGTACGATTATTTCCCTTGAAATATCCATGGGTTGGAGACTACATTAGATGGATGTGAAGACAACCTTTCTCAATGGAGAGATTGAGGAAGAAGTTTACATTGAGTAGCCAGACAGACTCATGATACACGAGGAGTCTCACGTGTGCAGGTTGAAAAAATCCATGTATGGACTAAAGTAGGCGCCTCGTGCATGGTATGAGAAGATTGAAGGATACTTAATGAGTTTGTGCTTCAAAACGAGTTTTGTTGATCCCAATCTATACTACAACAGTGTTGGTGACGAGTGCTTGATTTTGGTCCTATATGTTGATGACTTATTCCTCACCAGTTCAGAAAGCCTTATTGTTGAATGGAAGCATACATTGGATTCTGAATTCAAGATGAAGGGCCTTGGTATGATGCACTACTTCTTGGGACTAGAAGTGTGGTAGAGGACTGATGAGATTCTCTCGAGTTAGGGGAAATACACAGTGGATATATTGAAAAATTTCTGGATGATAGACTGCAAGCCCATGCCTACACCGATGGCGATGAATCTGAAGAAACTGAGCGACACTTCTTTCGATTCATGCAAGATTGATCCACATATTTATAGACAATGGTTTGGATCATTGATGTATCTAGTTAACACCAGACCTGGTATATTCTATGCAGTGAGTGTACTCAGTCAGTTTATGAGTTAGTCGAGACAGACACACTGGATAGCAGCGAGGCATGTGTTGAGATATTTACGAGGCACAGTTGGTTATGGACATAGATATGCCTCTAGTGTAGAAATGATATTGCAAGGATATGCCGATGCCGATTGGGTAGGGAGCGCAGTGGACCAAAAGAGCACCTCTGGTTGTTGTTTTACTTTGGGATCTGCCATGGTTTCCTGGTGCAATAGGAAACAAAATTCTGTGGCTTTGAGTACCGTCGAAGCAGAGTACATTGCATTATGTGTGGAATTTCGAGATGCAGTGTGGCTTTGCAATCTCCTTGCCGATTTATTTGGACATGAGATGGATTCCACCATTATCCATTGTGATAACAAGAGCTGTGTGAAGCTCTCAAAGAATCACGTGTTTCACAATAAATCGAAACACATTGAGATCAAATACCATTACATCATAGATATGGTGCATAGGAAAGCAGTACATGTGCAATACCTTTCTACACACAAGAAAGTTGCAGATGTCTTCACCAAACCGCTTGCCAGGACTAAGTTCGAGTACTTCCATAAGATACTTGGCCTGATGGAGAATGCCTCCGTAGCTGAGAGGGAGTGTTGATGATTTCAACTTCATGAGACATTCTCCATATCATTCTCCTATGGACTGAGTTGAGATAATCTGTGAGAATGCCTATGTGATAGGCTAGTCGTACTCCTTTGGGCTGAGTTGAGATAACTTGTGTTGGTCTCCTGTCATGCTCCTCTGGACTGAGTTGAGATGACTTGATATGGTCTTCTATTGTACTCCTATGGACTTAGTTGAGTTGACTTGAGATGGCTCTCCAGTTTTTACTCCTATGGATTTATTTGAGTCGATATATTGAGAGTGACATCCCCTATGGTTGAGCACATGTGGACTTGTGCCTAGTGGCAGAGAACTAGAGGATGTGTGTGAGAGTCCTTTATATATTGTCAAAGAGTAAGAGTATTATGAAACCCTAATTTGTATTGTGAAGGGTACAAGTCGGCCCTACTATGTAAAGATAATTAGTATTGCATAAAAGATTAATTATATTATTGAGTTGTACAAGTCAACCCTATTGTGCCAAGTGACATGTCTATTCGTTGAGTTAGGTCATGTATATATTAGAGAGATAGATCCCCATTGAGGATCATCTCACTCATACACACTCAACGCATGGTCTGAAATTGGAGAGTTGTAATTTAGTGCACACGTTTCTAGGGTTTTGTCTTGAGGGCCACCATTGTTGGCCTCTATATTTTCGGTGGAGAGAGTTTCTTCTCTTGGCAATATAGAAAAAGGTTTGTTGGGTTTTTTCCTTGGTTGAGAAGGGTTTTCCATGGATAATTTCTAGTGTCTTGCACATGGTTATTCTTCTTGTGATCTTGGTTTACTGCATCTATTGTATTGTTGTTGCACTGTTTATGGTTCAAGTTCATGCTAAAACAAAAATAAAGTACATGTGCTTGAGTCATCTTTAAAAATTCAACAAAATTAATAAACAAATAATTAATAATTACTAATAAAGAGACACCTCATAATGAGGGTCGCATCTCTTCACGAAAGAGCACCCCTACGTGGGTATATATAAGGCCCTCATTCTCACTATAATAATATCATACTAGCTATCATTATTCACACATTTATTACATCTATTGTTATCCACATTGATTTCTATCAAATTTATGCAACTAATTTCAGATCTGAAAATTATTTCCAAGTGACCCAAACTATAAACCCTAGGGCTATTATCACTAAATAATTTTACACTGAAATTATGACAGAAAATTACAGCAGCGGAAACATAAAGATGAGAGAGAAATTTTCCATACATATGATACACAAAATTTTAGTTTTGTAAACTGTCAAATTCAAAATTTCCTCAGGGAAAAATCAGTCCTCCCAACAATCACAAAAACACTAAATCTGAGGACAAAACCACAAAATATCAGCAAAATACCCGGGATAAATTTGCACTTACAAATTTGTTGCAGGCCTGCTATACGGCTTGCTGACATCAGCCGTAATGACTTGTTGTACTGCCTAGAAAATTCACTCGTACGGTCTGAAACCCTCTCACACGTGCGTTTGTACGGTATTGGTCACACATGTGTCTGTACAAACTGATCCATACCATATGTGTGGTTGTACATACATATTGCTCCTTCCACATGTGCGACCTGCTCATCTCTCTCACATGTGCAACCTTTCTCTCTCCTCCTCCTCTTCACTCATGCGACCTCTCTTCCCATGTGCAGATGTCCTTCTAGGATGAAAAGATGAAGAGAAAGAATGTCCAAGAATGTTAGGCCAGATTTGCCAAAGTGCAGAATTACCATTCCCGAAATCACCAAGCCTCCTAGCATAAATGCTAACTCACTTATGCTAACTCCATGATGTCACAATGAGATTGTCACCTCTCCTCTCCTTTTATAGGATTCTAATGTGAGTTTAAAATCCCTTAGCTTACTCTAAGGATCCCTCCACTAAACTCGACATTAAATTAGAATTATTTATTCCTCCTTGTGGGTGTGACACCCCAACACAAGCCCCCAATGCATATCAACAATCCCATGAAGCCCCAAGCTTCAATCCAAGGGTTTTTCACCAAACGAAAAAGTCGTGGTACCAACGAAGATTCCCACATGCCCGACACCAAGGCCACCAGTGGGAATACCTCTCGAAGCGACAAAAAGAGTCAACACCCCCTCTTAGTGAGGGAGGTATTCCATCCTCCATAATCTAGAAGTATCATTATCTCACATACTGGAAGTAGCTTTTCCTTCTACACTGGATCTGCTACCACAACTGTAGTCCAATCCTACGGATCAATGACTTCCTCTATCATGAAAACAAATCCTATTGTATGGAACGGTCCCTCCTGGGAAGACATGTTGCTCCTAGAAGCTTCCCGCTTCTGAGCCTCCTGCCTAGCTTCCTCAACCAATGATACCTTTCTCTTAGTCTTGGAAAATGTCTCTCTCCCATTTGAACCTGAAGGTAGACTTCTCCGTCTAAACGACTAACTCCCCTCTGGGCCTCTTGAATCCCTCTGAAGTTGAACTCCCTATGAATATCTTGACTCCCTCTGAGTCCACACCACCTCCAGAGCTACCTTCTCCCGACCTTTATCACTTTTCTATTGTTGGCCATAGCTCGCATAGGCTATCCCTTCAACCTATACAAGTTGCTCTCTCTAACTACAATAACCACAGTTGATTTGAAGATAGATCTTTTGGGAACAAATAACACGTGTCCATCCTGGAACTATACATAGTGTTGTCGTCCTAATACAAACTTGGGGTAATGTGGAAGAAATCTTCAATCCACTTAGTGTGTCCTTGGGGCCAAGTCTCAAGTCAAGGTGTTGTCAATTGATCCTCAACTCCTTCGTCTAGGCCAACTCCTAGAGAAGCCAAAGGGGGTAGTCCCTATAAAAATAAAACTAAGGATTTCTAAACTAAGAAATAAAAACACTTTATCCTAGGATTTTATTGTTGAAAATAAAATTTGATCATTCACCACTTAGCATTTATCATCATAAATAATATTTTCTCATGAAACATTTATATATAAAAGGATACAACATATGCAATAATCAAGAGCATAAGAGAGATTTTATAACATGCATAAATAAAACTGTTCACATAAGAAAGATAAATAGTATGTTTTAACCAGTGCCTTAAAGGGAGTCGTGGGCAGTGTAGATCGAAAATTTTATTAAGGTTAATTTTGTAATTAATTAATGAAAGTGTTTGGCCCCCTTATGTAGTATTCACCAATCTAAAACGTTGCCTACTGGGTGTACCACAGATCCAACAAGGCGAGTTACCAGGTGATTTGACACACTCCACCCAGGTAGGGGTTTTAGACTAATAGTACCACTCAGATATTTCCCTAAATATACTAGCAAGGTTCAATTACTTTGATGAAAATGAAAAGATAGATCACACACCCTACTTTGTAATTGAGGCACTTGTGTAAACACTTGAAAGAAAACAAAGAAATGAATTGAAACACATAAGTTTATATATCTTGCTTTGTATTTGAGAGAGAGATAAACAAGATATTGCTTGAAGATGTTGTTGCAAAACTGATTAAAAGAAGGAAGATTACTTGAAACTAAAATTGCATGAAAATCTGAGAAACAATTTAAACATGCATGAAGTTAGAGTGTTGTAGTGTGTTTGATATATTTGACTTGTGTATTTTATTGTTAAATCTTTAATCATGCACAAATCAAAAGAGACAAAAGACAAACCACAACTCAAATCCCCCTAAGGGGATGAATAAACTGGGCATAAAGGGCCCACTTTTATTACTTATTACAACGGAGAACTTAGAGTTCTCTTTGAGATTTTATCTCTCTTAGAAGAAAATGGATCCTTATTAATGGATCATTGAGAGGAGTACAAGAGGAGAAGATAAGAACAAACACTTCATTTTTGGTGAAGTCACAACCCCCCAGGGTCCCTAAAAGCCTTGAATTTCACCCAAAACGAGCGGAACCTCTTCTTGGATCTGAACTTGTTGTAACAAAAAAGCAAACAAAATAAGTTAGGAACACTAGGAAAGAAGTTTAAACAACTAAATAATTTTACCAAAATTTCTAAGGCAAAAAGGTAATTTTTTTTAAGGCTTTTGAGGCTTTAAACAATCCTAAACTAGGCTCTTTTTAAAGAATTTTGTTTGTTGTTTTAGGAAAAAAAGCATACAATCTTTAAACATATTTATAAACAACTTAAGCTAAGCAAAAAAATATTGATCTAAAACTTAGATGAAAAGACAAAGTAAATTGCTTCAAACTTCACCTAGATCTACCTTTAAAAAATGACAAATTATAATCAGATCTAGGAAACACATGCATGCAGCCTTTAGATGTTGAAAATACAATATTGACTTATTCTAACTTGCGTTCAATTGAAGAAAAGAGTAAGGAAGAGAGATTTTAACAATTTATGGAGTTTTCGTCTGAGCTTGGAACTTTGGGCTATGGGGTTCTCTTGGTAATGGACAAGAGGGCGCTTGATCTCAGAAACTTTGGACGATGACAATGGAAACCACCATCTTCCAATCCTCCACCTTGAGGAACCTGTAATAATTCTTCAATCCTGAACAAAATTGTTAAAGACCTTCCCTACACATACAACTCACAAAGCATGTTAGATTTAATCGAAAATGAAACATGCATTTAAGAGTCTATAAAGTAAAAAGGGAAATAAGAGGAATCAACCTAGAATACTCTTACCTAATTATATGATAACATACTCATTAGACTTTAACAATAGAGAATAAGATCAAAAAATTAATCAATACATGTTACCTCATACACTATTTGCATTTAGGTCAAAACAACCACACATTTGAGTCCACACCAATATTGCTCCAAAGACTTTTTTATTCCAATGCTTACAAAATATTACAATACTTCTTTTCCCAAGACTCAACTAGCTAATGGGAGAGGTCAAAATCTCTTAAATAGAAGAAGGGGTGATGATTCCCAAGTGATGCATGTGCTTAGGATTAGGTTTAGGGTTTAGGTAAAGCGTGGGGATGAGGGAGTGGCGCACTAGATGAGGAGGATATGCGTGGGAGTGAAGGGGAGTGGCGGTAAGTAAAAGGGTAGTTATGAGGAGTGGAGGGCGAGTGAACTAGGGAGAATTAGGAGTGTGTATGCGTTAACCAGGAGTGAGTATGGGTGATGAGGTACTTAAGTGGTGCGTGGGCCACATAGGAGATGCGCTAGGGTTTAGGGAATGCACCACTTAGGATGGGAGTCGAGTTCCTTTATTGGAAACTCCTCCCAACTCCATGTCATCTAATTAGGTCTAAATCCTCATTAGTTAACTCACCTTAAGCCTTTAGTTAACTAAGGACACACAAAAAACATGTCTAAAACATGTTCCCCACTTCTCCTAAAATTTAGGAGATTTAATTAATTACCCCTTTTCCGTATTTTTCGAGTAATATTGATTTTTTAGTGATAATAATCACTTTTTAGTCTTGAAAAATGGGAAAGAGGGATTTACATCATAATCCGACTCTTCAGGAAATCCATCTTGTGCAAATTGGCGGATAACATTGGCTCCATATGGGGACGTGTGGTTGATCTCTAAATCTATAGGAGACCATGCGAGAATCTAGAATTATGCTTCCTGCATCATTGATGCATGTCAGATATCATATCCATATAAAACCAATATTAAAAACAATTTTCAACAATATATAAGTACAAATACATAAAATACGACAAGGCATATATACATGTGCATATAATACAATGAAAGTGTTAGTATACATGTGCATATAATACAAAAATTAAATGATGTACATAAAAGACAAAGCATAAAGTACAAAGATAAGGGTTAGAGAGTATGACACGGTAGATGCCCCCATGGGCATCAGATAATCTCTGTGAAGAACAACTTGAGAAGTTGGTCGTTGAGTGGTAGGGCCAAATTCTCACCATTCAACCTGTTTAGATAGAACGAATTTCTTCCAGCTGAACCTTTCATAATATATGGACATGTCCATAGGCTGTCAAACTTCCCATGGCTACCTGGCTTTTCCCTTGTTTTATCCCAAATAAGGACTGTGTCCCCTTCCTAAAAGATTCTCTGCCGAGAATACTTGTCAAAAGTCCTCTTTAATTTGCTCTGATTCTTTATTCTTTGATCCAAATCTTTTCGTCTGATTTCATCTAACTCTATCAATTGATCAATCTTGTTCTGCTGAAAATCTTCATCTAAACCATACTTTTGAACGAACTGATACATTGGAAGCTTAAGATGAACTGGCAAGGTGGCATTAAGACCGTAGACAAGCTCGAAGGGGATTTTACCGGTGGAACACTTTTTAGTTATTCTGTCCACCCATAATGCAAACTTTATTTTGTTGTTCCATGACCTCTTATTATCCCCTACCGTTTTCTTGAGAATATTCATTAAATTTTTGTTGTTGGATTCATGAAGACCATTACCTTGGGGATAATAGTTTGAAGAGTGGGACAACACAATGCCATATTTAAAATAGAAATTAGATAAATTTGTAGAACTGAATGCCTTGGCATTATTAGTGGTAATCTTGGCAGGCACACCGAACCGAGTGATTATCCTATCTTCAAGGAAATCCATTACTACTTTATCGGTTTCATGCTTGTGGGTATTGCTTATACCAACTTAGTGAAATAGTCAGTGGCTGTAATTATCCAAGTAAAACCATTACTTAAATTATCTTTTAATTGACCTATAAATCAAGCCCCCACTACTGAAAAGAAGCTTTGACAACCACAGGCTGAAGAGGCAAGGCTGCTAGCTTTTGCTTCCCTGAAAATAGTTGACACTGCTAAAAACCCCTGACCATTTTGTGTACATCTGAGAAAATGGTCGACCAATAATAACTTGCTTTGAGGATTTTGTGGGAGGTAGTTTTGGCCGCAAAGTGTCCACCACAAAATCATGAATGGAAGTCAACCAAAAGTTTCTTAGACTCCAGCTCATCAACACATCTGAGTATCACTCCATCGGGGTTCTTCCACCCCAAGCCGTCTTGAATGATACAATACTTTGCTACTTTTAACCTTAGAGCCCTCCTCTTGTGACCAATCAAATGACTTGGGCAAGTAAGGTTTGAGAGAAAGTATATGATATCTGCATACCATTGGTGTTGTTCTAACTTTTGAAGCTCTGATGACAAGGTTGGCCTAGTTTGATTGTTTTGACATACCAAGTCCAACACTTGTTCATTTCCTTTGGTGAGAATTTGAGCTAAACCCCGACCTTTAATCAACTTGGTGGGTTTTATTTCTAAGTCATATTCTTGTATTTTAGAAACCCAATTTCCTCTATCTCTCAAACAATCTTGATGACCAAGGATATCTTTTACTGTTGCGAGAGGGACATACCCCACAATCTTTGAGTATCCTATGTATACTCAGAAATGTTTGAGAGATTTGACTAAAAGCATATGCATGCTTTTCCATACTAGTATAGTTAAGCTCTTAATTTTTTAGTGCCTTACTCATAAAAGCAATGGGTTGCTCCTGACCTTCATTATTCTTCTGGAGAAAAACCCCTGCAATAGTATCCTCAAAAGCAAAGGAAAAGATTTGAAAATCCTTTGAATAATCAGGACTAATTAGCACTGGTGATTTTCCAATTGCATCCTTGATGGCTTTGAAAGCAATCTTTCCTTCTTTTATCCTCTCATACTTAGCATCTTTCTTTAATAGCTTGAGGAGTGGTTTCATTAACTCAGCTAAGTTAGGAATAAACTGTCTAGCAAAGTTTATTTTCCCAAGAAAGGATTGAAGGGCCTTCTTGGTTGGGGGTAAAGGAACTTTTTGTATGGCTTCGACTCTTTCAGGATCCATTTTTACCTCATCTTCTGCCATGATGTGACCTAGCAGTTTACCTCCGTCAACACCAAAAATGGACTTCGCTGGGTTCAAGGAGATGCCACATGTCCGACATCTTTCAAAAACCTGCCTGAGATGGCTTATGTGATTCGATCTTTTCTTAGAAAATACTATTAAGTCATCCTGGTAGATTTCTATGATTTTTCCCATTAGTTCATGAAAGGCATAATCCATGGCCCTCTGAAAAGTGGCACCCGCATTAAGTAGACCAAAAGGCATCCTTAGATACTCAACAGTTCCCCAAGGAGTGGTGAAGGTAGTTTTATTTTGATCTTCCTTCCTCACCAAAACTTGGTTATAGCCTAAGAAGCCATCCAACATGGACATAATCTTTGAACCAGTTACCCTTGAAGTAAGGTTTCCATGTTGGGGAGGGGATAGTTGTCTTTCATACATGCAAGATTCAAGTTTCTAAAATCAAGATATAGTATAATCCCTCCATTCTTTTTTCTGACCACTACTAAATTGGAACACCAAGACGAATGTCTGGTTGGAGCAATGATTCTAGCATCCAACATCTTTTTTAACTCTGCTTGAACTAGAGGTGCCAACTTAGGATTTATTCGCCTAAGTTTTGTCAAAAAGGTCTTGTGTCATCTTTGAGAGGGATGGTGTGTTTAAATACATCTTCTTTGTATGCTTTAAGTTCATCATAGGTGAAGGTAAACACATCCCTATACTCTCGGACTAGACTGATTAATTCTTTCCTTTCCTTTTCCGTGGTTACTTTTCCAATTTTTATCATTCTTGGGACTTCTTCTGTCCCAATGTTTATTTCAACATATTTATCAGGATTTATTGTTTCCTTTTTCTTTTTGTACATGTCATGCCTGTCAAAAATTCCTCTAGCGCAACTATACCTCTGGGTACTAGATTTTTGATAGAATTATCCTCTTCAATATATTCCTTCCCTTCCTCTTTGTAGCTGACATTAAAGTCTGAGAATTCATCTAAGTTATGGATGAACCTTAGAACTTGTTTGTCATCCTTGAAAACTTGCCAATTGTCAATATTATCTGGGACAGATGGCCTAAATATTATCTCCATCTTACCTTCACCTTTCATCAAATTTTCAGATGGCTGGAGGGTATAAGCTGCTACAACTAGACTATCAGCCAAACTGTTTTGATCTCTTGGGATAGCAATAAGGTCTAAGGCATAAAAAGATTCCATGGTATCCCATAGATCATTTCTATACCTTCTAAGCCTCTCGCTTCTGCATGCATACTTGTTCTTAACTTGGAGAATCACTAAGTCTGATTCACCCTTTATGTTGAGAATCTTGATACCCATGTCCTTAACGATTTCTAAGCCTAACATAAGCACCTCATACTCTGCCACATTATTAGTTGCATCAAACTCAAGTCTGAATGCAAAGTTGTAATTCTTTTCTGTTGGAGATTTTAACACTATGCTTGTCCCTTTGCCTGATCTAGTATGGGCTCCATCAAAATGTGTTTTCCATGCTTTATTGTTAACTTCTTCATCTTTAAACTTATCTTGAATTGGAGCTAAGAAGTTAGAACAAATGGAGAAATCACCCATATCAGATACTTGGTAAATAAAATCATTAAACTGCTCTTTGGGGTCTTCTATGTGATATTTCCTTTCAGTTTCCCTAAAGAGTCTGAAGATTTCAGTTGAAGGAGGCAGGTAAGGAATAGCAGCAAAAGTCAAATCCATATTCAAACAACCACCCATTGTTGCTCCCCATTTTCTAGATAAGAGCATCCCCCATGCATCTGGAACATCTATGACAAGGACATCCATCTTGAAAGAAAAGCTAGGATGGAAGGCTAGTTTGACGAGACCTATTATTATTCCATGTGATTCTATTTCTCGTGAGTCCATGGCACACACATTCTGATAAGGCCTTGTGATTTTTGGACCTAACCTTTGCATAATATTTTTTTTTATAATATTTGATGAAGCCCCTAAATCATACATGCAATTGTGTAGCCACTGATCATTTATTTCAAGTGAGACAAAGAAAGGAGGATTTTCTTCTTATCACTTTACTCCTTACAATCAACAACCTTAGGAATGATAGAAAAGGACTACTCAACTTCAATACTCGAACTAATAAGCCCATCTCACTAGAAAAAAGCCTATATCACAAGAACGAAACCCAGCTCACTAGAACTTTACGTAGCTCAACCAACTAGAATCTATCTATACCTGAAAATGAAGATTAACCCTACTCATATTAAGAAATGCAATCAATTACTTAGTAGACTAGACTTGCAAGAAACACAAGAAATCTCTAAGTAAGCTATAAATTAGAAACAATAGGAAGCATCGAACAAATTAGAATATCTTCTTTAGGAATGATAGACGTTATCTTCTTAAGCACTTTCACTAGCTACTTCTTCCTACAACTATTGCTCCTACCCTTGCAACAACTACACCAACCAATGCCATGAGGGTATAGTAGAGACACTTCTCCGAATGCCATATAAAGTTTTGAAAGGGCCGGAAGTCGCCAAAGGAATCAATTACAGTTTTGAAAGAGAAAGTAGTAGGTCTTCATCCATTTATTGTTTGCTCACTATGGTGAGAATTTGTTAGTTTTGTTCAATAACTATCATTTCTCATTAGGACATTCCATCACGGTCCTATATCCAGGCACAATCAATCCGATCGATTCTCTTTCACATCAACGAGCGAGGATCAGAGTCACCTTTTCTAGTCGATCCCGACCCCTTTTGAACTCATTGAGGCCGCCTTCAACCTCATTGTGTCGGTCGTCATTTATCTCATGGTGCGTAGAGGTTGTAGCTCCCACTACTCTATGCCCAAATTCAATATCTATTTGACTAGTTAGAAGTAGGGGAACAAACCACGAGCAGGACCACTAGGTGTCATTTCTGTTCCCCATATTTGTCCTCGACCCAGGCCAAAAATGATCACCATTTTACATATCATTAGGGCACCGTGTATCATACTTTGTTATTCCTTGACATAATATAGAAATGAGGGTGTAATTATTATAAAAAATGATTCAATTTTAACATGTACCCAACCCACTCTATTTTTTATACTTTATCATAGCTACGTGGCGGCTTGCTCGCATCGATCACCTTGGTAGCTTATATCCTCAAAACCTTTCCTTTCTATTATATATATGACGTGTCTAGCGGAGGAGGAGCAAGTAGGACTTTATATTGTAGTTATACTGTATATAGAAGGATCGTTTCGCTTGCCATTGCCCGTACCAGAAAATATCCAATCATCATAGTTCCCTCGAAGAGAAGTTCTCATTTTACTGCTCTTTATTACTTGGATGACTATCGACAGAAACTATGTGTAACCACTGTTTATTCTCTAAAGAAAGATAGCCCCTTTGGGTTAGATCGCTTCGCTTGCCCTATTCCCCGTTACCCGTAAGGTGTCTCGTAGAGTTTACACAAATACTTTCTATTTGCCTTGGTCCTTTACTACTTGATCCAACAACACAAGGCTTCCCTCACCAATTCATTCCAACACAGGAACCAAACAACAAGCTATACTTTGGACTTTCTACGACCAGATTTGAGTATTATTTCATTCTAGAAACCAGCCACAGGGAAAACCATCAACACATAATTGATTTTCATTAGGACCATTCAATCACTTACATCACCACTAGGTAGGCTCAAAAGAAAACTACACAAACCATTCATAAGCTAGCTAGACAGGTTCAAACATCAACCATTCGTTATCAAGTCTCAAAACAGAAAGAAATCTTCTTTTATCACAATCAATCAACAATAGGACCATCATTCATTCAATCACATCAGAAATACATTCATACAATCAATTACAAATAACAGATTAGGCTTCTCATAAAATACAATTGACTCATGTAATCACTAGATAATAACAAACAAAATTACAGCCTCATTTCCTAGCAAATTACAAGCAAAATTCACCATCCAAATCACAAAGTGCATCATTAATAAGATCACATTCACTTTCCCACTTGAAATATATACATGATCGATGATAAGTGAAGGGCTTATACGTAAACCTAAGATACACTGTCCCAGCCGATAGACGTGACCAAAGAAAAAGGGGTACACATGTATAAGGTTGCGACAACCCAACTTTCATTATTTGCTGGCTTTACTCGGCTAACATTCATTCTAATAGCTTGCTTGATCTTGACATTGTCTAGACTTTCTCTCTTTATACGATGCATGTTGAAAGCCACTGCCACTCAGATTGATTCATTAAGCTTTTCACCCCTTGTACTCCAAGAGAAGAGAGAAGCGGACTTGAGGAAAGGATAAGAATCTAGGAAGACGGTAAGAGAGTAGAACTTACCATAGGAACTAAGGAGTGAAATACTTATAGACAGAAAAGTATTAATGAGAAAAGTTGGGATTAGATCCTTAGTATGTATCAATTAGATTGTTTAGATATCTAGTATATAAAATTATCTTTAAGATATATAAAGTATATTAGTATCCTTTAGTTTATATTCTTTTAGAAAATATAAATAGAAAGTAATCAAGTTGAGTCATTTAGAATCTTATAAAATAGATGGCTATCTATCCTCACCCGATACCAATTACCAATTGGCCTTATAGCTCCTTTTTCCTTCTATAAACCAGCCCTGAATACAAGACCCGGAGAAACACACTTTATAGTCAACAATGAATAGCTTGATTAACTACCATATTTATGAAGGAGGTTTATTATCTTAGTCTTAGAAGTCTAAATAAGTGCCTACCCCTTTTCGAATGGTAGTACAATACCACTTATCATAGTGCTACAAAAATGTAACCATATGAAGTTGTCTATGGCTAAAAGCTTCCCTCAGTGGATTTGTATTTATTGGGCACATCTAAGGTTGAGTAAGTGGATCGCACACTTAACACCAGAGCAACCATTCTTAGTACACTTAAGGATAATTTGTTTTGGCTCAAAATAGAATGAAGCAGCAGGTAGATAAACATCACCCTAGAATATATCAAAGAGGCCCCGAAATATATTAAAGGTGGTTATAACCACCCAGAAGAAGAAGTCGGCCTTGCTAGTGAAAGGACACTCCCACACGTGCCAATCTTGTATAAATAAGAGAGGCTAGCGCCTCACTTAGACACACACTCACTTGTTCATTGAGAGACAAGTTTTGGAGCTGCAGTTGGAGAAGAGAGAGAGAGAGAGAGAGGCGCATCTTTGGGAGAGGACATTCTGCACTTGTTTGAGTTATCTCTTGGCATTGTATTGGCTATCTATAATAAGTAAGTTTTGTTGGGTTTTCTTCCCCTAGAGGGTTTCCCAGGATAAATGTTGTGTCTCTTGTGATTGTGTATTTCTCAGTGATCTTGTCTTATGTTGTTGTTATCTATTCAAATGCAAAGAACTATAATAATGGCTTAAACATTAACATGGTATCAGAGCTAAGCTGAAGAGAGCATCTTTCACAAGAGAAAAGTGAGGCGTCATTGTTGTCGTACATGCAAATTAGGGCTTTCTGTTGGTAAGGTATTTTAGCTTTAAAACCATCTAGAAAAGTGTGCCCTCCCTCAAGGATCATTTTGGCACCTTCAACGCACCTTTTCAGTGGAGATCTCCTCGAAAGTGAAACCCTAGTTTCACAAAGTAACAGAAAACCAGAAGTACCAGAGTACCAAAAGTACCAGAAAACCAGAAGCACCAGTCCAGAAATCCGCAGATCAAGTTTGAGGGGGTAAAAGTTGGATTTTTAGAAATTTGACTGCACTAGCTTACTCGCCTCAGCTTAGCGCATCTATCTCCTAAATCAGAATTTCAAATTTTGAAGTTTGAAAAATTAGGGTTTCCTCATAAAACCCTAAGTTTCAGTTGTAGTTGCAGTGTCAGAACCAGTTGCAGTTGCAGCCGTAGCACCAGTTGCAAACACCCTTGAAGTTTTAAGAGTTGGTAATGATTACCGCTGCTGCCAGATGGTGCCACTACCTGCAAATGCTATCAGAGGTATGTACTCACATATATTTAAATGGTTAAACTTTAAAGAGTATTTGCAGGAGAAGGGATCTCTTGCCATAGATCCAACACATTCAGAGGAATGATGCAACCCAGGTGTGATTGTTCTGATATGCATCCATTTGTTATATTGATCAATGTTGCATGTTGTAGCTATGACCTTCATTCTAACCTTTTCCGAGTCAAGGTATTAGATGGATTAAAAGTTGAGATCATAGAGCTTATCCTCTAACCCAACCTTTGTCAAGATAGCGTATTGTCCTAGTACAAAAGACAGGTTGAAGAAAGCACTCGTCATCTTGAGTGAAGGAGACTCGGAAGAAAAGAAAGCACTCATTCCTGAGGACAAGGATCCAGGTTTGATTAATCAAGTTAATAAGATTCAAAGGTACACATGACAAGTTGATGACTATAGTTGAGATAACAGTCTTTGTAAAGTATCATACTTAATAGCATGTGAGCATATAGAGGTAAATGCTTAACGTAATCATTTGTCTGATA
>ML777381.1:55727-82404 GCA_009831015.1 Picea engelmannii | reverse complement strand
AATAGCAACTCCAGAATGAAGAAGTATCCAAGCTCAAACTGCCAGAAGGAGAAATGTATGGTGCGCCCCCTCTGAAACTGCCAGATCTGCTCCAGAATCCAACTGAGATGCCTGATAGTAAAACCCCTCCACAGGAATGACTGACCTGCTGCTCTGGTCACTATGCAACTGACATCAATGAATTTTGATGGTTAGAAACTTCTCCAGGTAGCAAACAGCCTGTAAATGCCATGCGCCCTCCTCAAAGATGAAGTCTCTACAGTAAATAAATGGTGAATGTTGCTCCAAGCCTCCATGAATGAATGCTAGTGGCCTCCTCCAATGCTCCTCATGCAACAAGTCTCATGCTCTTACTCCAAAAACTCCTCCTCCCATGAGCAAAAGTCTCCTCAAGAACAATGCGCCCCTCCTTTGGTCTTTTGTCCTCTTTAGGCAAGAAAATGAAAACCTAAGATCCAAGGGATGAGATCATCCCTAATCAAAGGTTGAGATCACTCCTCATAAATGTGATATCAAAACCCACTTTTGGGTTAATTCCCTAAGTCACTTTATGTCCCCTCAAAATCACCAAAAAGGTAATTTAATGTTCACTTTTGCCAAAAGTGACATTTTGCACTTTAACCAAAGTCAAAGTACAAATAGACATAAAGGACTAGGACAAAGTGCCAAATGACTTTCCCACGTGTGCTAAGGAGGGAAAACACATGGGGAACACCTCCCAAGGTACACAAATCAACAGGATGAACAGGTTGTTGATGTGTTGACCAAGCCTCTATCTCATGTAAAGTTTGAGCACTTTCGAGATAAGCTTGGTATAGTCCGATAGGACCTTCCTCGAAAGGGGGAGTAGTTGTTGTGATAAGACATCTCTTGCTTCCAGCTTTATTGCTGCGATGTAAAGCAAGACGATGTGATGAGACTAGAACTGTGCTTCTGGCTTGACAACTGCGATGTAAATCCAATCTAGTATCCTGCTTCCAGCTTGATCGTTGTGACGTAAAGCAAGACGAGTATCTTGCTTCCAGCTTTATTGCTGTGACATAAAGCAAGACGATGTGATGAGACTAGAACTGTGCTTTCGGCTTGACAACTGCGATGTAAAGCCAGTCTAGTATCCTGCTTCCATCTTGATTGTTGTGACGTAAAGTAGGATGAGTATCTTGCTTACAGCTTTATTGCTGTGATGTAAAGCAAGACGATGAGATGAGACTAGTACTGTGCTTTCGGCTTGACAGTTGTGACGTAAAACCAATTATCCTGCTTCCAGCTTGATTGTTGTGACGTAAAGTAGGATGAGTATCTTGCTTCCAGCTTTATTGCTGTGACGTAAAGCAAGACGATGTGATGAGACTAGAACTGTGCTTTCGGCTTGACAGCTACGACGTAAAGCCAGTCTAGTATCCTGCTTCCAACTTGATTGTTGTGACGTAAAGTAGGATGAGTATCTTGCTTACAACTTTATTGCTATGACATAAAGCAAGACGATGAAATGAGACTAGTATTGTGCTTTCGGCTTGACAGTTGTGACATAAAGCCAATCTAGTATCTTTCTTCCAACCTGATGATTGTGACGTAAAGAAAGACGATGTGATGAGACTAGTATTGTGCTTCCGGCTTGTCAGTTGTGACGTAAAGCCAGTCTAGTATCTTGCTTCCAGCTTAAGTGTTGTGACGTAAAGCAAGACGTTGAGATGAGACTAGTATTGTGCTTCTAGCTTGAGAAGCTGTGACGTAAAGCCAATCTAGTATCTTGCTTCCAGCTTGATTGCTGTGACGTAAAGCAAGACGAGTATTGAGCTTCCAGCTTTACAGCTGTGACATAAAGTCAATCAAGTATTATGATGATGAGCCAGCCTCGTGTTGTGATGATGATGTATTAGTTTTATACTAATTCATATTGATGCAGATGATGATTGCATTCCTTTGAAAATGACGATGTTGCCAATGAAGAAAACTTCCGATGATTTATAGATACGTCAGTCAGTGTTCCAAGATGATATTGATGATGTTGTCCTTCTGATGTTGTTGATGATAAATGCCTCTCTCTCGTCTGATGCTGCTGAAGAATACCCTTCTTGTTAAGGGGGAGTGTTGAAATAATGTAACTGCAAAGTGTTTTCTTATTATTATTTGATATATTATTCATTGGATCAATCCCCATTGTGGATTGATCATGTCGGCTATTGAAAAAGGACCAAATCCCCTTTTGCGGATTGGTCATAATATAATTGTTATAGGCAAAAGAAGAAGTCGGCCCCAAAATATATCAAAGAGGCCCCGAAATATAATAAAGGTGGTTATAACCACCCAAAAGAAGAAGTCGGCCCTGCCAGTGAAAGGACACTCCCACACGTGCCAGTCTTGTATAAATAAGAGAGGCTAGTGCCTCACTTAGACACACTCACTTGTTCATTGAGAGACAAGTTTCGGAGCTGCAGTTGGAGAAGAGAGAGAGAGAGAGAGAGGCGCATCTTTGGGAGAGGACATTATGTACTTGTTTGAGTTATCTCTTGGCATTGTATTGGCTATCTATAATAAGGAAGTTTTGTTGGGTTTTCTTCCCCTAGAGGGTTTCCCAGGATAAATGTTGTGTCTCTTGTGATTGTGTATTTCTCAATGATCTTGTCTTATGTTGTTGTTATCTATTGAAATGCAAAGAACTATAATAATGGCTTAAACATTAAAAAGGAATGGGTCATGCACACAAGCAACATTCATTCCTTTGAGATCCACGCAAATCCTGATTTATCTTGTCTTCTTTGGCTGGATAACCATAGGGATGATCCACTCTGACTCTTCTACTGGAAAAATGATTCCTGCTTACAACATCCGATCAATCTCCTGTTTCACCTTCTCCTTATACCTTGGGTTCAGCTGGTATGGTCTCTTCTTTATCAGGCGTGCATCAAGCTTTAACTGTATATTCATATCCCCCAAGGAAACTGCAATGCCTTGCCCGATGCGGACAAGCGGGTAAACCCCCTTTCATTTCATAGAAGTGATTAGGGAAAAAATCATTATATTCACGCAACAATTAAACCACTTGTGTAACAGCCTCCTCATTCCAATAGTCTCCAATGATGGCCATCATCGAATTTTCATCAGAACCTATATTCCATTTATTAGTCTTCGTGGGCTCCCTTAAATAAGGTTGACTGCTCCCATATTCTTTTCCTCTAACCTCCTGTTCACCTTCAATTTCATCAATCTTCATCTTTTGCAATTCCTCCTCCTCTGTAGGGATCTAGCTTTCTGCAGCAAACATGCCTATTCAACCTTTCCAACTCTCTATGTCATGCGCAAACAACTTTTGATGCTTGGCTAGTAAATTTAGGTTCTGCACCATTGAAAAGAAACTGTTCAATCTAATGCAATATCCCCCTTAATGCGGGATCTTCTTATGCAAACCCAAAAGCTGTGTAGAACTGTCTAGACATCAGCTCCCAATCTCCAGTTTGTCGTCTGGTCTCTTCCTGCACATACCAACTCCTAGGAATAGAATTCAGAGTCTAAATGAATCGGTGTACCCACTCCTGTCTAGGGAAGCCTTTCTCTGTCCATCTGGTTTGGCAGAACCATATGTGCTCCTCAGGGTCTTCAGTGCCTTTGTATCTATTCATCAGTTCCAACTCCTGAGAGGGTTGAAATCGAAGAGTCATGCTCTGCACTACCTGCGTCCAATCTGCCAAATTACCTTTGTGTGTTGCCCACCAACGCATAGGGGTACCTTTCACCGCAACATCCATTGCCTATATTCTTTGATCTTCTGGAACTACCTCTTCCACGTGCGCAACAAATTTTGGTACTGACTTGGTTCCATCAAACCAGGGAAGGTCATGCAGTTCAGTGCCAATCCAGCGCACAGACTTATCAATGTATGCGCACCGTCGTGATGATATCTCATACCCACCAGTCTGCCATCTCTCAAATGCTTCATTTGAGTCTATGTAAAAAGAACATCTACTCCTCCAACTCAGTTCTCCATCAGCAATGGGGTTCACATAATCCTCCTTCCGCGCAGTGATGTTATAAATATTCTCTATAATGGAACTCTATACATCATCATTAACAGGCTTTGTGAACCAGTCCCCTTCAGTCGGATCCAAAGGAGCCACTACGTGCAGTTCTTCTGTCTCAAATGAAATTAAAGGCAAATTTTGTTTACCAGGGACTTAGACTGATACAAAGCCCCTAAATTCTCCCATAATTACCAATGTATACTTGTTTTTTAATGGTGGAAGGCCTTGAATTATGGTGTTTTCAATTCGAATGTATACTTGTTTTTTGAAGGAAGTGCCTAATGATAAGGAGACGTTCAAGGAAATAATTCATGTGCCTAGAAGTGCCTAGATGTGCCTATGTCTAGAAGTACCTACGTTAAGTAGCATCGACGAATGGTCGAATATCTTGATGGATTGACCGTAGCATCGACGATAGGAATGGTCGAAGACCTTCCTACCTATCCATCAGTCACTAACTACTCGTATCCCCTTCTCCCCTCAACTTTCTATTGATCCTGAAATATTGATCATTGAAATGATGCATCGTTGAAATGCAGCCAGGAAGCTCTATAGTGAATTTATACATTCATTTTGTAGCTCCTTGAGTGGCACTCTGAATACTATTTATTTCTTGGCACTATGAAAGGGACTGAGACTGAATGTAAGTGTGGGAAAGCCAGTTTAAAGACCTATTGAAAGCCATGTCCTACCACTTTAAAGACGTATTGAAAGCCCTATCCTATCCTATCTACTGCCCTATCCTACATTCACTGAACCGAATTTACGATAGCACGATTGCATTAGATGGGTTTCGAGAGTAGGAGTTTATAGGTTATTTCTCTCTTAAATTAGTTGAAAACGAGATCTACATTCGTCGATATTTCCTCTCAATGGAGCTTGATCTAATTGGAAAGGGAGGGCTTTAGCAGGTAGGCGTGGGTGGTAGGTCGCTCAGTCAATGATTCCTTCCCTTATCTAGAGTGGTTGAAAGGCAAGTAAATAGATTGGATAGAGAGAGTAATGGCTTCCCGTCCTGCACCATCAATGACTCCCACACCATAACTGAAGGTGATACCAGTGACTGAGAATTGAGATAAGTAATGAGTTATAGGTGGGTGATGGCCACCGCTCCCACCACTCCTACCTACAGATATGATTGATAAACCGCTTCAATTGGTCTTCCTCAAGGCTCTCTATCCTTTTTCCAAGGACAAGTGGAGACTCGATAAGGTCTTCTATTCTTGTCTTTCCTTCCAACTCGATAATGGAACACTATCTGTCCAACCAACTAGGGATCTGTCCAACCCAATAATGTCACTCTTTCTTAATAAGTACTGGTGTGGCGTAAGCCATTCCTATGACCTACGAGGTGAGAGCGGGTATGAATGAGTACTGATGTGGCGTAAGTCGTTCCTATGATATGAATGAGTACTAGAGTGGCGTAAGCCGAACCTATGATATGTTATAGTGGTTTCCTTTATCTTTTGATTTCAAAAATGAGTATTAATGTTAATGGGTGTCTTTGATAGAATGGACCTTATCAATTCCTTCTATTTTCCAAGGGGTTTACTAAGGATCTCTTAAGATAAATTCCCTAAAAAATATGTCTACATGCTGGGTACCATCATTCGATAGATGATTTCCTACCCCTCCTACATCGGAAATGTGGATATGTTTGTGGAGATCCGGAGAAGTTGGCGGAGAAACGGAAAAGGGAAGAAGGGTGTATAATCGTCTAAGGGTGTATACTCGTCGAAATAGAAAACTAAGTAAAATGATTTATCCTGGTAAAGTGCCCCCCCATAGTATTTATTTTTTACGGAACCACGGGGATTTGTTTCATGATTATGTAGCAACTCAACCCTGAGGGTCCTAATCACTCAACCTGAGGGAGGAAATTCATATATCCCGTGGTTCCTAATCATTCGGGGGTGGCACCGCACAGGGAAGTGGCCAAAAAAGTAGGAGTCAGCAAAAGCAGGAGAGGATAAGGGGAGAACCCTGGAATGAAAATAAAGCAGGACTAGAACCACAAGGGCGGGCGAGTCAAAATGTAGGTCTCTTTTTGGTAATTGAAATGGTCATTTTCCCACGTGGATGAAACAGAGATACATGCAGCGATAGATTTGGATTGACGTGGATAGTTATTATAGATCTTACATAGAGATGGTCCCCGACATCATTAACACGAGCTACTGCGGATCGGGCGGGTTTTTGGCGTGCATGTGAGCTTATGTTGATGATCACGGATAAAGGGAATAACAGGGAAGGATCATTATTGGTGACCAAGCTCGGCAGGGAAAAAGTTTCTATATTCCCACAACTTGGCCTAATTGATCAAAGTGGGTTCGCGCTTATATCATCCAGCCCTAGGAAGGGAGGGGGAAGCCCCATCGGAAAAATGCGGAGCTGCTCTCATTCCGAGAACTCCAATGATTTGGTTTGGATACCTCCTTTCTCTACCAAGAACTTCATGCTTGTAAGGCGAGATGAATAAGAACCAAGCAATAATGTGATGGGAGCGATGTTAGTTGCTCATTCGGGAGATATAAGGGAAGAAAGGAAGCACCGAATCATTTCCCATCATTTTCTTTGGTTCCATGGGGGCTTGGTCTAACCCAATTATTGGAACCTAACAGCTTTGAAAGTAGGTGGTAATGATTCCCATTCCTCTACGTTAAGAAAAAGATTTTGACCAGATCAAACAAAAAACCCTTTCCGGGACGATGGAGTTGAGCGGATATCCCACCCAGATACTCTTGGAATAAGCAGGTGGTCCTACCCAAACTCAGATGGTGGGAGGTTTATGCTTTATTTGCAGTGCTTTCTTCGATCCCGCTATCTCTTCCTCGAAACTATGTTCTCGGGAATCAGGAAACTATGTCTTAATGTCCCCGCCCGGGAATTATGAGGGGCTTACTTCAGAAAGATGCCCCCTAACTTGCTATTGGGGTTGAGGGAGCTGAATAGAAACCAATCTCTGGTCTGCGAATTTAGCTTATAAATAGGAGTAAATAGTCCCACCGTCCACTCTTTCTGATTTAGATATAACTAATTTGTTTTTTTAGCAAGGTCACCGCCGAACACACCATGGTAATCTACAACTTCTACCTTGTAACTCACTTACTTTATTCATCTGATTTCGCCTCTATGGAATTAATAGAGTATCAACACCCACCCGACTTTCTAGGAGCTCTCTCTTTTCTCTGACCTCCATCGATAGGATTTGAATCATGATTATGTTGCAATTAAAAAATGTGATTATGTAGCAACTCAACCGGTCTTAATAACTCCATTCCACAGGTGGCTAAATAACCTTCCCTGCAATAGTGGGGCACTAGCCGACAAGTAAGGAAGCATAATAACTTAGAACTGGAGAGGGAAGAAAAGCATGGGATCTTGTCTTGAAGGGAAAGAAGCAGAAGAAGTCCTAGCCCTTATTTACTTGTCTTTTTATTTCAGCCCCACCCCGAAAAAAAATCTAGACGGGCACATCTTGGGTGAGATATAGAGGGTCCACTTGTCGATACAAGGTACCACTTCTTTAATGGGTGGGTAGGTAGGAATGAGTAACCCGAATCAATCCCTAGGGTCTTAATCTAACGGGTCTCCCTCCATCAATCTAACGAGGATTCATCACCTAACCAAGCAACTCAACCGATAGGGTCTTAATCAACCAAATTAATATTCTCTTCCGGTTCTTAATCACTGAATCAAATCTTCTGCCATAACTAAACCCCAGGGGATTTATTTAATGATAACGCTACACCTGTAACCCCCACTTATCAAATCTATCTAATCGAGTTGACGATCTTCTTCATTCATTGAGGGAGGTTTCTCAATTGGGATATTTTATTAATACAAATTTGAATGTCTGGATGACATGTTTGACCCTCCTCAACAACTCGCATTTCTTGATTTCACAAAAACGTTTTAATACCTTTCTTCATCGATCGCGGTGTCGGGCCCACTCATTCCATTCTTTCTTGAGCTAGGCCACTGTAGTTCCAAAAGAAATCAGTTCTGAGTATCCCACCGCGACATGTTGTTCCTTTCCTATGCCAACCACTGACATTAATCCAGTAGGCTGAAAAAGGGAATACAAATGCTCTAAGTGCCCACCAAGCCCTTACAAAATAAAGAGTTTGTCTATCTATAGAAAGAGAAGTTCCCATGATTAATTGTTGGTATCTATCTGTCCAACTTCCATTAATCAAGTAGGGTGGATCCTCCCTAAAACCAAGGCACAGAGTGGTGAAGTGGTGTGATTCAGGAAGCACTTCTAAAAGCTGGGGTCTTGCAAATACGGTAAGAAGCGTTGTTTCGAAATCATATTCAAAAGAAGTTTTTGAAGACAGGTCCCTCCTTCTTCCCTATATTCAACTAAGGGTGGGTTGCCCAAGAAGAATAAGAAGCAAAAGATGAGGTATGAAATAATTGAATCCCATTTTATGAATATGCTATTTCTTGGGGTGCTTCTGATCGATCCCAAAAACCCTCTCAAATGCGCTTTTTAGAAAGAAAAGATTGGTTGTTGGAGGTATGAAGGCTATTTTCTTCTACTAGGTGAAATAACTCGCATTTTTCGATAGGTCAATCTTTGATTTACAGCTACTTCATTCCTCAAGCAGCAAGATCTAAAATCCATGCCGGTTGATCCTGTTTAGAAAGAGAAGGGTTGTTAATAGTTGTAGTTGTCCCCATTAATTGATTCAAGAAAGGTAGGGCTAGTATCTAGGTCTTACTTCAGGTGGTTGAGTTGGTAAAGTAAGGGAAGGGTTAATGTTGTACCTTCCTAATCCTTATCCTTCCTGGCTGAAGGGAGTAGTAAGTAAAGGGTAAAAGGTGGATGCTCGTAAGTAAAGGGTAAGGTAGTTTTACCCCGTTCCTTATAAGAGAAATATTAATAGCTGTAGCCACTCCACTAAGCGATTAATTCAAGAATTGGTATAGCGGACAGGTCTAGTTCTTCAGGTGGGTAGGTCTGTCTATTCCTTGTAGTAGGTTTTAATGGATGAATATCCTAATTGGCAAGGCTCCTTCTTAAATCCAAGTTTTAGTGGTACTCAGAAATGAATAGTGGTACCAAGAAAGAATAATTCATAAGATAAGTAGGTATAAGGTGAATAGTCCTAGTGCCTACTGGATTCCTTTCTTCCAGTAAGTGTTTTCGAAAGCCCATAAATGTTGTCTGTATCCGTCCCGTCCCATCCAACAACTCATCCATCTATAGGAAGCCCTCCTTCCCTTCCATTCGATCTAATGTTGTAAGTGTGGGGCATTCCTAAGTGGGGTGGTAATTAGTATAGATTGGTGAAGGAAGTGGGTAGTTGGTAAGAGTAAAGGCTCATAGTCATCAAGGTGAAAAGTGCCATACCCCCGATTTGATTCCTGCCTGAAGCAAGAAGAGGTTGGGGCATAAGTAAGAAGGTAAGTGAGGTATGGAATAGAGAATAGATTGGTTGGTAAAGGGAACAGGTGGATGCACGTAAGTAAAGGTTCTTCGGTAGGTAAAGTAAGAGAGTACCTGGTACAACATTGCATTCCTAAAGAAGTGGTGTTATTGAAGCTTGTGAAAGCTAGCTGCCCACCCATCCAAAAGCAGGTAAGAAATAATAAGTAAGTCAATAGTCAATTAAACAGGTAGTTTCCACGATCGGAGGGTTTTTTGTTCCTTCTTGTGCCACTTCCAGCAGGCATCTAAAGTTCCTTTCCTAGCTATGGAGTCTGAATTCATAACAGGTATCTGCTGGGGATTAAGCCCGACCCGATAAGATAAGTCTAGTGAAGTAGCAACTAAGCATTCATTAATCAAGTGGTTTGGGTGTTCTAGGGTAAAGAGATTATGTGGAAAGGTAAAAATAGAAGGGTAAGGGATCGATCCATCCGTTCCGTTGTTTCCTTATAAGAGAAGGGTAGTTAATAGAAATACCTCCTTTCCTCCTCCTTCCTAAGGGACTAAGGAAGTTCGTGGTATAGGGACGCGTCTATTTCTTGGAGGTGGGAAGGTTGTATGGTCACACTTCAGTAAAGGTAAGGTAGGGTAAAGGTGAATGGCAATAGTGCCTACCCTACTGACTGAGCATTCCCGACTTCATCAATGGGTTAGCACTCCATCGTCCTAGGGTGAAGGCAGTAAGTTCGGGTGCTAGCCCAGGTTGTAATTATATAACTTTCATAACTAAAAGATATAAGAAGGATATAGTAAGTTCTATGGATACATGTGGGGTAGTAAGGGAAGGGTAAGGTGATCCATCCCATCTGATCATCCGGTGCTTCTAAGAGAAGGTAAGTAGCAGTTCTGACTCACTAAGTGCATTCATGAATTTCATGGTCTAGGGCTACCGGATCTAGGTTTCAAGGTGGGTAAATAGTGTATGTGGAAACAAGGTAAGGTGGGGGTATAACAACATGCCTACCTAACAGTTCTTCCTGGCTTCAACAATGAGTTGTTGGGTATTTATCCCTTTGCTTCCTAGGATTTTGACAGTAATCAAGTCAAAGGTAAGGTGATCCATCTAGTCCTACTGAGAAGAGAAGAAGGGTTGTGACTATATGTCTGTCTCGATGAAGCTATTCCAAAAATTCTAGGGCTAATCGGTCTAGTTCTTGCAGGTGGGTGGGTTGGTAAAGCAAGGTAAGGTTGTTTCATGTCATGCCATCCCATCCTGTATAAGTCTATAACAGTATCTACCTCCTAAGGGCTTCATTCATCATAAAGTGGTATATGTAAGGTCTTAGGCAGGTAGTAAGTAAACACAGAAGTAAGGGGAAGGGTAAAGGAAAAAGCCAATACAGGTTGGACCCCCCCCCCTCCCCAACAACAAAACTTTGATTTAGAAAACGTGCATTTGGGAGTGATTTTGATCGATTAGACCAATCTCAAAATACGAAACTAGCTTCTCGGGTGCCCGATGGACTTTTAATAGCTGAAGCTCCTCTCCCGTCAGGGAGAGCAGCTCGTATCCTCGTCCCTCACCTGCCTAAGGTTCTTATGATGCCCTCTTGGCCTTAGATGACAGAATCACCTTAAATGCTGGAAATCCACGATTTTGCTTAAGACAAATGAAAGTTCTTGACCAAGATGGATGAATATGCCTCCAAACCCCCAACAACACTTACGTGCCTTGACTTTCTTATTGCCTTCACCCTACTTAGGAAATGGAGGGAGGGACTGTTTTATCCCTTACCAACCAATTCAGTCAGCCAGGAAGACTTCGTAGGGGAAGCATTCTATTCATTCACCCTTTACCCTAATACCTTGAATTTAGGAATTATTCTTGGTTATGACCTTCTTGTATGACTTGGATTTAAGAGGAGCCTTGCCAATACTATTCAGTCATTAGAAACCACTCCATTGATAGGAATAGACAGAACCTACATGCTTCAGTTAATACCTGCCTTCTACCCATCTGCCTTACCAACCTGAGGAAAGGACTTACCTCAGCCCCACACTTCGTTACTTGCATCTGCTTCACATAGAGCCGTTGGTTGGTTTGACCGCCTTCCAGAAAGCAGTCACAGGGAGACCTAGAATCATCACACTTCCTTAAATATGCTGGTACCACTACGACTACCGCTACGCCCCTACCTTCTGAACCTTTACTTCCGAGCATGCTTTACACCCGTTATTTCCTTTACTACTGCCTTCACCCAACGATGTGCTTCCCAACAACACTTGCTGAAGCCAAGAATGCTCTGTAGAGTCGGCACTAGGATATTGACCCTTTACCTTATAACTTGGTATAGAATATTCTGGGGTACCACGTACGAAGAACTTCTTGTTGGTACCATGTTCTCGCCGAGGAAGGAGCCCTATTGATACAAGTCAGGAATTTGAACCCACTGCATTGCTTGCTAGGTAGGAATGAATAGAACTATCTTCCTTTCAGTTAATGCCTGCTACCCTTACTCACCTGAAGACCTATCCATATTCTGTTAGCCACACACTTACTTGCACCGACTTTTCACATAGAGCAGTGGCAGTTCAATTGTCACAGACGGGCTTCGAATACAGCATTCACCAGCGTTCGATAACAACCCTATACCACAACTTCATGAATCTTAGTAGCTACTGCCATAGACCTTTTCTTATTGGCGCATTTCACTTACCCTTACCTTAAATGACTTCACCCTAGGACATGGAGTGTTGCCTCGGGTACCCATGACTTTCTCTTTGAAGCAGCACCAGATGATGGGATGATCAACCTTAACCCCTTCCCTTACTGCCCCATGTGTTTCACTTTGATCTCCAGGTCATATTCTTGCAACTTGGTGATCCATTTTCCTCTCTTGCCTTCACTGTCAGGTTGAACTAAGATATCCTTCACAGTGCTAATAGGTACATAAGCCATGACTGTTGAGTGTAGTATAAAGTCTCTGAATGCTTTCATTTCCTTTAGAAGTGCATAAGCCTGTTTCTCTGTTATGTTGTACCTAAGTTCATCATCTCTGAGTGCTCTTCTGAAGAAAGCTATTGGTTGTTCATAGTTATCTGCATTTTTTTGTAACAGTACAACAATATTTTCAGATGCAAAATAAAAAAGAATGAAAGGTTTTGAAAAATCAGGACTAATTAGTACTGGAGCTTCTCCAAGTGCTTTCTTTATCTCAGCAAAGGATTCCCTAGCCACAAGACTCCATTTGATATATTGATCTTTTTTCGGCATGTTTTAAATAGTTTTAAGCAGTTCTGCAGAGTTTGGTATGAATCTCCTCAAGAAGTTTCTCTTTCCCAAAAAGGATTGGACCTCCTTTTTCTTTCTTGGTAAAGCTATGAGCTTAATAGCATCTACCCTCTCTGGATCTATTCTCACCCCTTCATGAGACACCAAATGGCCCAGTAACTTGCCTTCTTTCAATGCAAAGAATGATTTCTTGGGATTGAAAGAAAGGCCATATTTTCTGCATTTTATAAAGGTCTGCCTAAGATGCTTCAAATGTTCTTCATCTGATTTAGAAAAAACAGTAATATCATCCAGATAAATTACTATAAATGTGTCTCTTTCCCCTACAAAGGCAATGTCCATGGCTCTCTGAAATGTAGCTCTTGCGTTTATAAGACCAAAATGCATCTTATCGTACGTAAAAGTACCCCATGGTGTGGTGAAGGCGGTCATCTTCCTGTCTTCTTCATGCATGGCAACTTGATTGTAACTCGAGAAACCATCCATCATAGAGATTCTGGTGGACCCCACTACCTTCTGTAGAATGTGATCCATTTTGGGCAGCGGATAGTTGTCCTTGAGGGAACATTTATCCAAGTTTCTGAAGTCAACACACAGTCTCATCTCACCATTTTTCTTTCTAACGGGGACTAGGTTGGCTACCCAATCAGAGTATCTTAAAGGAATGATTCTCTTTGCATCTAAGAGTTTTCTGATTTCCTTTTCAATGGCAGCTAACAAGATGGGGTTAAACTGTCGAGTTTTTGGACAAAAGGCTTGGCATCTTTTTTGAGGGGAATTTTGTGTTGGATTACAGAGGTATTATCAGTTTTCAAATCCTTATAGTTCCAAGCAAATATGTCTTTGAATTCCTAGAATAGGTCTAAGTCTTTCTGTTTTTCAGCAGTAGGGAGGGATTTAGACAACTTCACACATTTGGGATCTTTCTCACTGCCCAATTTGTAGTCATATACATTGGTGTGCTCAGGATGCAGAGTAGGTTTGGTAGGTATATCATTTCCTATCAAAGAGTTGTTCTAAAGGTACCATACCTTTGGGAATGAAATTGTTCTTTAATTGTAAAACATTATGACCAACAATGTTATTTACAAAAAGTAGAGTTTGGAACAGAACTTGTTTCATCTCTTTGATCTTCTTGGAGGGCATTATTTTCCAAATCTGGTATAGTATTTGAAAATTATTCTACTACTTCAAGGAATCTCTTGATATTCTGATCATCTTCAAACACCTGCCAATGTCGTACATTGTCTGGTATGGAGGGTTTGAATCTCATTTCCACTTCATGCTTTAGTTTAGGCAAAGGAGGAGGCCTTAAAGTACTGGCTGCTGTAGCAAGTTTTGAAAATTATTCTACTGCTTCAAGCAATCTCTTGATCTGCTGATCATCTTCAAACACCTGCCAATGTCAGACATTGTCTGGTATGGAGGGTCTGAATCTCATTTCCACTTCATGCTTTAGTTTAGGCAGAGGAGGAGGCCTTAAAGTACAGGTTGCTGTAGCAAGTGCATCAGCCTACTGATTCTGTTCTCTGGGGATAGTTGTGATGCAGAAAGCATCAAATAAATTGTCAATCAAGTCCCAAACGTGATTTCTATAAGACCTCATTCTTGGGTGTTGAGTTTTGTATTTCTTTCAGATTTTCTGCACTACAAGCTCTGAGTCACCAAAGACAGAGATGTGTAGAACTCCCATTTTCTTAGCAACTTCCAACCCTAGCACCAAAGCTTCATATTCTGTCACATTGTTAGTAGCATCAAATTCAAGCTTATGTGCAATGGTTATGGGATCACCTGTTGGGGGAATAAGCACTATTCCAGCCCCTGCACCTTCTTTTGAGTAAGCTCCATCGAAGTACATATACCAAACTGCATTTTCTTTATGTTGATTTTTTATAGGAGCTACAGGGATCTCTTCTTTTTGCAGTTCTGAGTTCAGGAAAAGGCTACAGCAACCCATGTTCTCTTCAATTGAGTATATAGGATGATTCTTTTGTTTTTTGCTGTCACTTACCACATATTGCATCTTGTTTTCTCTGTATAGTCTTCTTTCCTCACCTCCGAATATGGGCACCATTGCATATGACATGTCCATTTGTAATGAGCCTCCCAGCTAGTGTGAAAAAGATCTAGAAAACAACAAACCATAATTGGCAGGGACATCTGCCACGACTATATCCATTATCACACTTTTCATAGGTAGTTGAGCTAGTGTTACCACCATATCTTCGATGACACCCATACATTTTACCTTTTTCGCGTCAAAAGAATAAAGATCCTGGTAAGGTCTTGTGATGTCCAGGCCCAGTTTTTCCATCACAATCTTTGGCATAAGGTTGTGAGATGCTCTTGAGTCCAGCATGCAATTGTGTAACATCTTATCATGCATATTCAAAGTGATGTAAAAAGGAGGTATGACATCATCTTGGTCTTCAACATATGGTCCACATATAACATTTGGGCATTCTTAATGACTGGTCATGTCACCTTGTTGTGGAAACGACTCAGAGATTTTCATGATTTTATGGATCTGGGACTGATAGATAGGGTTTCTTACCAGTTCGAGTAAAGGGACCAATATTTTGATCTCGGTCAACTCTTGCTCAATGTGAAATGGGAAGGTAGATTTCTCTACTTCTTTCTTTTAATCTTGAGGCTGTCTATTTTCTGTTCTTTGAGCTGGAGGTATGACTGGGGGGATAGAGGAAGAAGGGTTTGCAGGGCTTACTTCTTTTTTGAAGGGATAGGATCAGCAGGTTCTGTCCTATTTTCCCTAGTCCTCAAGTCATATTTCTTGTGGATTTCTGCAAGTAGTGAATCTGAAATTGATTTATACTGGAAAGCAGAAATACCATATCAGTCATGATTTTCATTTATTGCCAAATCGTATGCAGCTTCTGTGTAATCTTCCTCTGTGAGGTGTATACTATCAGTTTTATCCTCTAACCAATTTCTTTCTTCATCCAACAGTGGAGTTTCTTCTTCATATGTTTAATCAATGACTACATTTATATCTCTCCTCATAGGATTTTGCAAGGGCTGTTCATCTGGTCTCCTTTGTTCTCTTTACATATTCTGAGGGTGAAAAGGTTTCCTAAATGGGTTAGAATTTCTAGGACCAGGTTGAGGGGGTTTGATGGTATTAGCCCCTTCCAGCTCCATTCTGTTTACTTTATTCGAGAGATTTCTAATCAGCCTGGTCATTTATTCCAGTCTGATTTCAGCAGAGTTCTTTGCAAGATTAGAAGAGGAGGGTTCTTCTTTTCCTAATTTATTTCCTTTGTATGTTTGGTTGATCTTTTCAACATTCTTCCCCTTTTTGTCTGGGTCAATCCTAGCCAAATTTCCAGCAGCTGTCAGATTTCCTTCTAAGGCCACAGCATCTGACTGCATCCTAAGTAGGGTTCGGGACCTCCTTTCTCTGAGTAAGACTGCAAAGTAAGGCTCAAAGGCTCCTGAAAAGTTTATCATAGCAGTGGTCGGGGTAGGTTTGATAGATGTGGGAATCTTGTTATAAAGTTGATTCAATCTTTTCGTGAATTCCTCCACATTTTCATTCTCCTTTTTCTTTAATGAGGCAAACTCAGTAAGGTAAAATTGGTAGTCATTTTTCTCCCCCATTGTTCTAAGAAAGATGCTTCTAGGGCTTCCCAAGAGTCTAAAGTTGCATTTCCTAGATTTATGAACCATTTGTGTACATCTCCATCTAGATTTTGTACAAATATCTTCAAGTACACATCCTCATGCTCTACATTTAGGTTATCTGTAAAGTTTTGAAATGCATCCAAATGTTCTTCGGTTGTTTCTTTCTTTTCTGCATTATATTTGGGCATTAACTTGAGATAATTGTCCGGCATATACTTTAGAATTCCAGGGAGTGCTAAAGGACCATGTCTAGCAGCAACCCAAGGCATGATTCGGGGGGGAAGAGGTTTATTTCCTCCTCCTCCAGCTCCTCTTCCTGCTCCAGCCATTATATGYTGTAGTATTAAGGATTTTGCTGCAGTAGTGATTGGTATTCTGATTCTTTGAGGTTCAGAGGATGGGCCTGGGTTGGAAAGGTTATTTGAACTGAAAGGAGTATGCAKATCTGGGATTTCTGGGCCAGGTGGAGGTGCTGAACAAAAGTCAGCAGGCTCAGGAGTTTCTGATCTGTAGCTTTATACTGAAAGAATGTGGGGGCTTCCTAGGCCTTGTTGGCCGGGTCCGAATCTGAGATTTGGCCTCTGAATGAGTATTTCTGGGTTATAAAATGGAGGATCAATTTCGGAATCAGGATTGCTTCTAGTATGTCTCCTACCGGAAGCCAGGTTGGTCTAATAATGGAGTCGCCAGGTGAATTAAGGTCACAACAAGAAGCTAAACTCTATTCACCGTAAGGATTTAGATCTGTAGGTTTTCGAAGGCCCAGGGAAAAGGTTTTTTCCGTTTTCCGTTCCCCGRCAACGGTGCCAGAAGATGTTGTAKCCCTAGAGACACACCGAGTTGTGATTTCGGTGCAGTGCCCAGGAACATCTAGAGCTAAGAGATATCTTTTTGTTATATATATATATAACAATTCTTAGCTGGTTTTTATATATAGGGGTCTCAAAATTACTCTCAATTGCTCTCAAATCTTCAAAATGTAAGTAAAATAAGGCATATGGGCTTGTGGCTGATGGGCAATATGTAACATTGCTTATCTAGACATAAAACAGTAAATGGAAGGTGGAAGAGTTGAGGGAAACAAATATAATTGTGAGTATTCAGGATGAATAAATTCAACAATCATAAAGAGTGGATGTATTGAATGCTTAGGCATTAAAGATCCTTAACATTCACACAGGTGTTGTATTTCAGCAATTCAGAGTTAACCATGGAAATTTTGCAAATAAATTAAAGCATATGAACATTTTATGTATGCAATTAATTAATTACGAAGCTTGGAAAAAATAATCAGACAGATATATCATTCCAAACACATTCCATCCATATTGGAGCAAGACACAACAACAGAAATGGCCTGTCAAAGTTGTCACATGGCTTTGTATTACATAGCTTAATTTACTTGGAGAATACAGAGAATGAGTACATAGAGGAATACACATTCACAATAGATGGTGTGGACTGAAAAGCACTGGTCCCTGAATCCATAGCCTAGCCTTCTGAATCTGATCTTCTCATCCTCTAAAAACCTGAGTAACTAGTAGCAAAAATAGGTCTACCCACCAACTCCACTAAGCATTCCTGGCTGAATCAATTGGTAAGGGCAGGCAACACTCCTCCCTCCCTCCATCCCTCCATAAACTAAGTAGGGTGAAGTGATAAAATCTGGTAAACATAATAGGTGAATAGCATGCATTCACGTAAGTAAAAGGCTAATGTTTCCAAGCCAAGTAAATACTCAAGGTGTAAGTGCCTACCTAAGCAAGCAAGCCGCTCTTTCAATATCCGCTAGCTGTAGTCCCTTCTCTCAATCCAAGAGGGCAGTGAAAACGATTCAACGATCCAAGACTGACTATTATTAGCTGTCAAAAAGAGTAGTCCTTCCGGTTGATAAGGGTAAGTGCCGCTACCCTACCTATCAATCACTCACTGACTAATATTTCTCAAGCAAGGCACGGTGCGGGCATGCCATCCATTCTTAAGTTGGTTAAGTGAGGCGTAGTAACGATTTTAGGAAGATCGTCATTTCATAAAGTTTATATATGATTGGCAGGATAGAACATTTTCTTTTAGGTTGAGCACCTTGATGTTGGTATAACATTTGGCGAGAGGCTAGAGCCATTAAGGCCAGGGAAAGGGGCTAGATAGATGCATTCTGGGAGGGGAGGGGCTAGAGCCATTAAGGTCAGGGAGGTTTAGCCATTAACCATAAGCCATTTGCCAGAAGCCGCCTTTCACCTATCACCTTTCAACAGAAGCCTTACGCCATTAGTCGTCAGCCAGAAAGCCATTCAACTTTAGCCTTAGCCTTGAACCTTAAGCCATTCACCTTGAGCCAGAAGACAAGCCCACACTGCAGTGCATACCACAAATATTGATATACTACATGGTGTTACTTACGTTGATATACAATTTGAGGAGCTTAGTCCATGATTAGGAAATTGATGTTTAGAAGTTTGAGGAGGAAGGAGCTGGATTAGGAGTCTTCAACCAACCGATCGATGAGGAGTTGGAGTTGGAGGAAGGAGGATGAGGAGTCTTCCCCAAACAACCATGATTGATTGGATTTTATTGATTGAAACCATGTGACCAACATCCCACCTACACCAAAACTCCACCAGTCCAGTAACACCAGGACCACCACACCTACTCCCACCAAGGCCATTCAACCATGGGCCTACTCCCACCTGCCCACCAAGACCTAGGGACGTGAACCTCAAGTCCACACTTTGCATCAAGTCCAAAGTTCACCTCAAGCAGTTCACTGAAAGCCCACAGTGGAGCCTACCTGTCGATCGAAACTAACATGACGTGGCATGGCAAGGCACAGACGGGACAGTACACCTTGAGTTTCCAACACAGACGGTATGGTACAGAACGAGACGGTGCAACAAATGGGAAAGGTCAAACGGGCGGAAGGAGGTGGTCCAACAGATGGCGGTGGAACAATGGAACAAAAGACGAGAGGCTAGACGAACAACTATAGCTTTAATAAAATGATGGCTAATAGATAGCTCCAAGTCTAACGACCAAGTGAAAAAAACTAAGTGCAACTTTATCTCCTGATCTTCGATCTCTATTCCTGCCTCAGATATTCTCTCTATACCTACTCGACCTTTAGGCCTGGGGAAACAACCCAATAAGACCTAGGGACGTTCGCCTCAAGCCCACAGTAATCATCACACCCAGCAGCCCAAAGTTTCACTTGATGCAATGAACCTCTAGTCCTCCTTAGTTCACCCTCCCAAGCCCCTCATCGACACATGGAATGAGATTGATGATATTCCCCTATATTCACACGATACAATTGTGGACTATGTTTATCACGATACGAATGATGTTTATGATGTTACCCTAGTTGCCACCATACGATATATTGAGTTCACCCATATTGCCACGATATGCAACACATCAACCTACATGAAACAAACCACCAAGAGTTAGGGACGTTCACCGAAAGACCACAGTGGAAAAACAACTACCTGTTGATCGATCAAACTTGCCGACTGAATGCTTCGACCTGCCTGCTGATCTCTATCTTGCGACTGAAGACCTAAGATCAAGCTCTATCTTTCCGGATCTTGATTGTGAACTGGAGACAAGAACTTTACAGTGGGCCTGCTGGCTTTGCGGGCTTTACGAACATGGATTTGTTGATGTACTTAGATAGACCTCGATTGAGAACCGTCGATCTCTTCTTGAGAACTGGAGACGCTGAACTTGACACGACTTGCTTTGAGTTTTAGTGTAGGAAGATGGCCGATCGTTACTTGCTTCGAGAGTTACAGGTTGGCTGGTCCAAGAGGCGGTGGCCGGGCGGGCTGGACAGAATGATTGATTGATGACTAAAAGCCTAGTTTGGTAATGTCAACCTTGCCCGAAAAGTGATTGATTGAGTGGATTGATTGAAGAGAATTGCTTATGGTATTGAGCGGCCAGATGCGGGAGGGATCGTCGAAAGCACACTGTTAACCCTCCTCCCACAACCCACCAAACCCAGGAATAAGCACTTGCCCTAGGGACCTGAAAACACCGCACGGGGGACCCCTACCCCAATTTAATGGGAGATTATACAAGTCGGAGGAGAATCCAACTTATAACCTTAGAGGATTATGAAAGTTGTCTTTTACTCTAGCCATGGTCAAACTTTTATGAGGAGAGAAAAACGAAAAGGGAAAAGTTAAAGGCTACATTCAAGACCAATTTTAGTTAAAAATTTGGTGTACACAACCTTAATGGATGAACTACAATTGTGGACTATGTTTTTCACTGAAACTCCAAATGCTATAATGGGATGAATTTGAAGTAATGTCTAAATGAGGCAAAACCAGGTTCCAAACATATTGTATCCAAATGAATTTGAAATAATGCTTCAAGGATGGAAAACTTGATTACAAACATGACATGCAAATCAAAATGTCCTAACATGAATACAATGGAAATTGGCTAAGATGGGTTTCCACAAGGGTGATGATATCTTGTGTTTTCCTCGAGCAATATTCTCCAATGAGTTAAGTTAATAACTTCATAATGTTTAGAGACCAATATGTGGGCTAAATATATCCTCATTTATTTTAATTCTATATTTGTCCAAATGTTGTTCTTACAATTGGAGAAAAATGTAATTCATCTAAAAAACATATTTCATTACACATATCTTGGGAAGTTTGGGGATCGTAAAAGTTGTCGTTTTGTGAATTGATACGATACGAAGGAAGATTCCTTTGGTTGTCTTGAGCCTATCTCAATTGTTGTTTCCCATGTTGATTGCCATTGGAACTCTAATCGTTATTCTTATGGAAATTTCGATGACTAACAGTTGAGCATTAATAATTTTAGATAGTATTTTGTGAGTTGTTGGGGTGCTTGTGGGTAGATGTTTAAGATCCGGAGAAGAAAAAGAGATGTACTGAATAAGCGCAAGAAATGTTGGTTTAGCCTTCTTTCTCTCACAGTTGCTTCTAAGTGGAATTTAATTTCTCCTACATGTTGCACTAGGTGGCTATAGGGTCCAAGTTATATAGGATTTAGGCTTATCATCCATGTTAGCAATTATTTAGTACATATGAGCTAAGGGCATGGGCATGTAGGGMTCAAAATTAGGTTAGGAKAAGAAATTACAGTCACTTGAACCTCTCASAAAGCTTGAGRAATATTAAGTGGGTCATGGTTAGGYTGTCTTTTTTATTTCACGAGACAGGTCAAGAGGSTATCTCTATCAAGTATTGCCAACTTCTTCATTCTTCRTTCTCTAGCRCATCTATATAAYTGYAACACCCTYTYGACAATTTCCATGGAAAKATCAGCCTATTTTTGTTTATCTTTACCAATTCCTTACACTGGTTATGAATTTAGAGGATTCCCTTATCCCCCATTTCACGTTTCTTGAGATACTGCCAACTGTTTTTCAGCATGTCTCTATAATAGTCAAAGGGACGAAGTGTTAATTGTTCTCAACTTTGACTCTGCCTCAAGGTCTGTATTTAATTCCAAAACATGTTGTAGATGACTACATTATTTTTTTATCATTATACTCTAATTCCCTATTCTTGCTTTCTTTTTTCCAAGTTATATAGGGTATAGGCTTTTGTATTTCACGAGATAGATCAAGAGCGTATCTAAATATACATTATGAACCCGAGTAGCTATCACTCCTTTCAATTTCTTAAGATATTTTGCACACCGAAAACTTTCAGAGTCACCCAAACTTGGATCAAAAGACAACAATTCCTTTGTCACCAAGTTTTGAAATTCTTCGTCATCCGACCATGAACCATTGAACTTTCGAGGCTTATTGTCTTTCCTTTCTAGTCAAAGGAGAATCAATGCATGATTTGAGGCGCATCCAGCATCCACCTAGGACCCCGATTTGTCAATAGCTGAAAAGAGAGATTGATACTAAAAAATGATCGAGTATTTTTTAGATACCAACTTCTCCAGCTTGATTATTCCACCAAATTAGCGTTATTTCTATAGGCTCCATATCAATAAAACTAGCTCCTTCTATTTTATACCGAAAAAATAGACAACAATTCCTTTGTCACCAGATTTTGAAATTCTTCGTCATCCGACCATGAAGCATTGAACTTAAAAGGCGTCGTGACTTATTGTTTTTCCTTTCCGGTTGAAGGAGAATCAATGCATGATTTGAGGCACCACCAGTGTCCACCTAGGACCTGGATTTCTCAATTGTTGAAAAGAGAGACTGATACTAAAAAAAAATCGAGTCTTTTTGAGATACCAGCATATCCATCTTGATTATTCTACCAAGTTATTCCACCAAGTCAATGTTATTTTTATAGGCTCCATATAAAAAAAACTAGCTTCTTCTATTTATACCCTAAAAAAATAGACAACAATTCCTTTGTCACCAGGTTTTGAAATTCTTCGTCTTGAACTTGAAAGGATTTGTGGCTTATTGTCTTTCCTTTCCACTGGAAGGATACTCAATGCATGATTTAAGGCATCACTAGCATCCACCTAGGACCTGGATTTCTCAATTGCTGGAAAGAGAGATTGATACTAAAAAATGATCGAGTCCTTTTGAGATACTAGCCTCTCCAGCTTGATTATTCCACCAAGTCAGTGTTATTTTTATAGGCTCCATATCAATAAAACCAACTTCTTCTATTTTATATCCTAAAAAAAAAATCTACGTGGGAATCTAGACGAGCACTTGCCCCCCAAATTTCTGCCCAAGACGGAATGAAATTCAAGTCACCACCTATAATTGCATAGTCCTCCTTGGTGCATTCCAAAGAGAAAAAAGGATCCCAGTACGCCTGCTTGGACGCATATAGGGCTTACTAATTAATGAAATGAAATTCAAGTCACCACCTATAATTACATAGTCCTCCTTGGTGCATTCCAAAGAGAAAAAAGGATCCCAGTACGCCTGCATATGGGGCATACCAATTAATGATCGAGGTCTTCATCCCAAATATTTGAAAAAAACTTGGTCTAGAGACCTGAATTCAGAAGTGCAATAGAATTTCTCTGAGCAGCTAAAAGATCCCCATAATTCCCATTGGCATCGAGAGTCAAGAAACCCCAATCCTTCAAAATCTTTCACAAAGAGGGTTGTAATCTTGACACCCCACATTATCCCTTATACAACAATTACATCCAGCTTATGAACCTCAACTAAATGGGCCAAAGAAAGTCCTTTTGAGGGACTGTCAAGACCTTGAACATTTAAGGAGGGGATGATCATTTTGAACTAGCACTGTGTTGTGTCTTGCTCTTAAGGACCAGTGTTACCAATATTGTGTTGTTGAAAATATTGCCAAGGGTTCGAAAAAGAAAATATCGGAAATATCGGGGAAAATTTGGAAAATATCGAAAAATGTCGGCAAAACTAACATATTGAAAAATATCGGAAAATATATGAAATATCGTTGGCCCTCCAAAATATGATAATATCACAATGTTGGCGATAATATCATGATGTCAGTAACATTGCCAAGGACCCCATTCAAAGCTTTTTTCTTTCCTTAACTAATTTCTCTCTTATCTTTTTATTGACCATGTTGCAATTAAGACTCTCCCTATAGAAGAAGTGGAAGGACCCTTGATTGAGTCCAAATCTAAACCTATACTTGCTGACAAACACTTATTTCTTTGATTTCTAGGTCTCATATAGTGTTGACAAGAGGAGGAAGCTTCAAAAACATCATCCAAATGTTCTTCTCCTGGACAAGAGACCTCATTGTTTGGTGAGTGGACCAACAAAAATTACCCCATTACTGGAGAGCTTTTCAGTTCATTCTCTTGAAAAGAATAGAGTTTCCTTTCCCAGAAGCTACCCCTCTAACATATGTCCAAAGCTGAGTTTTGAGTTGGATCTTTGAGGAGGGAAAGCCATGTCCTCTTGTTTCCCATATCCAGATCAATACTTTTAGAAGGAGAAATAGGGTCTTGAGAAGGATGAATTGTAGTTCCCTCCAACACATGTTGAGAGCTCACTGGGGCTACCCCGTCTTCTGACCAAAAGGCTAAGTCTGAATTTCTGAATGAGGCAAAGGGCCATAATCAAAATTTTCTCGAACCTTCGGATTTGAATAAATAATTTGAGAAACCTTATCACTAAGTTGCACGATATAGGGAAACAAGTATGATTTTTCGAAATGGAAATGCATTGGAAACATGAATAAACATTGAAACTTTGAAAGAAAGCATTATGAATAAATAAGATAGAAAATTTAAATGATAAACATTAATGACAAGTAATGTTCCACCCTCTGTTTTCTCCCTCTACCTCGATCCTCTAGGGACATCAACCAACACCATCCAATTTTTATAAAATAACTTAATCCAAGCCTTAAAATATGGTAGAAAAAGCTTAATATGTCTAGTCAATGATTTTGTCTTGAGTGAAGGGTACATTTTTGTGAATGCCATGATGGAGGAGTTCAACAATAAATGCCACCAACATTGGGGCACATAAAGGGCTTGGTGATCTTGATTAATTGCAATCTGATACCCTCATACATGATAGAATCCAACAAAAGCACCAGAACTTGTCAATCCTGAAAGATGTTAAGTCTATTGAATTTTGAATGGGATATGAAATTCTACTTTCTCCATATGAAGTCCGAGGTTGGAACCACTCTCAAACATCCTAAAAAAATTAATGGTAATGTTAAAATTTTAAGTATAAGTTAAACACTTTTACTTTGAAAATTTAACATTACCATTACTCGCCAGGCTCCAGCGTTTTTGGTCAAACTCGGTCAAAATTTGTAATGGTCCCAAGCCATTAGGCCAGAAACATCACGGTTTTGGCGTCGTTTTAAACTTTTACTGGTTGTGGCATTCCGTCAAACACTTTGTTGATCTACTTGTTTAGATGTGTTTACTTGTAGGATGGCCTCTTGATTTCGGCCTTAGGGTTTACTGATGTGTTATATATGTGTATTGCAGCAATAAACAAGAAGATATAACCATGGAACATACCTCAACCATATGCAATATGATAGACAAGCCAAAACATTTCAAATATGCTTTTTATTCATGAAATAGAGAAACCTGCTACAATGAAGATGTCGATCTGGAATGCTCAACAGATGGCTAAGAAGATAGACAATAGAGCGGCTACAAAATGCTCCAAGAAGATACTATAAGCCTCCAAAGGCTGGATAAGAGATGAAGACCAATGCCAAGGTAGATATGGGCCGTATGAAGTGCCAAACCCCCACTGGAAGATGCCATGTCCTGCTGGAACTGTCAACCCCTACAATTTCGTCCCTACTGTCAAAGACCTCCAAATGCTACGCTCAAGATGCCAAACTGTAGATCGGGATGAGGGGAAACCTCTCCTGAAATATCAAACCGAAATACCAAGGGAAACTCCTCCAAATGCTAAATCCTCCAATTGAGTTGTGCCCTCCTGAAACTGCCAAACCCTACAATTTCGACCCTGATGAAGGAGGCCTCCAAATGAGTCCAAACTCGGCCAAATGATAGATCGAGGTGATAGCGAAATGCTATGAATAACTCCTCCAAACTGAATAGATATGAATCTCAAAAATGCCCTCCTTCTCTCCAATTCGTCCCACTGCTCTAGGAAATAATCTGAACCATAAAGCTCTCTCAAGAGGCACTAGAAATCATAGCTAAGGCCCTGCAAGTAAAACCCAAATGCTCAAATGTCCAAGAGTCCTCTCAAACTCCTACAATGAACCTTCCCTCAATAATGGTGCGCCCCCCTTGCTGGAAACCCCCAATGGTGTGCCCCTCCTCCTTCCTGTGCCTGTGGTTGGTGTAGAACCCTCCTGCATTGATGTAGAACTGAACTAGAATGGTGTGGGAGAGTATTGCATCTCCGAGACCAATCTTGGGACAAGCTAGGTGGAATCTTTCACCACCGAATCGTCCTCTAGGGTTTGTTAAGTCAAAACCCTCAAAACCCCCTATGTTGGGCTCACTAGCTAGAAGCTAGATATCAAAATATGATCATATATGCATGCATGAGTAGAGGCCCTTGCCTTTCCTTTATACTTTTTGCTCTCCTTGTCCCTCCAAAGTGACTTTCATTTTATTAATATTTAATTAATTAATTAAATCACTTTAATTAATTAATTAACCTTTTTACCTCTGAAAAACACCTTATCTCTCCTTGTGGCTTCCCTAGCCACTAAAAGTCACTTCTCACTATCCCATCCTGTAGTGTTGCTCCTCCCGATTCCAATGAGCTATTACACTAAGAGGTTCCTCCAAGTAATGTGCCTAAAATGACCTCTTCAGTGAATTTAATTAACTTATAGCCCAAAATAGTCAAAATCATGGAAATCGTCGGAATGCAACGGAACCAAAGCCAACCTGTGCGGAATGGCTCATAATGATGAA
>ML777381.1:32088-48980 GCA_009831015.1 Picea engelmannii | reverse complement strand
TGTGTACTTGTGGATGTGTATTTCTTAGTGATCTTGTGGTTATTATGCTCTTATCTTTATGAAATGCAAAGAACTATAATATCAGCATAAAACATTAACAGCAATAACCCAATCCTCTCAAATAAATTACCAGGATCCCATGTCCACATGTGGGATACACAGTAGAACCCATCCAAAGATGAATGATCACACATGTTGCCCCCTGGGTCCCATATCAAGTCATGAACTGCTAGCCCCTAGGAAGCATAACCCTGAAATATACCAACTCCGGGAGTCTTATGCATATGACACATGGCCTCATCTTGGAATGAATCCATCCTCCAAGTCTCTACCAAGATCCATACGGCCTCCATCAACTGCACATGTTGATGCCAGAATGAGGTGCTGCAAGACCTCCGTGAGACACCTGCAAGCGATGCGCTCCTCTCAACACTGAAGCTCAATGGAAAGTTAGAACAACTTCCCCCTGCAAAGATCCACTCGCCTCTATCAGTCAGTGAAATGCCCAACCCTGCAATCCCTGGGTCCCATGCTAACCTCTGTCGAAGATCACCCTGCTGGCCCTACACTACTCTGACCATGACTGTGTTCCCCCTGCATACATCTTGAATCCTCCTCTCCTGGGTCCTCCAGCTGAAATACCTGTGACCATTGGACCTGTTGTCCAAAAACTGTATCAGTAAAGACATCTTTGTAGAAGAAGTACCAGTCCAACCATCTCCACGTCCGATCATGATGACCAAAAGTGAAAGATGCCTCGTTCCATTGGACAAATCCCTGCAGGCCCACTCCAAACTAACCCATGGTGGCATATATGGGTTCCTGGTGCAAACTGGGTCACCTTGTAGTCAGACATCCTGCTAGCCAAATGAACACCCAGATCCCATGGTAAATTTGGAAGTTTATCACTTCCAATCTCCTCTAACTGCTCCTGTGTGAAACTGATCACTGCAGAAGCCTTCTGTGCTCATCTGCTATCTCCGGGCCCATGATGCTCACCATCACGCACAAAGTCTCAACTAGCTGCCTATGATGATCCACCTCTATCCGGCTGAATGCCGTAAAGATACTCCTGTCAGGTGGTCTCGGCCTAGCCATGCCCCATGTCCTCTTCCATGACCAATCCCTCCTCATGCTGCTGTCTATGATACAAGTGTCGGGACAAGCTATCAGAGACATCCTCTAGCTGCCTATGATGATCCACCTCTATCCAGCTGAATGCTCTAAAGATACTCCTGTCAGGTAGTCTCGGCCTAGCCACGGCCCATGTCCTCTTCCATGACCAATCCCTCCTCATGTTGTTGTCTATGATACAAGTGTCGGGACAAGCTATCAAAGACATCTGTAGCTGACTGTAGGGATGAAAAATACCACCTACCTCGGTCAATCCCAAGGACCCGACCAAGAGCACATCTAACTGTACCCCTGATGACTGCTCGCCTGTATCCCTCACTAAACCCCAATCATCAAGTACAACCAAAAGTAACTCCCCCAATTGTTGGTAAACCAATCTCCATCTCCTATCACCCACGCAACTGTTGAAATGGTGAAGGTGATATCTCATAACCATATGCTTCTACAAAGGAGTGGCTTCTGCATGCTCCCCTAAGTGTGTCTCCTCCCTGCAAGGCAGTACACCCCTCTGAATCCCACCATACATCTCGGCAAGTACCTGTGAGTTATCACTAATCACTGTCTGCTCCGGCATACTCATGTCGTCTCCCGTAGACTCATGTTGCATCATAGATCCTGGGCGAATTGTTGGATCAACCTCTACATGGAGATCAACTGCTCTCGGAACATAAATGGAAGTGTCCCCCATCAACTGGGGCTCCTTTGCTAGATCATCAACATATCCTAGCAATGTGACTGAATGATATATTTGAGGGTCTACTAAGACAGATGAAGTGGATCTCTGATAAATCTCCTCAAGAGGCTCATTTGACCTAGACTCTGATTCTTGAAGGGTTGTCTGTGTGCCTCTCAAGAATCCTCGAGTGCTCTCCAACTCTTGAGTAAGTCTGTCTACCTCCAACTCCTGCTCCCTCAGAGCCTCGTGATACATCTACATCTCACCAATCCTCAATAGGTAGTCCCTGTCAGTCAATAACTGCTGGTAGTTGGTCCTCAGCATCGATACTCTCTCCATGAGAGCATGAAAGTCCTCCATGGAAAATCCCTCATCTGAACTACCATGTGCCACTGATGCTCTCCATCAGTACTCTGCCAGTAATGCATGCATGTCATCAATACGTCTAGTGGATATCATGATCATAGCCTCACTAACTCTCAATTGTCCTACTAAGTGGTGTGACTCCTGATCATAGTCATGCTGAGGTACCCCCTCATGCCTCTCACTACTAGTGCCATCACTAACAACACTCTCTGCAGAAGATAAAGTGTTGAACTGCCTACTGTCTACTGTGCCACTGGGTCTGCCCATACGTAACTACACATCATCCTCAACTGCTAGCTCTCTCTGAATCATACTATATCCAGTGTGAGCAGTTGTATCCTCCTGTGCACTCAACCTGCTACTATCATCTGCGCTTGGATCCCATATAGTTGTGTCTAGAGTCTAGACACATGCTATGGTCATCCTGAATACTAATGAGTGCATCCCCGTCCATGTGGGCAGACCCTGGAAGTAAGTGTTCCATAAACCTGTCAGTCTCCACAATCTGCTCAACTAATGGAGTCTCCAAAAGATGTGACTCAATCTCCTCATGATGATCTATAAGTGTAGGATCAACTACCTGCACGTCCTATGTCTCCTCCTGGATCTGTGGATCTACATGTTTGTGGTGTGCATCCCTCACCCAAGGCTCCTCAACCATACCTAACATGCCACTGATATCCTCCTGTGACGTGGCTATCATGGATGTCTAAAAAGACGACAAATATGTCACGACCACTATAGGAGGTTGGTCATCTATAGGTGCTAACACGTGTGAGTCCTCACTAGTGTCACCACTCTGCTGGGGCGTAAAGTCATCAACACCATGTGATATGCCTGCTGAAGTACTGGTACTATCATCCGGTCCTCCTGATTGTCTATCCACTATACAAGGGTCATCATCCTCCTCAAGCGTGCTAGTAACATCATCCTTTGTACAAGAGTCACTATCACTAGCCTCTGTGCAAGAGTCACTATCATCATCAGACTGTCCCAAATCAGCATCTATCGCTCCATCCTCACACATCTCATCATCACTGTCATAGTGTGCCTCAATAGTGTTCTTCTGATCCATACCCCTTCACCTATGATCTGGTTCCCACGACCCCTTGCAATAGTGGCAAGGTTGTGTGCTCCTAATGGGCATGGGGTCTCTTTGTTCTTCCCACCATCTAGATTTTTCCTTTCTCTTTTTATATGCTATGATGATCCCATGTAAAATATCCTCTTCGCTCCAACTGGGCTTTCTGTAGGCTACATACTGAGGAAAGGTTATTATAGTCTTAGTTTCCTCGCTAAGGCCGTGATAAATGATCTCCAAACATGATATCTCAAGGCATATCCTATCCATCTCTCCTTATGGCTCTATATGTATGTGCTAATTCCCACTGGCTGGCAGGAATCTAAACTTTGATACCATTGTAATGATCCCAAGCCATTATGCAAGGATCATCACCGTTTTGGGTGTCTTTTAAAACTTTTTCTGGTTGTGGTATTTCGTCAAACACTTTGCTTATAGTTACACTTAGGGTTTTACTTATGTGTTTATATGAATGTTTGCAGAAAATAACAAGAAGAGACAACCATGGAACATACCTCAACCATATGCAATATGATAGACAAGCCAAAACATTTCAAATCTGCTTTTATTCATGAAATAGAGAAACCTGCTACAATGAAGATGTTGATCTGGAATGCTCAACAGATGGCTAAGAAGATAGACAATAGAGCGGCTACAAAATGCTCCAAGAAGATACTATAATCCTCCAAAGGCTGGATAAGAGATGAAGACCAATGCCAAGGTAGATTTGGGTCGTATGAAGTGCCAAACCCCCACTGGAAGATGCCACGTCCTGCTAGAACTGTCAACCCCTACAATTTCGGCCCTACTGTCAAAGACCTCCAAATGCTACGCTAAAGATGCCGAACTGTAGCTCGGGATGCGTGGAAACCTCTCCTGAAATCACAAACCGAAATACCAAGGGAAACTCCTCCAAATGCTAAATCCTCCAATTGAGTTGCGCCCTCCTGAAACTCCCAAACCCTACAATTTCGGCCCTGATGAAGGAGGCCTCCAAATGAGCCCAAACTCGGCCAAATGATAGATCGGGGTGATAGAATCCCCCTCCTAAAGTCTCAGGCCGAAATGCTATGAATAACTCCTCCAAACTGAATAGATATGAATCTCAAAAATGCCCTCCTTCTCTCCAATTCGTCCCACTGCTCTAGGAAATAATTTGAACCATAAATCTCTCTCTAGAGGCACTAGAAATCATAGCTAAGGCCCTGCAAGTAAAACCCAAATGTTCAAATGTCCAAGATCCTTCTCAAACTCCTACAACAAACCTTCCCTCAAGAATGGTGTGCCCCCCTTGCTGGAAACCCCCAATGGTGCGCCCCTCCTCCTTCTTGTGCCTGTGGCTGGTGTATAACCCTCCTGCACTGATGTAGAACTGAACTAGAATGGTGTGGGAGAGTATTGCATCTTCGAGACCAAGCTTGGGACAAGCTAGGTGGAATCTTTCACCACCAAATCGTCCTCTAGGGTTTGTTAAGTCAAAACCCTCAAAACCCCCAATGTTGGGCTCACTAGCTAGAAGCCAGATATCAAAATATGATCATACATGCATGCATGAGTAGAGGCCCTTGCCTTTCCTTTATACTTTTTGCTCTCCTTGTCCCTCCAAAGTGACTTTCATTTTATTAATATTTAATTAATTAATTAAATCACTTTAATTAATTAATTAACCCTTTTACCTCTTAAAAACACCTTATCTCTCCTTGTGGCTTCCCTGGCCACTGAAAGTCACTTTTCACTATCCCATCCTGTAGTGTTGCTCCTCCCAATACCAATGAGCTATTACACTGAGAGGTTCCTCCAAGTAATGTGCCCAAAATGACATCTTCAGTGAATTTAATTAACTTATAGCCCAAAATAGTCAAAATCATGGAAATCGTCGGAATGCAATGGAACCAAAGCCAACCTGTGCGGAATGGTTCATAATGATGAAATATGATGAGCAATGCAAGATGGACCCCACAATGCCTCTCAATAACCCCTGTACTCGCTATAACACCCATTTGGCTACTCTGGTCATCATAAACCTCTGCACTATGATAATGTCCCAAAGTGGGGACATTACAAAATTTAACCTCTAATTAATGATTAGTTAACCTCTAATTATGGTTTAATTCCAAATTGGTCGGTGACAACGATGAAACCCATTCAAAATTGGAACATTTTTCTCTTCGAAACTTGTTGTACGGACAATGGTATGGACCAGAAACATGTTTCTAACCATATGAAATGTGTTTCCCACACGTGGGATGCATTTGTACGAATGAAAATGCATTATAGGGCCATACCACACACATTTTTGTGTCTCTGTATTGAAACGCACATGGTACGACCCCCCTCTACACATTTCCTGCAACCTTGTGAAATTTCTAAAACCCATCAAAATGAACCAATATTTCCAACTATATTTCACTCATAAATTATTTCCTAAATTTCTGATATTGTTCTCTAGTGGCTACAACTAGGTTTATTCACAAAATTTCAAATGCACAACAGAAAATAAATCTGATCAATACTGAAGAATATAACAACAATCACAACCATGAGAGACAAATATTTTTGGGTAAACAACCCCGGGAAAAACCCAATGTAGGAAAACTCGTTCTTCTGTTTGTGGAGTTTGATTATGCAGCAGAAAGAATATAGATATCTCTTACAAATGGATCGATACAACCAATGACTGAGTGAAACCCCAGTTTTTCTCTTCCAACACACTTGTACGACCCTCTCTCAATCCTCTGAACCGAAATGACTGAAGAATGCAGCTTGTGTGAGCCTCGGCGCTAAGCGTATGGCGGCCTGCGTCACCCTATACGACGGCTCTCAGATTTGAAGGTAACGACCTCTGCACAATGTCTTGAAAGCAATTCGATCCTTGCTTGATTTCTCCTCTGTCATTCTTGCAATCTTCTCTTCCAGTAAACCCTCAAGCAAATTCCTCCACATTGAAGTTCACCCTCATGTGCCCAAGCCACCAAGTCGATTTCTTTTATCTCAATGAGCAAGTGAGAACCCTATCTCCAAAGAGATCAAGGGTTGAGATCAACCATCATCCTCTCAATGAGATGGATGGCCAAGATTAAAAGAACCATCACTTAAAATTATTTTCACTTTTAACTTTATAAAAAGTGCTCAATAATTCAACATTAAAAAATAACACATTTAAGTGACTTTTTCTAAGTAAGCTTTAGGAAATAGATTAACACATCAACTTGGCTAAGTTTCATTGTCCTCTACCATGCTAGGACACCACACATGGAAGAAGACCTTCCAAGTTACTCTTCTTCACACTCCCTCTTAACGAGGAAGGGATTCTTTACCAATCCCATCTTATCTCTGAACCGAAATGACTGAAGAATGTAACGTGTGTGAGATTTTGCGCTAAGCGTATGGCGGTCTGCATCACCTATACGACGGCTCTCAAATCTGAAGGTAACGACCTCTGCACAATGTCTTGAAAGAAAGTCGATCCTTGCTTGATTTCTCCTCTGTCATTCCTGCAATCTTCTCTTCTAGGAAACGCTCAAGCAAACTCCTTCTCCACGCTGAAGTTCACCCTCTCTCAATGAATAATGCACCCCAACCACCAAGTCGATTTATTTTATCTCAATGAGCAAGTGAAAACCCTATCTCCAAAGAGATCAAGGGTTGAGATCAACCCTCATCCTCTCAATGTGATGGATGGCCAAGATTAAAAGAACCATCACTTAAATTATTTTCACATTTAACTTTATAAAAAGTGCTCAATAATTCAACATTAAAAAATAGCACATCTAAGTGACTTTTTCTAAGTAAAACTTAGGAAAGAGATTAACACATCAACTTGGCTAATTTTCATTGTCCTCTACCATGCTAGGACGCCACACATGGAAGAAGACCTTTCGAGTTACTCTTCTTAACACTCCCTCTTAACGAGGAAGGGATTCTTCACCAATCCCATCTTATCTCTGAACTGAAATGATTGAAGAATGCAGCGTGCGTGAGCCTTTGTGCTAAGCGTATGGCGACCTGCATCACCCTATACGACGACTCTCAGATTTGAAGGTAACGACCTCTGCACAATGTCTTGAAATCAAGTCGACCCTTGCTTGATTTCTCCTCTGTCATTTCTGCAATCTTCTCTTCTAGGAAACCCTCAAGCAAACTCCTTCTCCACGTTGAAGTTCACCCTCTCTCAATGAATAATGCACCCCAACCACCAAGTCGATTTATTTTATCTCAATGGGCAAGTGAAAACCCTATCTCCAAAGAGATCAAGGGTTGAGATCAACCCTCATCCTCTTAATAAGATGGATGGCCAAGATTAAAAGAACCATCACTTAAATTATTTTCACTTTTAACTTTAGAAAAAGTGCTCAATAATTCAACATTAAAAAATAGCACATTTAAGTGACTTTTTCTAAGTAAACTTTAGGAAAGAGATTAACACATCAACTTGGCTAAGTTTCATTGTCCTCTACCATGCTAGGATACCACACATGGAAGAAGACCTTTCGAGTTACTCTTCTTAACGAGGAAGGAATTCTTCACCAATCCCATCTTATCTCTGAACTTCTCAAACTTTTGTCCACTCAATGCCTTGGTAAATATGTCTGCCATCTGATCATCAGTCTGTATGTAATAAAGTCTCACGACACCTCTCTGTACACAATCTCAGATGAAGTGATACATGATATCAATGTGCTGCTATGATCATGAAACACAAGATTCTCAGAGAGCTTGATGCAACTCTGATTGTCACAGTGAATCATTGTAGCCTCTAGTTCCTGCCCGAACAATCCTAATAGTAACTTCCTCAACCACAGTGCCCAAGATGCTTCCAAACTAGCAACCATGTACTCTGCCTCAATATAGCTCAATGCGACTGAATATTGCTTCCCGTTGAACCAGAAAATGATGCCCGATTCAATGCTAAAAACAAAAACCCAAAGTACTCTTCCTGTCCTCTGCACACCCTGCCCAATCAACATCTGTAAATCCTGCCAATCTCATTCCACCACTACGCTCATATAACAACCCGTACTCCATTGTACCTCTGAGGTAGCAAAGTACATGCTTCACAGTTATCCAATGTACTCTTCAAGGCTCCACTATGAACTAACTCAAGGAAGTTGCTGCAAAACCAGGAAATGATGCCCGATCCAATGCTAAAACAACAACCCAAAGTACTCTTCCCGTCCTTTCCACAACCTGCCCATTTAACATCTGTAAATCCTGTCAATCTCATTCCACCACTATGCTCATATAACAACCCGTACTCCACTGTACCTCTGAGGTAGTGAAGTACATGCTTCACAGCTATCCAATGTACTCTTCGAGGGTCCACCATGAACTGACCCAAGGAATTTACTGCAAAACTGATATATGGCCTGGTGTTGACCAGATACATGAGCGACCCAATCAACTGACGATAGATAGTGGGGTCTACTATCTCTGAATTTGCTGCATCAACCTTCCTCTAGTTTTTCACTAGAGGTGTAGACATGGGCCTGTAGTCCATCATATTTAACTTGCACAATATCTCTACAAAATACTTCCCATGTCCTATGAAGAAGTGCCCATCTGCCTGCCAAACCTCTAGACCAAGGAAGTAATGCATCAAGCCAAGGTATTTCATCTCAAACTTCACTGCAAGGTTTCCCTTGCATTCTACAATCAACTGCTCATCTCTAGTAAGAAAGAGATCATATACATATAACACTAGTATGAGAGGCACCTCACCTACAAGGAAATATAGGTTCGGATCAGCCTTGCTCTGTTGGAATCACATCTCTCTCAAGTAACTATCTATCCTCAAGTACCATTCTCGAGGTGCCTACTTGAGCCCATACAAGGCTCGTCTCAAATTGCAGACATGTGTTTCCCTATCTCCAACCTCAAATCCCTCAGGTTGTTCTATGTAGACTTCGTCCTCAACAACTCCATTGAGGAAAGCAGTCTTCACGTCCATTTAATGAACGTACCATCTCATCTCTGCTGCTAAAGATATAATTGCTTAGATCAAGGAATATCTAGCCATTGGGGCAAAAGTCTCTGCATATTCAACTCCCTCACGCTGTGAGAACCACTTGGCCATGAAGTGCGCTTTATATTTCTCCACGCTTCCATCTACTACATCCTTGACTTTGTAGATCCACTTGGATCTAACCACCTTCTTGTTCTTTGGCCTTGGTACCACCTCCCATACATCTTTCTTCATAATGGAGGCATATTCCTCCATCATGGCCTCCTGCCACACTCCATGTTGTGCAACCTGCTCATAATTGGAAGGATTTGCATCAATAAGTTGCGTCATCAATGCCAAATACCCAAACCTCTGTGGTGGTCTGCTCTATCTTAATGTCCTCTTTGGAGGTGCTACTTTTCTGAAATAACTGATTGTGGACCTGTACCACTTAGGCCATGGCCCAGTGTCCTGCTCCTTTTGAACTCCCTCATGCTGCTCCTCCTCCTCATCAGTCTCTTGATCAACTTGTCCAACAGTATCCCTCTGAACACCAGTACCTGTACCGATACCCTGTGTCTGACTTTGTGATCTTGTTCTCTGACCTTATGCCTCCTCAATCTTGACCCCCAAGTCTTGTCTCTGTTGATCCTCTGTCTGTGTTGGAAAATCCTTGGACCTCCTCAAGGCTCACTCCTCCTCTAATTGTACATCTCTACATACCACGATCTTCCTGCGTGTTGGCGCACAGATCCGGTAGGCCTTGGAAGCCTCGTTGTAGCCAACAAGTATCCCCTTATCCGCTGTGGGGACCAGCTTTGTCCTCTTCTCTTAAGGAACATGACAGTAACATGCATTGCCCCAGATGCGAAGATGACTCACATCCGATCTAGTACTTGTAAATACCTCTTTAGGTGTCAACTTCCCCAGCACTGTGTGGGGACTCCTGTTCTAAATTTAAACAACAGTGCGACTTGCCTCAACCCACAAAAATAGTGGCAAACCCTGATCATGTATCATCGCTCGTGTTGCTCCGACTATGGTCCTGTTCTTTCTCTCGGCCACTCCATTCTGCTAAAGACTGTAAGGAACTGTGAGTTCCTTCTTTATCCCCTCTACTGCGCAATACTCTACAAAATCCTTGGAGGTATACTCACCCCCATTGTCTGATCTCAACACGCGAATCCTCCTCCTAGTCTGGTTCTCGACAAGAGCTCTGAACTCTCTGAACTTTTCAAAGACCTCATCCTTGGTCTTTAGGAAGAATATCCAGGTCTTCCTGGAGTAGTCATCAATGAATAATACAAAGTAATTAAAGCCACTCACTGACTCCACGCTCATAGGACCACATACATCTGAATGTATCAGATCCAAGACCCCCTTGGACCTGTGCTCGCTCGGTGGAAATGGTTTCTGAGCATACTTTCCCATTGGACAACCCTTGCAAGGGTCCTGTTTCTTTCTTGTAAACTTAGGCAATCCTGTGACTGCCTATCTCAGATGCCCCAACGCACCAAAGTGTAAGTGTGTCATCCTCATGTGCCACAACTCTCCCATATCCGTGGTTGTACTGACCAATGCTCCCGCTGGCTCGAACTATAACATGTATACATTTTCTTCTTGAACCCCAATGATCTTGTCCATATTTTTTCCAGACCTTGTTGGTCTCACGAACACCTTTCCTTCACGGAAAGAGACCTCATACCCTTTGTCCTCAAGAGTGGATACTGAAATGAGATTCTTTGTCAATCCTGGAACATATAATACATCAACAAACTGGAGTGGTTTACTCGACTCCCTCTGAAAAGTAACCGTGTCAACCCCTTGCGCCTTGTAGTGCCTTTCATCTCCGAGATCAATGTGAAGATTCACACCTCCCTCTTGTAGCCTGCTAAAGAACTCCTTGCATGCCCCGTCATGCGACAAGACGCTCCACTATCCACAAACAAAATGGCTGAGATAGTCGAGCTCGCCATACAAGCAATGAAGCAAAAGTTCTCCTTGAAGCTTTTGGCAAATCCCTCCACCTCTGCAGAGGTTGCCATCTGTGGCTTATTCTTCTTCTTCTTCTCCGGACACTATGAGGAAAAGTGTCCCATCTTGTGACACTGAAAACATTTGACTTTAAAAAAGTAAATTTCCTTCTTTCCACCTTTCTTCTTCTTTCCCTTGCCTTTGCTCGCAAGAGCCAAGCCTTCTTCATCCAAAATATGTGGTGAAGATGAAGATCTGCTACACTGACCAAGTCTGATCTCCTCCTGCACAAAATCATCCCATAAGCGTTTCCATTCAGGGAGCTTCTCCCAAGCTACAACTCCATGGACAAATACATCCCATGATTTTGAAAATCCATTCAGTGACACACACACTAAATCAAAATCTTTTGTCTTCTCGCTCACTACTGCAAGCTCATCCCTCATCTATGTAATCTTGGTAAGGTAGGAAACAACACCCTCACCCTTGGCCATCTTAGTGCCACACAATCTCTCATGCAACACCATTACCCTTTTCTCATTCTTTGGTTGGTAGAGGTCTCTCAAGGCCTTCCACAAATCCTTTGCGGTATTCTTTTCTGAGAGATGTTTGAGCACATGATCTTTAATCCCATCAAGAATTAGGCTCTTTGCTTTAGCCCCACCCTTCTTCTAGATGGCTAGTTGGGTTGCATTTGTAGGAGCAGCTGCAATCTCTGGTGTATGTTCAAGGACATCATTGACATCCAATACCATAGTCATCCTTTCTTTCCAGGTAGCGTAGTTCTGAGCCCCCTGTAGCCTATCCTCAACCCTCAAAGACATGGCCATTGTTGAATAGTGTTACATGTCCAAACCCTGTACAAAACAAATCTGCGTTGCTATAATAAACCCTTTTGCAAGTTCCTCTTCAACAGATTTGAACCAATACGCCTTGATGTTGTCACTTCTACAAAACCGCTCTGATACCATGTTAAATTTCTAAAACCCAGCAAAATGAACCAATATTTCCAACAATATTTCACTCATAAATTATTTCCTAAATTTCTGAAATTGTTCTCTAGTGGCTACAACTAGGTTTATTCACAAAATTTTAAATGCACAGCAAAAAATAAATCTGATCAACAATGAAGAATATAACAACAATCACAACCATGAGAGACATATTTTTCTGTAAATAACCCCGTGAAAAACCCAATGTGGGAAAACCCGTTCTTCTATTTGTGGAATTTATTATGCAGCAGAATGAATATAGATATCTCTTACAAATGGATCGATCCAACCAATGACCGAGTGAAAACCCAGTTTTTCTCTTCCAATACACTTGTACGTCCCTTCCAAATGATTGAAGAATGTAGCATGCGTGAGCCTCTACGCTAAGTGTACGACGACCTGTGTCACCCCGCGTCGCCCTGTACGACGACTCTCAAATTTGAAGGTAACGACCTTTGCAAAATGTCTTGAAAGCAAGTCGATCCTTGCTTGATTTATCTTTTGTCCTTCCTGCAATCTTCTCTTCCAACAAACTCCTTCTCCAAGTTGAAGTTCACCCTCTCTCAATGAATAATGCGCCCTAGCCACCAAGTCTATTTCTTTTATCTCAATGAGCAAGTTAAAACCCTATCTGCAAAGAGATCAAGGGTTGAGATCAACCCTCATCTTCTCAATGAGATGGATGGCCAAGATTAAAAGAACCATCACTTAAATTATTTTCACTTTTAACTTTATAAAAAGTGTTCAATAAGTCAACATTAAAAAATAACACATTTAAGTGACTTTTTCCTAATTAAACTTTAGGAAAGAGATTAACACATCAAATTGGCCAAGTTTCATTGTTCTCTACCATGCTAGGATGCCACACATGGAAGAATACCTTTTGATTTACTCTTCTCAACAAACCTATCCTTAGCATAGCATGTACTGAAATTCCATCCCTAATGCCATCTAAAACCAAACAAGCCTTCACCCATTCAATTCCTTTAAAATATGAAGGGAGGGACTCCTTCAAACGAACAACTACTTACCTTTGATAATCATTTTATGTTCTTGTTGTAACTCTATTCGTGTTCTATCTCCCCGTCATCCATTTTAGCACCAGTCCACTACTATGGTTTTCCTTCTTTTATAATAACATCAAAGTTCATTTCCACTCAAAATACTCTTTGCTTATTTGAACTCTTGTAATTCTTGACGACAACATACACCATTCAAAAATTTGTTGTATGAGGAAGATAGGCATATCACGGGAAGAAGGATTTATTTTCTCTTTGTTACCTTGAGCCAAGCAAACCTATATCATGTAACAATCTCATAAGATTAACAATATCTTTGTAGTGAAAATGACCTTGCAAAAAGTTGCTAAAAGATTGAGCATAAATTTACTGTTACTAGAAATTCTATATTTTATTTGATGTTATATGTTTTAGTAGAAAAGGTTGACTAGCATACCATGAATAATTGTTGTTTCCATGTTTTTTTTAGATCTCTCCCAATCAAATGCAATTTTCTATGACTTTTTCCCATAAAGAAGGATAAAAGATGATAAGGACTTTTCCACTTCTTATTGGTGAACATGTTGAATCACCATGTAATCAATTCGGATTGCTTAGTTTTTGGGTGTCCACTTAACCTTAGGAGTTGTATGGCTATCGCCTTGCTCCAAATGACTAATCCACACAATTATTTTGGCACCTTGACCCAAGACACAAGGAAGCCATGATTATATGTCTCGTCAACATATCATTATTGCTTGGTGGATATGTTCATCCTCCAAGTAATCAATTTGGATTGCTTAGTTTTTTAGTGTTCACTCATCCTTAGGATTTGTATGTCTATCACCTTCCTCCAAATGACTAGTCCCCATAGTTATTTGGCACCTTGACCCAAGACATAAGGAATCCACGATTGTAGGTCTCGTCAACTTATCATTATTTCTTGGTGGATGTGCTCATCCACTAAGTAATCAATTTGAATTGCTTAGTTCTTGGGTGTTCACTCATCCTTAGGATCTGTATGTCTACTACCTTCCTCCAAATGACTAGTCCCCACAATTATTTTGGCAACTTGACCAAGACATAAGGAATCCACCATTGTAGGTCCCGTTACACATTGTTATTTCTTGGCAGATATGCTCATCCACCAAGTAATCAATTTGGATTGCTTAGTTCTTGGGTGTTCACTCAACCACAGGAGTTGTATGCATATCACCTTCCTTTGAGTGACTAGTCCACACAATTATTTTGTCACCTTGACCAAGGCACAATGAAGGCACAATTATAAGTCCCACATCATTATTGATCCCTTGCTTTCTATCTTTACAAAATTTTCTTCAGTTAACATGCAATCCTTTTGAGTGAACATTCAACACTCTTCATCTCACATAACATCTCCTTAGGTCACATGTGATTCTCCTGAACTTAGTTTCCTCATGTCACAACTTACCATGCTAGAGTCAACTGACACTTTTAAACTCTACAATAACTACAGTTTTTGAACTTAGCCAATTATTGACATGAATCAAACTAGAAATTCTTGGAAATTATGAGATCATGGCATGCATGTGCGGAAGTTGGCCTTAACTAAACTTGTATCTAATGACATCAACTTATAACACTTGCTGAAATTAGCCTATTGCTTTTAAGTTTTTCCTTCATGTAAGAAACAATTTGCAATTTTTCCACAACTTGCAACAAATGAAGTCCACCATACAATTAATGCTATAGCTTTGCAATAATTAATATTTGTTTCCTGCAAATCATGAATTCAATTGGTAGTCCAAATAATGATGACTATAATTTCTTTTCTTTTCCAAAAACTTTGTTGCACCCTCCTCCCATTCTTCCATCGATGCCTTCTTAATCCCCCATGGCACGTTGATAACTATTATCCCTTCAATAATTATCTTTAAGGTCTATCTTTACTCTATTCATAATTATCCTCCTTATTGTCCTACAATAGCATTCATGTCACAAAAAATAATCTTTTATAATTTCAAACTAGCTTATCCTTAAGTCACCGTGTGCATTATATATATATATATCCCATGCAATGATTTCCTATAATAATACCCTATTAGTTTGGAGAAGGCAATTTATTTCTTTAAGTCCATGCTTTGTCAGTGTCCTTTTAGGTTTGGTTTCGTCCTTACATTTTTGCAATAACATGCCAATCACTATACATGCAAACTATTATTAAAATGTCTTTACATGAATATTCAGTAAGGTTTATTCGCTTGTTTATGGAAATGTAGACTTTTGGTTTTCCACTCACGATATAGAAGATATTTACTCATAAAGATTGGAACATATATAAGAAAAACTTAGTACAGCATTTTGGCAATCCTGTTTCCAAATCATGGAATATGTTGAAATTCAGAAGAGTCTGAAACCCCTCGGGGAGCCACTTTGAGAATTGTGTGATATGAGTCTAGAATCCTTGTTAGAGATTATCTCACATCTGTTAGAGAATCCTTGTGATATGAGTCTAGAATCCTGATAACGTGAACCTAATTCTGCGACTATGCTTCCTCCTGTCTGGCCAGAGATATCTCACATTTATATGAGGTCAGAAAGTCACATCTGCTCCTTAAGGCAGGGTGTCGCCCAAGCCATATTGAGCAGTCGAACCTCCATCACGAGATTCTTCTTGGGCTCGGATGTTAGGAGAGCTCGATCCGATCACTCCAAAGATCCTCCTATGGTCACCCAGTGAGGATCCCTTTAACTCCGGGCACTCTCTAGAGTACATCATCAGGGTCTGCATTGGCTCCTAGACAGTGATAGTCGATGACATAGATGTCTCTACTTTCTCTGCATCTACTTCTATTTCCAGCACTGATGTTGAGTAGTGGTTCCTCTCTGGGGGTTGTCATTTCAGTTCATCCTTTATCATGCTTTTCTCTTTCCTCATGTGTCACTTGTATCTTTTATTATGTTAACATTTTAGCATTTAGGAGTGATATAGCCACTCCGATAGTCCAACGTGACTGATTGTATTCGCTAGTCCCATTGACATAAAATATTCAAATTTTGAAAAAAAACATATACATTCATGTGCATCCATATGAATCCATACCATTTATACACAAATATGCAAAGTTTATCATTTATATAGCAAGAGTGCATATAACCAAATTAGCACTTAGTGCAATCCATCTCTGAACCAAAATTAAAAGCCATAAATTATCCATCTCTGAACCAAAATTAAGAGCCATAAATTATTTTTAAAATTGATATTTAATATATTAAAGAAAAATTAAATAGGGAAAATATTTCATGTATTTTTTATTAATCTTAAATTTTATTTTCTAGGAAGAATTTGGATACCTAAATGTTGTGCTACTCAAACTTAAGTTTTTTAGTATCATAAGGCATAAGACTTAATATTATGCCTTAATATTTGTTGTCCTTTAATTAGTCAATATAGTCAATAAAAGGGTGCTGATTATACCACTACCAAAATAGAATCCCCAACTAACAAAAGAGATTATCTTCGACAGATTACATAAATGCATCCTTAAAAAACCATTACTGATTCTATTTGGCCATGTTACAATGTCCATGTCGAACATATCAAACCAATAACAACATGAACGACCCTATACTAAGAATCACATCACTGTACAATCTAAGAAAGCTGATCTCGTCCCCTACTGTACAAAACCTCTCCAAGTTGTTTGTACAAACTTAGCTGCTCCTCAAAAGACAAGTTTCTTACAATCTG